>OZ008367.1:35246478-35846478 GCA_963931995.1 Phaonia tiefii
TGGATTACGTGTGGATTGCTGTCTGACCAATAACGCATATTTTGCTTATTGACGAAGCCATTCAGCCAGAAATGAGCCTCATCGCTGAAGATGTTTTTCCGATGAATTCCGCTGTTAAAGTTGTGGCCACTGACTCCAAATTTCGGTAGTAAATTTTAATCATTTCGACTCGTTGTTGACTCTTATATCTTTCCATGATGAAATGGCAAACCTAACTGAAGAGAAATGTCAAAAGAGCGGGAAAAATATAGCGTCGTTTGCTGTCCCTATCGATTTACTTTTGTAGCGTCTCTGTTGAAACACCCTTTACAAACTGAATTTATTAGTATCATATTAGTATCGATCGAAGATCGCTAAGTACCAACACACACTCAAAGGTCCATAATTCCAACACAAGAACAGACGGTTTTTTTCCACCATGTTCTTCTTTTCCTTTTTCAGAATCACATTTTTGTTTGGTGGGATTTAAACTATATTTAATAAAGTTGTAACAGTTTATATTTGTTTTAATTTTTTAGATTATTTTAAATATATTGAGCTGTAAATTATTATAGGAACATGTACAATTTTCGAGATTGCAAATTGGGGGCTCTCTACAGAGTGTTCAAAACCGAAACCAAAAAAGAGAAGAAACCGGTTAACTGGTTTTCGTGCAATAAACCATGTGCCGTTTTTTTAAAAAACCTAATTTTCAAATAAACCGAAAACCGGATATCTCGGCTTTTTGAACACTCTAGCTCTCTAACACGAACATCCCCAGTACGCCGTGTCATTGTCAAAGAATCGTGGACGGCCATGTTGTTTTGAAAGACATACTGAGGACATTCCTAACAAATCATCAAAGACATTGTCAAACAAATGCCGTAAAATCGTTGAGGACAAAATAAGCGACATTGTGAATGATCCTGTCGTTAACGACGAAGTAGGTGACATTGTCTTGTTGTTAACGACGAAGTAAGCGATGTTGTAAATGACCTTTCCGTTAACGCTGAAATAAGCACAATGTGCATAACTATTAATATATGTATATGCAGTGCATATATTTAATATATAGTACAAAAAAGCTAGCGGTTAAATCACACTTCACATGCGAATTACAAAATAGTTAAAGATTTTCCTTCTCGGTCCGAGGTTCATATTCAACTGAATTGTTTTCCTCCAGCTGTTATTTTTGATGTGTTAACATCTATAGGCGCGGGAATGGGCTAAATTCACAAAGTGAATACATCCAAACACAATTTGTCCGACTGCGATCACACAGATTGTCCGACAGCGATCACACATTGTTTGCCGTTAAACTCCTCCGAAACGGCTGGACCGATTTGTATGAAATTTTGTGTGCATATCGGGTAGGTCTCAGAATCGGCTAACATCTATTTTTCATACCCCTAAATGAGAAGGGTGACCCACCCCTATATAGAACACAGATTTGTCCGACTGCGAAACACACCTTGTCAAACTGCGGAAAAACACACACACTGATGTAGCGGCAGCGAATAGTTGTATTGTGTGGGTGCGAAGCACTCTGAGAGCAAAGAGAATAATGACGTGGTTATACGTATATACAAATGAGATAGAAAGAGAGCAACGAAAATTGAGAACTTGTCTAGCGTACAGTGTTGCCAGAGACTGACTAAAAAATTGTGCCAAATGTCCTCAAAAATTGTGCCGTTTGCGAAACCATTATGCTAAAATTGGCATTCAGTCTGTGTCCAGAACACACAAATTCGAAAATTGAATTGAAAATTTAACAGCTGTTATACCTAACCTGACCAACTGGTTGCGACCAAAAAGCGGGACACAATGGGTAAAAAATATTTTATTTTTGGTTTTAAATAAAAATCTAAATAAAAATACATGTATTTAGTTAAAATAAGACTAAATATATAAATAAGAGCGATTTATTTTCTATATAATCATTTTGCTATTATAGATTCAAGTCAGGCTGTGACACCCAAAATGCGGGATAATCGCACAAAATTGGTCAGGTAAGTTATACCTTAACACTTCAACTTTAAAAGAAGTATTATTTTAAATAAATCCTTGAAAAAACAATTGTTTTTAACAATTTCTTCCAATCTCCTTGGAATAGATTTTTCCAAGTTTTAGATAATTGCTTTTGGAATCCATTCCACTTATCCTAGAAAACAGTGCTCAAATCGTCTACTTCGCGGAGAAATCATAGTTGTATTATGCATATTTGATGCACACAAGTTGGCACAATAAATATTAGACGTTTCGATGTGGGACAATGTATAAGAAGCGCCTTTTTAAATTCTTTATATTAACTTCACCTGTCTGTATGCATGTATGCCGAAAAAATTTTCGATTGATTTTTAACCCTTTTCCCGTTATCCAATCGAGCTGAAACTTCGCAGGCAAACAAAAATAAACTATCAAAATATGGGCGGGATTAGATAAAGGGGCGTGGTACCTTCCATACAAATCACAAATTAAAAATCCATTATTTTTGCTCTTGTTAACGGTATTTGAACAAAATTGGGTATGTTGGTTAGGTTAACATATTCTAAGATCTGCTGCAAATATGGGCGGAATTGAGCAAAGGGGCGTGGTCATATATAAAGAATTTATAGTCAAAAACTATGTTTTTTACGGTCTGGATTTTTATTATTGTGAAAGGGAAGTCAAATAAAATGTGGGGGCGGAGCACTCTCAGAGCAAAGAGAATAATGACGTATTATATGTATATAAAAAGGAGATATCAAGGGAGCAACGAAAATTTTGTGAACTTGTGTAGCGTATGTACGAATATAACAATGTATGTATGTACATATATACAAGTGTCTGTTGCTTTGCCTTCTTTGATTTTTGTGGGAGTATTTAGCAAGAAAATAATGACACATGTGCTAGCACTGGTCTTTAAATAATTTTAAGTATTAATATTATTTAAATATAACGTCATCATATGATTGAACGCTGTTTTTTATTTTCCAATGTAACAGTTACTAATGTGTTTATAGAAATCGAACAGGTACCGTGTAACAAAAAGGTGTTAACACATCGCCCGTGAGTTCGAACACTCATTAGTGGTCTTCATGAAAGCTCGAAATTACCTCGTAAACTTGAAAACATCGTAAACTTGCACAGGAAATGTCAAAACAAACAAATTTCCCATACAACGCGACTTGCACAAAAGTGGAAAGTTTTCGAGGCAAATTTGCTGAGCAAACCTGGAAAAAGAAACGTGAAAACTTTTGACATTTCAATGTCAATATTTTTGTATTGAAAAAAAGAGAGGGGTTTTGATTTATGTGAAAAAAATAAAATAATGGAATATGTAAAGCATATACTTTTAATTTTACTTTGTTTATTGACTTTATCAGGCTTTTTTTGACAACTGCTGAGCAAAAGTTCTAGGTTTTCTTGTTTGCATGAATACCGCTATTGATTTTTTTGGAACATAGTTGACCAGCAACATGTCGATTTTGACAACTATGATTATAATATTGTTCAATGTATTATTTCATATCTATATAGACATATTTATTTCGATTTTCGGTCTCGAAAGTTGGTATAATCTAGAGAATCTGACTTATAATCGGATGTATTTGAATAGTATTTACATTCAGTATGGAAAGTATGTGAAAATATTATTAAAACTTTGGATTTTCAAAATTTTACATTTTTAATTTTGGCAAGTGACTTTTTGGAAATTATTACAATAATATCAAAATATGATCAACGGAATAAAGCCTTAGCACGAATCAGATTATGGCCAAGACTTTAAGCATTATAATAACGCGACAACATTTCAAAGCCCGGAGATGTTATTTTGAATTAAATCGAAGTGTTCTTCATTGAAAGAAAATAAAATTTTTTTGTGTAATTTCAAGCGAATTTTGTATAATTTTCGATTTCTGGTTCTTAAAGTTGATATTGAATTGAATTGAATTCAATTGTATTGAATTGAATTGAATTAAATTGATTTGAATTGAATTGAATTCAATTGTATTGAATTGAATTGAATTAAATTGATTTGAATTGAATTGAATTGAATTGAATTGAATTCAATTGTATTGAATTGAATTGAATTAAATTGATTTGAATTGAATTGAATTCAATTGTATTGAATTGAATTGAATTGAATTGAATAGAATTGAATTGAATTGAATTGAATTGAATTGAATTTAATTGAATTGAATTGAATTCAATTCAATTCAATTTGACATTCAATTCAATTGTATTGAATTGAATTAAATTAAATTGATTTGAATTGAAATGAATTGAATAGGATTTAATTGAATTGAAACAATTAGGTGTCAAACAAATTCAGCTATTGACGAGTAATGCAACCGGAACTTATAGAAAATTTGGCTAATACAACAAACAAATATAATTGGAAATTCAGTTGTACAACCGAATCAATAATGAAACGAGGTAGTTGCAACTCAACGTAACCGAAATCAGTTATTTTTACTCGATGTTTGTCCGACTTCTGGTGCTTAAAGTTGATAGGTAGGGTACATTTAAAATGATAGTTCGCTCTCAAAAGTATTAGAAATGTCATATAGCAGGACCGGTCGAAACAGTATCAGGTATAGGTGGAATTATGCCTATCAAGAGAGGACTTTGCCCTTAAACCACTCAGTTTTGCCTCTCCTTTTATTTTTGCATCCGCCTCTGATGCTGAAAGATTTCTTCGTTATTTTTTTTCTCAACTTTTTATGATGTAAAACCTAATTGGTGGAGGGGATTTGTTGTTGTCTTTTTTTGCTGTGCCATTTGGTAAAAAATGTCTAAGAAGAGCTGGCAATAAACAAAAAAAAAAGAAGATTTAACACGTGCACGTGCATCCATATACCCCCGGATACACACATATTTACTTCACTGTACATGCAAGTGCGGTTGTACGAGTATATGGCAAAAGACACACAGAAAGTTGTATAGCAATTACTTACAATTTAGTTAAATGACAACAGCATCAGGTCCAGGGCTCAGATCGGATGAGCTTTGCTTTGGCTCTGGTTCTGCTCTGTGCTGCTCCTCTGCACACACACATACACACTCGAGATCGACAATTGAATCAAGCCCCCATTGTTAGCGACGAACAAGCAAAGTAGTAGTTGCTTCACAGTTCATTGGCCTCTAAGGCAAAGGGTCAATAGCAATGACGTCGTAGATGGAAGCAGTATATACTAGCTGATGGTGAGGCTAAAGCTTCTTAAGCTCTAGAGAACAATGCCAACGTGGCATCGTAGTTTTCCATACAATAGAAACTTTAATATTACGGCGATTACATGCATTAGTTTGTATACAATTCTTTCCTATTCCCTGCTTTGGAAACCCAGGAACGATCGAATGTTTTAACTCCGATGGGGCTGTACAAACGTCCTTTTCCCAACAACAAGAAACGTCTTTAGTCGATGCATCATCATCATCAACATCTTGTCCAAACGTGCAATTATTGCCGGTGTACTCGCCGTCGCTCAAGAAAAAGTACCCTACAAGTACTTGATGTTGTAATAGCAGGCGATTTTAATACCCCCGACAATACGAGTACACGTACCTGTGCATTAAGTACGAGGAGTATCCTCCTCGTACACAACCATGGCACTGTCGACTGCGGCCGCCTGAACCTGGAGACTGGGTAAAATGCATTTACAATCAATGCATTCATCCAACCAAGCGCTGTGGATACATGATGCATTTACCATTTGCAATGGAGAAGAAGTGCATTTGGCAAAAGCTGCAATGAGGAAGGATGGGGTGTAGGTATGGACGAAGTCGAAGAACTTGTTTTTGTTTTGCGCTGCATAAAGTGCATCCATCTCACATCTTAAGACGTGTGGTACAGCAAAGAAAGAGTTCTTCAAAGTTTAAGGTTAGATATGGTCAGTAAGGGAACTATCATCACTATTTATACATTTAAAAATACATAGGTTATTTGAAGCATTTGATCCAAGCAATTCCTGGGGATTCAATGGAAAACTAAACGTCAGTGAACCCAAGTACGGAAATAGTACGGCTTACGGATTACGAACAGATTTTCCAATCTCTTCACGGATTATATAAATAATGGCAATATTTTTCAATATCACCATCAGTAGATCAATTTTGATCATTCCAAAAATGAATTCACTTGCTTGACAACATTTTTGCACCATTTCAGAGGAACCAGCATATTTCGAGTCATTGTTTCTAGGTGGTGCAGACATTTGCCTGAAGGATAAATCTTGAGTTATTAGGTGTGATTCTCGACAGGATGTTCAGCTTCCTACCTAATACTATGGATCGCTAAAGTAAAGTCACAGTGACCTTGTATTCGTGATCTATCTTCGGAGTTGCCCCTTACTAGAAACCCCATTTAACTGAATCACGTGACATAGGTTTAGGTCTCCTTCTTACAATTCATATCCATGCCATAGATATCAAACCTTTTTAGGCAGTCAAATGGCGTCAACATCAGTAACCCCCTATGACATACTTCGCGATGAATCCCAAGTTTCTAAGTTCATTTTAAGGGATAGTCAGCAATCCACGTTGGAGTGGGCAACATGTCACCCACGTTTACTTTTTGGCGAAACAGCTCCACTCATACCAGGAAAGTTATTAAGGCCGCAATACTGATGGCTCTAAACTACACGCGTACATCTAATTGTATTCAATTGAATTGATTTGAATTGAATTGAATTGAATTGAATTGAATTGAATTGAATTGAATTGAATTGAATTGAATTGAATTGAATTGAATTGAATTGAATTGACTTGAATTGAATTAAATTGAATTGAATTGAATTGAAGTGATTTGAATTGAATTGAATAGAATTGAATTGACTGGAGTTGAATTGAATTGATTTAAGTTGAATTGAATTGAATTAAATTGAATTGAATGGTTTTGAATGGAAATGAACTGAACTGAATTTAATTGATTTGAATTGACCTGAATTTAATTTAATTGATTTAAGTTGAATTGAACTGAATTAAATTAAATTGCATTGAATTGAATCAAATTGCATTGAATTCAATTGAATTGAATTGAATTGAATTGAATTGAATTGAATTGAATTGAATTGAATTGAATTGAATTGAATTGAATTGAATTGAATTGAATTGAATTGAATTGAATTGAATTGAATTGATTTGAAATGGATTGAATTGAATTGATTTGATTTGAATTCAATTGAACTGAACTGAACAAAACTGAATTATATTGAATTGAGTTGAATTAAATTAAATTAAATTGAATTGAATTGAATTGAATTGAATTGAATTGAATTGAATTGAATTTTACTGAATTGAATTGAATTGAGCTGAACTGAACTGAATTGAATTGAATTGAATTGAATTGAATTGAATTGAATTGAATTGCATTGAATTGAATTGAATTAAAATGAATGGAATTGAATTGAATTGAATTAACTTTAGTTGAATTGTATTGAATTGAATTGAATTTAATTGAATTGAATTGAATTGAATTGAATTGGATTGAATTGAATTGAATTGAATTGAATTGAATTGAATTGAATTGAATTGAATTGAATTGAATTGAATTGAATTGAATTGAATTGAATTGAATTGAATTGATTTGAATTGAATTGAACCGAACTGAACTGAACTAAACTGAATTATATTTAATTGAATTGAATTAAATTGGCTTGAATTGAATTGAATTAAATTGAATGGAATTGAATTGAAAATTTTATTGAATTGAATTGACTTGAGTTGAATTGAATTGATTTGAATTGAATTGAACTGAACTGAACTAAACTGAATTATATTGAATTGAATTGGCTAGAATTGAATTGGCTTGAATTGAATTGAATTAAAATGAATGGAATTGAATTGAGTTTTGTTGAATTAAATTGAATTGAATTGAATTGAATTGAATTGACTTGAGTTGAATTGAATTGATTTGAATTGAATTGAACTGAACTGAACTAAACTGAATTATATTTAATTGAATTGAATTAAATTGGCTTGAATTGAATTGAATTAAATTGAATGGAATTGAGTTGAAAATTTTATTGAATTGAATTGACTTGAGTTGAATTGAATTGATTTGAATTGAATTGAACTGAACTGAACTAAACTGAATTATATTGAATTGAATTGAATTGAATTGGCTAGAATTGAATTGGCTTGAATTGAATTGAATTAAATTGAATGGAATTGAATGGAATTGAATTGAGTTTTGTTGAATTAAATTGAATTGAATTGATTTGAATTAAACTGAACTGAACTGAACTGCACTGAATTATATTGAATTGAATTGAATTAAATTGGCTTGAATTGACTTGAATTAAATTTAATGGAATTGAATTGGATTTTATGGAATTGAATTGAACTGATCTGAATTGATGTGATTTGAATTACATTGAATTGAATTGAATTGAATTGAATTGATTTGAATAAAATTGAATTGCCCTGCATTGAATTGAAAAATTTGGATGTCAACGGAAATTATTTGATTAAGTACGGCTGTTTACAACGAATACAGCCGAAAATTATAGAAAATTTGGCTAGTACATCAAATATAAATGGGAATTTAGTTGTCACAACCATATAGATAATGTAGCGAGCTAGATTCAACCCAACTTTAGTTGTGGCGACTAAATTCAGTCATGGGAACCTGTAATTCGATTCTGCCAACCTCTAAGGCGGTTAGGACAACTTCTAAATCGGTTGCGCGAACCTTCAGCGTAGTTGTTGCAATCTCTAAATTTAGTTGTGACAACCTCTCAAAAAAATTATGGAATATCTCCTCTGGTGGTGAGTATAGATCTCGCAGGGAAACTACCAGTAGAATGCGGTGTTTTTAAGGCAGAAGAAATGTCCTCCCTGCCGGGATAGCAACATATACTCTGAGAGACAGGTTGCTATACAATTTCTGCAATCTGTATTCCTAATTTGAAAAATTTCTCTCATCTCCGAGCAACTCTTTATATGATGTGCCGAGTGGCACCGCAACAATCAAGTAAGCGATGCACCAATACGATAGTGCTGGCGAGACTACGGTTAACCTTATAGGTTCATCAGGATCTGCAGCTTGAGGCTACAACTAAAATTCGGTTGGACCAACGCCTAATAGGTTGTGACAACCTGGAATACGGTTATGAAAACCTGTAATGGCGTTTCTGTGACCACCTCTAGATTTATTTGTTGATGGAAAAAACATATGTTTGGTGAAATGGCAAACACGTTTGCTTCCCCTTTCAGCAGTTTTTTCTGCTGAGTTAACTGACATATTCTTTTTTGGATGTAGTGACAACCAGTACTACCTAATCAAACCTGGTTGCCGACAATGAAACTATATTTTATGATCAACAAATTCAAAGAAATCGGACATACTCATCATCTAGAAAGACTTGACTTTAAAATCCGTTCTTTCCTCATGCCTATGTAATGAAACCCATTTAATGAAAACTTTGATGAATGTAACGAAATTTGTATTTGCTGCTATTGTGTTCAAATTTGTGTAGCATACCTCTCACAGTCGCCTCGATTGCTTTCTCAAAAATGTGTTCTCTCTTTTTGTCTTCAAATGCTTGCTTGTACAACTTTAACAAGCACGTTTTGTGCCAGATTTCAACCGCAAAACAAGGAAACTTTTTTGCGGCAACAAGCAACTGCATCTTTCTTCCTTGCAGCAAAATTGCATCTCGAAATGCAGTTTGATTTTCTTTCTACAGATGATGTGGATGCTAGAGTTGATGTTGCATCCACCACACCAGCAAGGAGTACAACGAAAACATCATCGTGGTCGTCGTCGTCATCGTCATCTTACATGTAAGATAATCTGCTTTATTTCATGTTTCACTTGGGGTTTTTATTTCTTTGCTTGGGTTTTTGTTTTTGCTGTTGTTCTTAACGAATTATAGGCAAAAAGTTGTTGTTGTTATTGCTGCTGGTTGATCGGTCCAAACCTGTTCATCTACTGCACCTAAAGTTGTAAAGTTCCAAGTCCACCTTAACGTCGTCGACGTCGTCATCATCATCCTCATCATCATCGGTTGTAATAAAAATCAACCAAAGACAAGACAAGTCAACTGAACTGAACTGATCTTGTATTCCGTACAACACTCCATGAGGAGGGACATTACAAGCATAAGCCTAACAAAATGCAGGCCAAGATCTGGATTTAGTTACGATTTTTAAATGTTGTTGTTGTTGTGGTTGTAAGTGATTGGCTGCCACCTTTAGATCCCTGTAGTCAAAGGAACTACAAGTCGTTTTCTTAAATTTGGGACAGCTATCACTCATTTTCGTTACAACTTTGAAATGTTATTAAAGTTTTTTACTCTTCTCATTTGCAGGATTTAAATTGTTGTCTTGAGGGGCAATTAAATACAAAAGAATGAAAGTTGTCGGTTTTAATTAATTTTGTTTTCCTTTTTAATTTTGAAATTAAACTTTTCGTCGTAACTGACCGTTAAGTTTAAATTGTTAAATTTTATGTGTCACTTGTTAATTACTTGTTGTTAATACCTTGTTGATTTTGAACCAGCGTACATTCGATTTCTCTATTTTGCATTTCTTTATCTAATTGTTGATAATGTGTGCAAAAAGGTTCACGATTGCAAGGCTGACTGTGGCATACATGTCCTTACTTACCTATTTAGATGACATCAAACAATCCAGAGGGATCCAGAGCCTTGCAAACTCAGAATAACATGTTTCTACAACCGGCTCGATCTTCAGATTTTCTCTTCCAGTTGGTAACACCAAGCACTCGCAGGCTATCTTCCATCCGGTCTTTCGAGCGAAATCATGGACGTCATATTTTTCGATGTCATAGGAGTACGTTTTCGAACACCTTTCGCACTGGTGCATTCTGATCAATTCTACTGCCATGGCCTACCCAGCGTAAACGTCCTATTTTGATGCGCATAACTACGCCAATGTCGTTATACATATTATACAGATCGTTAGAAGACTTCCAGTGATGTGCCAACAGCATTCGATATGACCCAGGATTCTGCGCAAGATAGCAGATTGTATGAGAGTCTGATGGAGTTGGATCTTCTTTCTCGAGAGAGCGACTTAATTCGGAAGTGCTAGCTTGGCCCGAAATAACATCAGTTTCCAATCACAATTCTTCGTTTCATTTCTAGGCTCTAACTACTAACTCGAAATTGTAACGGTTAGCAACGTTCACCGTTTCATCCAATCGGGTGGATGTTCTGCTTGTCAAAACCATTAATTTTGCCTTGTCCTCCTTTACTGTCAAACCCACTTTTGCTGCTTCCTCCGGAATTCTCGAAAATACTATAGTAAATTCTCGCAGATTTCACCAACTGATGTCTAAATCATCAGGATAAGCGAGCTGCATCTGACTTTTGGTTGTTCTTTAGTCCTAATGACTGCAACTTTTCTCACGATGATCTCAATTAATATGTTGAAAAGATCGCATAATAGGCTTTCGTCCTCTGTGAGTGAGTGTGAACTTTATCAATCTTTACTGAAAATTTCATGATAGGTTAGTGTCATTCTCCAAAGGCGTGACAGTTTAGCAGGAATACCAAGCTCCGACATAGCTTGGTACAGTTGCGAATGCAGCCTTATAATCTACAAAGGTAGGTGTCGATTTTTTTCTGGGTTTTCTCCAGGATATGTCGTAACGTTAATATCTGGTAGATTGTTGACTTTCCGTCGGTGGCAGTGTGCGCGGCTCTTGTACATGAGTACGCTGCCTGCTCAGACCACCTAACATATATTTCGAGGGCGGCCACCGCGCCTAGTGACGGCGACACTATCGAGTATTTAGACATGAAACAAACTTCCCAAAAATACCGATCGGAACCGGAGTAAAACTGTAGGTCCCAATCAATGATTGAAAAACTAGAACACGTGAACCTCACTGGTATTGAGAAGCTCTCCAATAACTTCGTAGGACGTAAAGGGAAACCATTTTTTAGTTGACTTTCCAGGACTAAAGCTACACTGATAAGGTTCGATCAGGTCTGCGACAACCGGCTTAGTCTTTCACACATAACGTTCGAGATGGATAAACGGCTTATTCCACGACAGTTCATGCATATACTCTGGTCGCCTTTTTTTAAAGAAAGACATAGTACGCAAAGACTCCAATCATCAGATATGCATTGGTTGGTTGCATGGTACAATAATATGTTCATGGTAAAGTCGTAAGAACAGCTGTTTTAATTTTTTTCATGAGGTTCTTCGCATCGGCTGTCACACTCACATGTATTTTGTTTTTGTACTCTTTTGCATTCTTGTGTTGTTGGTATGGATTTGTGTAGAGTTTGACAGCTGAAGCGAATAGAACAAAAATAAAATGCCTGTTGTTGCTGCCTACAACAACAACAACGCGCGCTGCTATTACCATGAAGATATTATTGAAGGTTATATGTTGGTTGGTTGAAAAGGCTGCAAGACAGCACGCTGTCTAGCACACTTAGGCTAAAGAAGCCGATTGTGATACCTGCACTTTCCTCTATAGCAACTATTGACTAGTCGCCTAGCCAATTTGCGTATGTATTTAAGTTGGGATCTGGTTTTACTGACAACCATGTTAATCGCCTCGGCTAAATCTAAAAGTCTCATTCGGTTATCGGAAGTGATGGCGTGTTGACTGAATTTATGGATGTTGGTTCAAAGTCACTTGCCCTGCCGACTTTAGCATTAAAATCAGGGTTCGCATTTCGTGGGTAATGGGTTACCCTGGGTTACCCATTATTATTGCCATGGAGAATGGCTAGCGATCCACGACAATGGGGATTTATCCATCACAATTAGCCATTACCCACACGGCAATTAGGAAAACAATGGGTAGCTTCCCACGACAATGGGGAATTACCCATCACGATTACCCATTACCCACAGGGTAATCCACCCCATTTTTGATCGAAAAAATTAGAAATAATTTCCATATCTCGGAATCGGAGCGTGCAATCGAAATTTTTGCAATTTTCCGTGTGTCTAAGAGTTTTTTATATATTGGTCCAATACGAGTGGACGATTTTTTTCATAAAATCGCCAAAATATGAAACTCGCGAAAATAAAAAAGTGGCTATAACTCAGAAACGGTGCGTCCAATCGAAAAAATTATAAAAATTTTACCTCCACCGGATAAATCGATAAAACTAAAATATTTCAAATAAAAAATCGCTAAAACGGAAACATACGACCTCTGCACAGGCCATGACATTAAGGTTGTTCTAGGTGATTTTAATCAGAGTTCGTATTTACCCCCGCCCCATGTGTAACACATTCACATCGTCGTGAGGAATGTGTAATGAACGTTTACGCATTACCCACAGGGTATGGGGAAAATAATGGGTAGCTACCCACGAAAATGGGGAATTACCCATCACAATTACCCATTACCGTCAGGGGAAAATAATTGGTTGTTACCCACGGCGACGGAGAATTACCCATCACGATTATACATTAGCCTCAGGTTAATGGGAAAATAATGGGTAGTTGATGGGTAAATGTTGATGGGTAACGGGTTGCCCAGGTAACCCATCCACATTTTTGATCGAAAATATGAAAAAAGTAGAAATAATTTCTATATCTCAGAAACGGAGGGTCTAATCAATAAAATAATAAATTTTTCCGCATTTCTAAGGGTTTTTTATAAATTGGCCAATTCGTCTGGAAGATATTTTTTTTTCAAAAAATCGCCAAAAGATGAAAGTCCCTTAAATTTGAATTTGAATTTTTATGACCGATTTTTGTTAGTTTTTGGTACTCACAAAAAAGTGACTATAACTCGCAAATGGTGCATCGAATCTCAAAAATGATAAATTTTGTACATTCATAGGAGGCTTTAACCAATGGATGTCTTCTTTTAATGAGGCGTTTGTGCGATTTTTTATTCGAAACATTTTAGTTTTAGCGATTAAAACAAGTGATGCCATATTGACGACATCCATTGGTTAAAGCCTTCCATAAAGGTAAAATTTTTATTATTTTCTCGATTGGACGCACCGTTTCCGAGTTATAGCCACTTTTTATTGTAGCGATTTTCTTATTTTGGCGAATTTTTGAAAAAAAATTCTTCCATACGAATTCCACCACTTCATGAAAAACCCTTAGAAACCGCCAAAAATTGGTTATTTTTCCGATTGGACGTTCCGTTTCCGTGATTTAAATATGAGGGCGTTTTACCGATTTTTTGTTTGAAAAATTTTAGTTTTGGTGATTTAAAAAAAAAGAGTGTTGCCATATTGAAAATACCCATTGGCTAAAGCCGCCTACGGAAGTACAATTTTTATTATTTTTTCGATTGAACGCACTGTTTCCGAGTTAGAACCACATTTTCGTGATAAAATCCATTGGTTAAAGCCTCAAACAGAGGTAAATTTTTTATTATTTTTTCAATTGGATGTACCATTTCCGAGTTATAGCCACTTTTTTATTTTAGCGATTTTCTTATTTTGGCGATTTTTGGGAAAAAAATTATTCCGTACGAATTCGACCAGTTTATGAAAAACCCTTCGAAACCGTCAAAAATTGGTTATTTTACCGATTGGACGCTCCGTTTCCCAGATATAGAAATTTTTTCATATTTTCGATTAAAAATGTGGATGGGTTACCCCGGATAACCCATTACCCATCACCGTATGTAACTACCCATTATTTTCCCCATTACCCTGAGGTAATATATAATCGTGATGGGTAATTCCTCATCGTCATGGGTAGCTACACATTATTTTCCCCATTACCTTATGGGTAATGGGTAAGCGTGTTGTGTAATTCCCCATTGTCGTGGGAAGCTACCCAATATGTTCCCCTAATCGTGATGGATAATTCCCCATTTTCGTGGGTAATTACCCATTATTTTCCCCATACCCTGTGGGTAATGGGTAAACGTTAATTACACATTCCCCACTACGATGTGCATAGGTTACATATGATTAAAATAACCTAGAACAATCTTAATGTCATGGGCAAAGCAGTGGTCGTATGTTTCCTCGAGGCGCTCATAGAACATGTCCTTGGTGTTATTGTCTTTTTCTTCCGTCGGGCATGCACACAAATTAGCGACATGTTAAAGTATTTTTTTATGCGGATGGTGGCTATACGTACATTCACGGGGTTGAACCCTGAGAGCAGATGTCGCAGTTTTCTCCAACTACAGATTCGCGAGCAAATTCATGGGTTTTCTCGTGGCAACTTGAGTATGTAGCGCAGTTCTTCTTCTTTGTACAGCCATGAGCTGTCCACCGCATTTCCTGGCCGTAATATCAACCTTATAATTCTCTAGGAAATCTGCCAGTTGGATAGTGTCACCGGATCTGTATAGTGTTCTAACATTTCAAGTGCATATCCGCAAATCATGGTTCTTATAACTTATTTCGGGGGTCGTGATCAAATATGGGGGTTTTATGTGTATCATTCTCATTTTGTATATTCATTGTCATTAAGAAATGGCGGCCGAAGACAAGCCCAGTCCGCTGTGGATTTGCATTTTACCTACTGCCAGGATGTTTATACCAGCTGCCTACTCTGGGTCAGACGCTGATCATTCTGACGTTGTCAGACCTGGATTTTGACTTCCCCTGCACTCTTCCGCCTTTTCAGGAAAATAGAGGAATTAATGCCGATCAGTTCTTGGGTACCTGTATAAATGATTGGATACCCAAAGGAATCGCATTGGCAAACAAGAGATAACCTTTAGTTCTCTGTATCAGAGTGCCTGCGCTTAAACTCCCACATCGTGACAAGATCCGTTTCCTCTGGTGGGCGATATAACTACAACAAATCTAAATCTATGAAACGCTTTCATCGAATTTATAAAAAAATTTTATAAAATTCTTTTCATAGAATCAATGAAAAGATTTCATACGTTAAAGGGGCTACTGAGAGCGTCACAGATTCAGGATTGGCCCCCTTTAACACCATCTCATTCCATTCGTTAAATTACACTAATAGACAAAATTAGTTTTTTTTTTAAATGATGGGGTTCTGTCAACGGACTCTGGTAGAAAGGTCTAAAAAAATATACGTGTATCGGCGTTTTGCCAGATCTGATCAAAGTTTCCGCCCCACGGAAATTTCCTGCAACACATCGGCAAGCAAAATTGTGTGTTCCTAACTTCTGAGGTACAAGATATGTTCAGAAGTTTTATAGAAAAGATTCAGATAAACATTTTTGTGGAACAAATTAACCCTCTAACTGTCACGTAGAACCATATTTTCTGATCATTTTTTTTTTTGGTGTCGCACAGTGTTATTAGTTTCATACCACACTTGCAGATACTATTAATTCTAGATTCCAATTTCATCCAAATATGGATATGATCACTTCGATGTGTCCTTTAACAAAGCGTGAACAATTGACGCTAAGGTTTCTTCCCCTTTTCGTAAGGAATCTCTCGGCCATCTGATGCCATATATGAGTCATTACCCACTTTCACGTTAATAATTTCACAACAACACAACTTAAATTCTTTCCCAAGAATCACAAGAAAAACTAACCCTTCTTTTGTTGAAACAAAATAACCGATAATCGTTCTTAAATGTTTCATTTTTCAATGTAAAATCCAAATGAGTCATTAAATGATAAAGTCTCGTCCAGTCTGTCCAATCGCTTGGTGGGCTGACTGCAAAAATTAACAAATAAAAAAAAGAAGAAGACTCTACGGCGGACGATGAATGGCCGGATGAACGGACGATATTCGCAACCATGACAACGAGTACAATGAGAACGTAGTATGACGCTGGTAGTATCTACAAGTATGCGAACCAAAATGGACCGGAAGCATGCATGGATTCCTGAAATGTTACCTACCTTTTTGGCGATAAGTGTTATAGTCGTTGTGGTGGCTGCTCTTCCACATGTAGAGGAGATAGAAACTGCCTAATAAACTGGGTGTTTTCATTTTTTATGACCAACAAGCGATTCACAGCGAAAAGAAAAAACATCACTTTGATTTGGTCAGAAGAAAAACTTTACATATGGTAATTACTGCAATGAGGAGGCTCGTACTCCATTCCACTGTGAACCCTCCAGGAACTCTATAAAAGTTCAGGTCTAGTGAAAATTAACAATGATAGTTCCTTAAATGATAAAGATAAATATAGGAAATGCCATGTACTTTAAAAAGTACAACATTTATTGAACCATTCAATGTAGGCGCAATAACGAAATTACACTGACAGAAACTTAACTATTGTGGTGGAACATGTATATTTTTTTATTGTATATGATTCAATCTGAAGTTATTTATGAGCTACACAGATCAGGGGTTATATTTTTTTTATTGTCGTTATAACTTTATTACTAAGAATTTGCATTTATGATCTAATTATACTTTAAACAAATGACCTGTATAAATCCTTACATCTAAAGGGTGTCTCAGTAAGAATGCACTTTTTCATTTTAAAATAAAAGCACGTATTTTTTGAGATAGTTGTGATTTTTTTATTGGATTGTAAAGAAGACATGTTCCGATTAACTATTGAGTAAAATATCCGTCATGTGGCCGTCGGTGGTGGAATGGTTAGTGAAAATGAGATCCTGGGTTCGATCCCTGCTCTGATCACGTTAAAATTTCTTTCGGCGGCGCTCACCTCGCTTAGTGGCGGTGACACTATCGGTGTAAAATCTGTAGGTCCCAATCAGTGAGTATAAAAAACTAGAAAGCGAATAGCTCGCTGGTTATGAGAAGCTCTCCCAAATTCCTTCATGGGATGTAATGGGAAACCATTTATTTACTTTTAAATTGAATATATATCAATTAAATTTACAATCAGCTTAAGTATAAAGTTACTCAATCCTTTATAATATTTTCGATTAACTGAATACCTGATAAGCAGGAATTTATTTATTTTTGGAACGAAGTTCTTTGTCGCACGTTGCGGGATGGGGGTTAAATGAAAAAAAATCCCACTATATCAACTATATTGTTTACTTTTGCTTTGGGTTTCTGTCTAGACTACCCAGGTGTCTCATATATGTTGGGAAATTTCTGGTTTAATGGGAACTTTACTAGGTGGAGCCTGTAACCAATATTTAGTATATAAGTAACTTGTGGTTTTGAACCCAATAAAAAGAAAATTTAGAATAGCCAAAGTGAAACAAGTTTAAAAAAAGAACATTTTTTTAAATAAGTGCCTTTTCTTAAATAAAGATAATTTTATCAAAAACAAAATACCTATCCATATTCTTAAACAAAGTACCTATTCTTAAAAAATACCTTATCTTAAAGAAGTGCCTTTGCTTAAAAAAAGTAAATTTTCTTACAAAAAGTATATTTTCTTACAAAAAGTACCTTTTCTTACAAAAAGTACATTTTCTTACAAAAAGTACCTTTTCTAACAAAAACTAGCTTTTCTTACAAAAAGTACCTTTTGTTACAAAAAGTACATTTTCTTACAAAAAATACCTTCTCTTACAAAAAATACCTTTTCTTAAAAAAGTACCTTTACTTTAAAGAATAAATTTTTTGAGAAACAAAATAACTTTCCTTGAAATAAGTACCTACTCTTAAAAATGTACCAACTATTCTTGAAAAATTACTAATTTTAAAAGAAATTCCCATTTCTTATCAAAAGAAACATTTTCTTCAAAAAAATACCTTCTCTTAAAAAAATACCTTCTCTTAAAAAATATCTTTTCTTACAAACATTCACTTTCTTAAAAGTACATTTTCTTAAAAATACAATAAAACCTTTTTTTCCTGCTATAAGTAGCCTTTCTGAAAATAAGTACATTTTCTTAAAAAAATAAACTTTGTCTAAAAAGAGTACTATTTCTTTAAAAAGTACCTGTTCTTAAAAAAAGTACTTCTTTGTAAAACAATTCATACTCTTATGGCTTTTTCTTACAGAAAGTACTTCTTCTTGAAAATAGTACCTTTTCTTAACAAAACATTAGCTTTTAAAAATATGAGTACGTCTCCTTAAAAAATTACCTTTTAGGGAAAATATAATACATATTCTTACAAAAAGGAGCTAAAAATATACTTTTTTAAAAATACATTCTACATATAAAAAAAGTTTTTCTTAAAAAAAGTTTATCATTTTACAAAAAGTATATTTTTGTTAAAGATCCATATAAATTATCGTATTTTTCAACGGGCGCCTTAGGCGTGTTGGAACTAACAAGTACATAATATACAGTGAAGGAACTTCGTTCCAACCGGGTGTCCCCTGACACCTAATGTGCTTTTTTCAATTATATATGTAATCTACTGGATTACGAAGTTAATCTACATTTAAGACGTTATTTCAATGGCTCCACGAAATACCCCCCAAGAAAATAACGCCCAGGAAATAGCACCCAATGAAATAAGCCCCAAAAACACAAAAATTAAATTAACTCCAAGGCAAAATGGAAATTAAGGCGAAAAATTTCCTTGTAAAAGGCCCATATGGAAACCCGGATAGGAAAACGAAATATCTTCCAAAAAAATGAAATAGTTCCCAAAAAATTTGGTTGTTTTTTCATATGAAATGTATGAAAAAACATTGGAGATTATTTAATTTCTCGGTTGGGGGATATTTCCTTGGGGTTATTTCGTGGAGCCACTTCAATTACGTGCGTAATCAACTCGAGGTCGAATGTCATCAACATTTTGTATATATATTTTCAATTAAAAGCTTAATCAATACAATTACGATGTTAATTCAATATTTGTTTTGATATTTTGATGACCACAAAACATCTCTCAATTCTACAACTATTTATATTATCACACATTACACAGTGCAACACGAAAAAAAATAACCATATACGGACACCACTACGTGATAAAAGACTAAAAAAAAAAAGACCCGTGTCTCCCAATTTTTCCCAAAGTCATGCACTTTTTTTTTTATGGGCCGCCAAAGATTTGGTCCTCGGTATCATTTTCGTAAAATGTGATCATTTTCTCAGGCTCATATCTTGCAAACCGTTCAGAATTTCGATTTACTCTCTGAGGCAAAGTTGTAGCTCTTGTCATAAAGAACAAAAATTGCGAACATATAAAATCAAAAAAACTTCACCCTCCAGATCAAAATCGCAAAAAATTTTTTTTACCTTTTTTCCCGTGTTCAGGTCCATAGGTAGCAAACCGTTCAAAATTCAAGGAAACAATCAACTACAAACCTAATCAACTACCTACCTAAGATCTCAATAAACAAATTTCTAGAACATATAAACTTCCTAGAGATGATTCTTAACACTGTTTAGGTAGCACGCAAAAGTGAAAAATTTGCCGAAAATTTTTTAATTTAATTTTTTTTACCTTTTTCTCCTGTTCAGGTCCATAGGTAGCAAAAAATGAAATATGCCTGGCCAGAACCATGTGTTTGTCCAAGGGTTAACACCGTTTAGGTAGCGCTTAGGTATCACGCGATCATGCACCGACAGCAGCAGCACAGGCAATGCAGTAAGCTCAGCACACGCAACATGGGACGCAGCACACAATATAAAAGCGACACGACGCTCACATCGAGGCATTACACAGCGCGACGTCAACGAGAGCTCAGCGGTGAAAGTTATAAAGTGAAAGTGCTACAGTATAATTCGCACACAACATTGGCAACTGACAATTTCAATATGCAGTGTGAAAATATTGATTTATTTTGCTACGTTTGCGGTCATCAAACCAGAAAAAAACATCTACAAGATTTCAGAAGGAAAAGAATCTTTTAACTAGTGAATTCAAAAGAGCATATACATTGTTTTTCGACGAAGTGGACTTGACCGGTGAAAATTACACACCTAATACAGTGTGTCGCCAATGTTATAACAATCTCATGGCATGGTTGAGTGGAGGCAGAGGTACTATGAAGTATTGTAAGCCGGTAAACTGGATTGATCGCCCAGGTGATCATGATGCAACCAGTTGCTATGCATGCGTAAATTACACATGTCGTCTAAATCGACATTCTGAGAAGAACAAAATTTATAAAGCAACTGCAACAGCCACACTACCAGTGCTTGCACCTGAAAATTTTGTATCACCAAGGCCGCCAACTCCAGATCGTACTACAGAATTTACAGCAATGAGTACATCAAGTGGTGTTACTTATGAAGATCCATTTGATACCGATTATGAGCCCCAACAGGGAAGAGATGGACCACAACTAATAACACAAATGGAAATGGATTTCATTGTGGCCATATTGGGATTATCGCAGCAACTTGCAATGTTTTTGACAGCTTTTTTAAAGCAAAGAAAACTCACACATGCTAATGTTAACTCTACGGCGTACCGCAAACGACAAGCTGAATTTCAGATGCTCTACACTCTAAATGATGACAATTCGTTCGCTTACTGCAACGATATAAAAGCTTTGGTGGTAAAAATGGAAATGAACTACATCGCTAGTGAGTGGAGATTATTTATTGATGGTTCTGTTTCAAGCTTGAAAGCAGTGTTGTTGCATGTGTCGAACCGAAAACCTTCCATTCCGCTAGCAATGGGTATCAACATGAAAGAAAGCTATGAAACATTGAAAGATATAATGGAAAAAATCAAATATTACGAAAATAAATGGAAGATTTGCTGTGATTTGAAGGTCATCAACATTTTGCAAGGGATCATCGATAAGGGCGGCTTCCCAAAATTATTTTGTTTTCTTTGTAATTGGGATTCACGCTCACCTCTGAATCAATTCCAATGTAACTCGTGGAGGCCAAGAGGAAGTGTGGATGAACAAATACAACAACATAGACTGAAGAATGCACATGGTTCTGGCCAGGCATATTTCATTTTTTGCTACCTATGGACCTGAACAGGAGAAAAAGGTAAAAAAAATTAAATTAAAAAATTTTCGGCAAATTTTTCACTTTTGCGTGCTACCTAAACAGTGTTAAGAATCATCTCTAGGAAGTTTATATGTTCTAGAAATTTGTTTATTGAGATCTTAGGTAGGTAGTTGATTAGGTTTGTAGTTGATTGTTTCCTTGAATTTTGAATGGTTTGCTACCTATGGACCTGAACACGGGAAAAAAGGTAAAAAAAATCGAATTTTTTTAAGTTTTTTGCGATTTTGATCTGGAAGGTGAAGTTTTTTTGATTTTATATGTTCGCAATTTTTGTTCTTTATGACAAGGGCTACAACTTTGCCTCAGAGAGTAAATCGAAATTTTGAACGATTTGCAAGATATGAGCTTGAGAAAATGATCACATTTTTACGAAAATGATACCGAGGCCCCAAATCTTTGGCGGCCCATAAAAAAAAAAGTGCATGACTTTGGGAAAAATTGGGAAACACGGGTCTTTTTTTTTTAGTCTTTTATCACGTAGTGGTGTCCGTATATGGTTATTTTGCCATGACTTAAAAAATTACACACAGTGTTGTAGATAAAAGACAAAACTCAACTTAATGAGAATTGTTTCACCACTTTCTCAAGGGTGGGCCATGAAGAAATTGCAATTTGAATCACCCATTATTTCGAAGCGGATGGCTAATTTGATATTTATGAAGTGACTGATTATTAATAAAATGTTAGAAACTTACGAAATTGCTCGCTTTACACTTGAGGAAAATTAAGAAGTCGATGCTGTTCCGTAAAAAGGGTTAATCTGCAGTTTCAATTGTATTCAAGATTTGCACAGATCATACCCACGCTGAAAAAAACGGCCTCTCTAATATATTTTCCCAAGCGTATTCTGCAGGAACCATGTATATGTTTGGGACACACTTCAAACATTCATATGTTTGCAAGTCCTGTTACACTACTTGTATTTAAATGTGAACAGTATCATGTTTACTGACAAACATGAATGCTTTTACATGGAAACATATGCGTTCTTCATCCCAAACATCCATATACTTACGTGGAAACATATGCGTCTTCCCCCAAACCACCATATACGTACGTGGAAACATTATTCTTCGATTTCAATTTATATGTTTTGTTTATTATAATTAATTTTGACAATATGAATCGACATTTATAAATAATGAATACAAAAATTAATAGATTTAAAACTGCCCATTTTACATTTATTTGCATTGAATGCATTATTTGTTTTTTTTCATGAAAGGAAAATCTGCTACTCTTTTGCTTTTCCTTTCTTTGTTTTCTCTCACATTTTTGTTTTCAGAAGGTTTCAGCTATGCGTTGGTTCTCACTATGCGTTGGTACACAAACAATATATTTATATACAAATCTAGTTCATGCAAGACAGGCGTGGATTAATTACTTGTGTTTTTTATTACACTTATTTTACAAATAGTCCACCGTTCCGAATTTCTCAGTAAAGGCTCGAACAGGCAAAGGGATTCAGGTTGTTGCACAGAAACATTCATGTACCTCAAAAGTGTTATACATAGATTATTTTTGTATCAAACAAAGGAAGTTTTTAGCAACATGCGCAAAGCGAAAAAGTGTACACTCAAAAATCTCTCCGTTGAATTGCTTCTTCTTCTTTCAACAAAGTCAAGAAATTTTTGAACTACTAATAGGGCACACTTCCTTCCGAAATCAATCCCAATGTTTCTGAGAAGCTGCTGTTTCACGGCATCTTCAGACTGGGCCAGGTTATAATCCCCGTAGAGCCAAATAATGGTATCTTAATTTTACAATTAAAAGGAAATAAAACAACAAATTAAAAGGAAAAACAAATGTTTGACTCTACTACATAGTCCACTCAGCTACTCGCGAATTCTAGTCAGATATGCTACAGACACGATAAGTTTTTCGTTTGTCGTAAACATAATTGCTCTTTTGTCGCAAATAAACTTTTCAAAAAATTTCGTTGTCTGAAGGTTTGTATGTGGGAAACGTAATTTATCTTTGCATGCAGTTACAAATTGTATCCCACTTTCGGAACCATTTGAAGCTACGCAGACAATGTAAGTCACACTGTGAACACCGAAAAGTTCCACTTTATTCCATAGTTTTAATAGTTTAAAAGGTAAATAAAAATTGTTCAGTGTAATTTTCCACGCATTCCTAAGATTGCCGATAGTTGTAGCAAAATTTTTATTTTTTTTATGTTTCAGACTCTGGCAAAGATGATGATGGTGTTGAGAGTTCGTCTGTTGTTTGACTCCTATGACTTTTCAGTTTTCGTTGTTGTAATAGTACAACCATAACATACATTCAACCATGATATTAACGTAGCGGATCAGGGGTCACAGCTAACTGAGGAGTTGTTTTACTCCTCTCCACATCTTCTTTATTGATTCCAGCATTTGCAAATGTACGAGTACGCCAATGACTACGCTTGCCATCATCGTCAGTCAGTACAAGTATAATGGGAGTAGTTAGTCAAGATTCCGTCTGTTGCGCTTCGTTGACCTCTACAATAATAATCCCTGGAGTTTTAGGTTCAAAATTGTTTATTTCCCCGTCATTCCTTTTGTTGTTATTTTTTTCGGTGGTTGTCATTGTTTTTCACAACTAAGTACTGGGCGCAATGATTTAAATACAAATTACTATGTGTAGCACTAATTTTTGGAGGTCTTTCTTCCGCTGGGTGTGTAAGTAGAATTTGGTTATAATTACGTGTGAAAAAGAGAACAAAGGAGTATGCGAGGGTGGTTTTGACAATGAACTTTGATTGTGGGGTGTAATTAGTGACTTGAGTCAAGCGGAATTAAAGTCAGGCAGGCGTTGAGAAAAATCGTCTAAAAATCACCATAATCAACTTGAAACTTGTGAGTGGTTGTTTCATTTGAAAATTAACAAAACTAATTTTCATTACTTTCTACTCCATGACGCATTTTTGACGCACTATTCGGGATCGAATGGTTTTACTGCAACCAACCTTTGTATATCCGTTTAGATGTTAAACAAATCGCACCATCCGAATTAGGTAACAAGAGTTCTAGCGTATGAAGTTTCAGTTCTTTTTATGCTGGCACAACGTATTAACTGCCCAGTTGGAACTTATTTCTTGAAGACATTTTCTGTAGTATTTACTTAGGACAATAACAGTAGGTATTGACAATTTATATATCTTCATGACATGTCAATAGTTTTGACTTAGTTGGCTTAAATTGTGAATGGACTGACAATCTATGTAAAACCGTTCTGTTGATTTGTCAGCATTATGTCACGGGTGACTGTCACTAAAGCTAGAGCTGAATGTCTATAGAGGAAGTCTTTATCATTTGTCAACTGCAAGTCATTTCTGTAGATTTCAAGGTTTTCAAAAAATTTCAAACTGAACAATTTATATTTACATAAATATATCAATTAAATTTTACAATTTATTTCAAAAATGTTTGGAATTAACAAAAATAATATGCACACTTTCAGGGATCCATATCGATGGCTTAATATAGCAAAGACGTATCTCCACATTATCACAGGAGAAATACAAAACTGAGTAAAATCACATTATTTGATTTTAATCCCACATTTTTAGTAAAACTAATTCATTATTTGTTGACATTAAAAAAATATTTTTTGTACTAAATGTGTTTGAGAGTCCCCTACCAGAATATACAAAAATGCGATTTTGTTAAAATACGACACGAAAATAAAAGATACGACCTTTTAATTTTTAGCCATCGATATGTATACCCAGAGTTCATGATGCAAACAACTTTTCTTTCAGATTGTATTTATCTATTCACACAGCAATTAGATTGGGGTAAGTATTTAGAAGATTAAACAAGAGCACAACATTTAGTGACACATTGATCAACTCACACACTGATGAATAGAGCTTCAAGGACATCTTGTGTACATGCCATGTGGTGATCACAAATATTGACAAACTGCGGCCGATTCCTGCTGACTTTTTACCAAGTGTATGAAAATGTCAGGGGTTTCATATTTGTTTTTCATATTCGTTTTCAACAGTGACTTATAATGTCTCCACTAAGATCTTGGTCATTTGGCCCAATACATCATTCATCAACTCGTCGTTCTATGGAATGAAATGGAATTAAATGAAATAAAATGGAATGGAATGATATGGAATGGAATAGAGTGAAGTGAAATGAAATGTAATTAAATACAATGAAATTAAATGGAACGAAATAAAATGAAATGAAATGAGGAGAGGAAAGGAGAGGAAAGGAAAGGAAAGGAAAGGAAAGGAAAGGAAAGGAAAGGAAAGGAATGGAAAGGAAAGGAAAGGAAAGGAAAGGAAAGGAAAGGAAAGGAAAGGAAAGGAAAGGAAAGGAAAGGAAAGGAAAGGAAAGGAAAGGAAAGGAAAGGAAAGGAAAGGAAAGGAAAGGAAAGGAAAGGAAAGGAAAGGAAAGGAAAGGAAAGGAAAGGAAAGGAAAGGAAAGGAAAGGAAAGGAAAGGAAAGGAAAGGAAAGGAAAGGAAAGGAAAGGAAAGGAAAGGAAAGGAAAGGAAAGGAAAGGAAAGGAAAGGAAAGGAAAGGAAAGGAAAGGAAAGGAAAGGAAAGGAAAGGAAAGGAAAGGAAAGGAAAGGAAAGGAAAGGAAAGGAAAGGAAAGGAAAGGAAAGGAAAGGAAAGAAAGGAAAGGAAAGGAAAGGAAAGGAAAGGAAAGGAAAGGAAAGGAAAGGAAAGGAAAGGAAAGGAAAGGAAAGGAAAGGAAAGGAAAGGAAAGGAAAGGAAAGGAAAGGAAAGGAAAGGAAAGGAAAGGAAAGGAAAGGAAAGGAAAGGAAAGGAAAGGAAAGGAAAGGAAAGAAAGGAAAGGAAAGGAAAGGAAAGGTAAGAATAGGTTAGGTAAAGTAAGGTAAGGTAACGAAGGAGAGGCAAAGCAAGGTAAGGGAAGATAAAGTGAGGTAGTCAAAATGGAAAACACTACATGTGTGCAGGAAAATTAGCCGCACACGTTACATTGTGACAAGAAACATTCACTTCTATACAGTCAAGGAATAAAGTCTAGATACAACCTACGATTTTGAAGTTTAAGAGAATTAGTAGCTACAATTGAAAATGATATTATTGCCATATTTTAGTCATGTAAAATAAAGATTATTTGGGAAAAACACAATAATTAGCGGGAAAAAAGTCTGCATACAGCGTGGCAACTCCTAAAATCAAATAGAAAATTGAAAACAAAGAAAGAGAAATAACAGTTAACTTTGTTGAATTAATTACATTTCCAAGCATAATAATTATTTAAGTGGACAAAGTGACAAAAAAGAAGGTATTATTCGAATTTTTATCCTTCAAAATGGAAAAACGAAAAGCGATTCATACTTCAGTTCGGAATATGGTAGTAAATCTCCGCAAGGAAAATAAATCTTATGGAGAAATTGCGAAGACAGTAAAATTAAGTCGTGCTACTGTCCAGACGATCATTAGAAATTATAATAATACCAATAGTACCGAAACTAAGCCACGTTCTTGCAGAACTAAGAAGCTTTCGAGACGCGATGTTAGCAGTATTCTTAAAGTAGTCAACCAGGATCCGAAAATAAGTGCTCCAAAATTGGCGGAACATATTGCCAAATGTGCCAATATAACTGTTACTCCACTAAAAATAATAAACGTTTTACACGTCAGTGGATTTAATAACAGAGTAGCACGCAGCAAAAAATCGCAAACTTCGCCTTGACTTTGCTAAAGCACATCTAGACAAGGGTATGACCTTTTGGAAACGTGTTTTATTTACTGACGAAAGTAAGTATAACATTTTCGGAAGTGATGGCCGATCCAAATACTGCACTTGATCCAAAGAACATAATACCAACAGTAAAACATGGTGGTGGCAACGTTATGGTTTGGGGCGCCATTGCGTCTTTTGGAGTGGATCGTTTGGTTTTCGTCGAGGGTAATATGAACCGCTACCAGTATAAAAATATATTGGAACAAAATCTGAAGGCATCTGTTGACAATTTAGGCCTTGGAAATCAATGGATTTCCCACCAAGATAACGACCCTAAGCATACTGCACACGTTGTTCGAGACTGGCTTCTTCACTATGCCCCAAGACAGCTGAATTCGCCACCCCAGTCACCAGACTTAAACCCAATAGAGCACACATGGGACGTTTTGGAAAAATTGGAACGACAATATGACATTAGTAGCCGTGAAACATTAAAAACCGCCCTTATTCGTGCATGGGCTAAAATAACACCCGATATTACGGAGAATTTGGTGACATTAATGCCCCGTCGTCTTCAAGCAGTTTTTGATGCCCAAGGTGGACCGACCAAATACTAAAAGTTATCTTTTTTGTTTTTATATATAAATTTTTGAAATAATATATATTTTTTGTGGCTGTATGTAGACTCTTTCCTATGAATTTTCAGTGTTTTTGTTACTACTGATTTTATTATGTAAATGAATTGCTTTTTTATTTTATAAATAAACTTATTTATTAATGCCTTAAATATTGAAAAAAAAAATTTTTTAATTTTCTTCACAAACTTTCTAAAACCTCTAAAACAAGGGATGTATGTAGACTTTTTTCCTTGACTGTATAATCTCAGGTCAAGTTGGAAACCAGATATTTTTCCATGTATTGTAATATGTTTATTTACATTTTTAAATACGTTTATTTAATTTAATTACTGCTAAAAATGCAAGACCAAAAAAATCTAAATACCATTTACAATTGTACTTTTCTTCAAAGAATTTGTTTCATATTCGGCAGTTTTGGTTTTCAGATATTTCATATGTGCAGGTCATAATATAATAATGAAGTAGTGGCAGTAGAACAGCAGATTTAATTTTTCTCATGACATTTGTCGCTGTTTTTGTTCATTTTTTGTAGACTTGTATTGTTGGTATACATTCTTGTGGAGTTTGGCAACTGAAGTGCGTGAAACAGAAACAAAACGCCTGTTGTTGTTACCTGTAACTACAACTACTAAGGTACAGGTTTATGAATTTGACAGTACTACGAGGCAACACCAATCGAAGTCACAAACCTTCACATCTACATAAGTATAAAATATTTTAAAAACATATTGCCTTATTCGTAACGAGTTGTGAGAGATTTGAGAGACGATTTATTATACAAAAACGGTCTGTCAAATCTCTCAGAAGTTTTTATGAGTAAAGCGCGAAAATTCCAGCAGTCAAACAAATTCAAAATATTAAAAGTGTTCCCGTATTTAAATGTAATTTGCATAGAGGAATACAAATTTAAAATCCCAACATTGATTTAACTGAAATCTGTGTAAACCCAATCATTAAAGTAACATAATTTTTTCCATCATTTTATTTGCAATTATTCATTAGTGCCGAAACCTCCGCTAATACCGAATTGTATGATGAAGAACAAGTACGTTATTATCGCCGATAACATAAGGAGAATAAATTGATTATTCAGGACAAAGAATCCAATCACATTGATCTCAAGGTTTTCCACTTTACGTCGGCTAAGAAAAGTTTCCACCTAAAAGTATTGCGACAAAAGCAAAAGTAATTATACCCTGTGAGTGGAAACAAATAAGAGATACTTACACTTGTATCCCACCTCACGTCAATGTCCGAACAAATGACATCCAAATTCAGTAGATTAGGTGTCTCCGATTTGTCGACCACATCATATCCACACATTATCATCAAAGCCAAATTGATGATCTTTACAAAGACGAAGAAGATTTCCGACATGTCTAAGACGCCTTGGCGAAGATACTTAAAAATGCAGTCATTGAGAAGCAGGAAAATCACCATGAAGTTGTAGTAAATATAGTACAATATGTTCCATTGGAAAATGCGCGTAAACTCTTTGGCCACACGATATAAACGGGAATAGATGCGATCGATGGCATCAAGTTGCTCGGAATAATCACACAGTAACTTCATGCGATTGTAGGGGGTGTACGAGGATCCCAATAAACTGCCTGCCTCAATATTTTGCATCTTGCTTAACATTAGGTGGAGATGTTCTCCCAAATTGCAGTACATCAATGCCAAGATCAAGAAACCAAGGTAGCAGCCATCCAGGACGAACATAGAGCCTAACCACAAATATGCGCCGATGACGACGTTTAACCCATGATACAACGTAAAACCCTCCACATCGAAAAGATTGGGCATCTCATTGATGTAACCCAGTACAGTGATGGAACTTTTGAGCAAGCACAACACAATAAACTTCCTGCACGGTGTTACATTTTTCTTCATCAGAGAGACCAGTGTCTTGTTTAGTTTAAGGAATTGATTCATCAATGCAATCAGCTTGAATTCATGTCGTATCTTCATCCAAAATAGGCCAATGCTGAATATGGCCACCGAGAGTACTTGCAGCACCGAAAAGATTTGCATGAAACTCCTTGGCTTGGCAATGAAGTCAAGCACTAGCTGAGGTATCACATCCCAGTAAGCAATAACCATAATTGTCCGGAACAGGCACGTTGCAATCTTGAAGCACTTGTTGACCGGAAACATTAATCCGCGCCGGCAATCCCATTTACAAGTAACAACATCCAGGAAACGTCCATAGTAATATAAGGCATAGAGTAGCCTATGTGTGTAATACTCCAAGCGCTTTGTCCGTCTGGGAACGGGCATTGTTGTTACCGCTTTAAGGTATCTCATTGGAGCTTAGAATCAACTACGTGTCCGTCTGCCCGTCTGTCAGAGTTCTGATGTCTCCTGGGTTCTTCTGCGTTTACACGGAAGTCTTTACGAGTTAATTATAATCTATGTACGTCTGTCTCTCGGCCGACTGGCATCGGCTGTCTGTCTGTTCCTCTGCTAATTCTTGGAGATACTGTGTGTCGTTTATGGGTTTTTTCTCGCGTCTAGAATACTTGTATTACACACAAAGTTCCCATTCATTTCATAGGTTGTGGCGTTTGCTATGTGCGTGTCTAGTTTGTAACTTAGTTACTTACCGGAGGGGGTACCCTACATTATGGTGGCATCTGTGACACTGTGATTTCCACGGCCAAACCATTAAGGCCTAAGGGTTTCCCATAATTAATTGTACCAAATCAAGATTATTGATGGCTAGATAACAAATTAGTTACAAATTATGACTTGGAGTGTATTGAAAGGTTACATGATTTGCGACTACAATGATATGTTCCGGCCTGCCTCGGATTCCATTTAGGTATTGCGTGATATGTTCCGGTTTGGACGTTAAAATGGATCATAGCTGAATATCGATGTGTTGCATGTGTTCTTGGCAACATTTGGGAAATCCTCTTATCTAGATGGAAGGCCTTTGAGATTATGTAACGACGCTGAGCTTAGGAAGGGAACTTGAAAATTATTTTGAATTTCGATAGCAAGTGAAAGTGGCGTGTTTTCAGGAAATCGTGTGTTCTCAGTTTCACATGTGGAAGGAAAATTAAATAATGTTTTTTAGTTCTCAAAAGAAAATTCATTAATTTATTAAAAACAAAACTGTTACATAATTTTTCGCATGCACTTCTAGTTTAAAACATTTTGTTTTCAAATGATTTTATTTCATTATTGTAGCCGGAATTCACTGAGGCGGTAAGAAATTCACTTCGCAGAAATCGAAATCTTGCACCTACAAAATTCCGAAGCTCATGATTCAATGATTCCCAATTTTACAGTCAACCAAAAGTTTAAATAGAAACAACGATAGAATCGTCGGATGTAGGAAACGGTTCATTGTTACTAGGAATTTGCAACAGTACCATACATGTTCATGTCCAGACAATCCTATTTTTCCTATAGGGTGGAGCATTTAAACCTTCCTAAAATTTGTTGCTGTGAAATGATTTCTCGTTTACGTTGAACCGCGGAAATTTGTTTTGACCACATGTGGAATATTATATCGCGTAAATGGTCGCCGCCAGAGCGAATGGCGCAATATGCTCGTTTGTCCGCATTTTCCACCACTTTTCGTAGCGTTTCGGGCTGAATAGAGGCCTTTTCATACCGAATATTCAGCCTAATTCCGAGTGTCGTTCTCGTATTTCGACTACGACAGTTATATAAAAGATTAAAGATAACACGCCAACTTTGTCTTTAATCTTTTACAAAACTGACGTAGTCAAAATACGAGAACGACATTTGTAATAAGTTTGATTGTCCTTCAAGCCGTCCAAAGTTCATGGCTTTGGACTTCAAATAACCCCACAGGAAGAAGTCCGCAGAGGTTAAGTCGGGCGATCGTGGAGGCCAGTCGTAATTACCATTTTTCGAAATTAGGCAATCAAGGAGCAAAGGACTTATTAAAGCAATCGTAAAAGCAACGGGATGTGTAACTGTGGCGACGGTCTTTTGAAATCAAAAGACATTACAAAATCTGTTATCATATCCCTATAACGCTCTCCATTGATCGTTACGGCTGCCTCAGCGTTGTCTTCGAAAAAGAACGGTCCAATGATTGTTTCCCCACAAATTCCATACCAAATAGTCACGCGTTGGTCGTGAAAAGGTTGCTCGCGAATTAATCGAGAGTTTTCATGGGTGTAGGAGCGACAATTTATTTATTCACCATTTGACGAAAAATGATCCTCATCGCTCACGACAATTTTTTGCGTTGTCACAATTGAGAACATGTTTTGAATTGAACGCTGCACGATAACACCACGTTGTGGTGGCGTGTACTGATCTCCAGCACAAATTCACTTGAACTGAAGCCTCGAACACCGGCTGTCATAAGCTGATCTGAAAACAAAAGAAAAAGTTATAGGGTTACCAGATGCGGAAAGTTTTAAAAAAACTAAATGAAGCAGATTGCTTAAATTTTTACAGTGGTCTATTAACAGATGCACGCTGAAAAATCTGTCTTTTTTGTTGCTTGTATGCAAATATATCGTGTTTGTAGCTTGACTCAAATATAATATACTTGTGTCCAAATACATTGTGTTTGCTACTCAATATTACATGTTTGAGACACAATGATTAATATGTTATAATATATGTGTTTGCGACCCACATATATTTATGTTTGTGATACAAATACAGCTGTGTTTGTTGCACTGTCTATGCTCTCTCAAGAGCAAGAGAATAAAAGCGGGGCAACGAGAGAGTCTATCTTGTAAGTGTGTATCTTTATTTTTGCATTATTCTCTCAGTCAGTGAGTCGTAAATAGTCCTGAATGTGCGTGATAATTGCAGATGAAGTTTTTCTTATTTTGGCTGATGTATTGCGTTTTAGTTTCATGTATTCAGTCATTCGTTCATCGGAGGTTTGGGGGAAGCACGCGAATGTTTCCACGTAAGTATATGGATGTTTGGGATGAAGAACGCATATATTTCCACGTAAAGCATACTTGTTTGTCAGTAAACATTATACTGTTTGCATTTAAATACAAGTAAGTTTGGGACCTGCGAACATATGAATGTTTGAAGTGTGCTTTAAACATATAAATGGTTCCTGCAGAATATGTTTGGGAAAATATTTTAGAGAAGCCGTTATTTTTCAGCGTGTGGTAATTGACAGGAGCAGTGTTGATTTTTAATTAATTATGAGAAAAGTTGTAAAAGTCACGGAGTTTTCAAACCGCCCTCGTGTTAAGAATTAATTCGATTTAATTAAGTTTGACGAAGTAGCAAACTAGACTTATGGGCATATTTCCTTTTCTGTAAGAAAATGTTCGTACAAGTAAAGAAATATGTGATTCCCGTGTAAAAAGGTGTGGATATGACTGGATCTTAGTAGAGCTAATTCGATCTGATTTGATTCGAAATATTGATCGTAGCAGACAATAATAGATATCAATATTTATATATAATAGGATCAAATTAGATCTGATCTGATATGTTACTATCCAATTTGGTTTAATTAGATCTAATATGATATCAGATATAATTAGGTTTAGCGAGATTCAAGGTTATATCTAGGTCAAGATATAGCATATCTCGTTAGGTTTAATCAGACATATGGCTAGATATAAGCTTATCTCGCTCCAGACCAAATTATATCTCACTACAGTCCTAACTATATTTCACGTAAGATTCATTATATCTGGCCGGGACAAATTTTAAATCAAAATAGATCTAAATTAGATATTTGTAGATCAGTTCTGATCTAGTTTGATTAGATATAACCATTTTTCGTATCTAATTAGGCCTGGTTAGATTACATAATAAAGGGTGCCTCAGTAAAATTAGACGTTTTAAATTCAGTGTTATTTTTTTATACAAGTGGCAACTCTGAAATTTGAAATCAAAATAGATAGATCTAAATTAAATAGTAGTAGATCAGTTCTGATCCAATTTGATCCCATTAGATATTACAATTTTTCGGATCTAATTAGGTCTGTAAATATCACATAATAAAGGATGTCTCAGTATGATGGAAGATTTTAAATTTAGTGTAATTTTTTTGTGCAAGTGGCAGCTCTGAAATTTGGCAGCTGTCACATATGTTTATTCAGATTATTAAAAATTTAGCGCTTTACGAAAGAACAACGCCTTATAATTGTGAAAACTTATTAAAAAAAAATTGGAAAGTTATGCCGAAGTCGCCTCGCAAACTTCGAAGAATTTTCAGTCGAAAACGCTCACCTAATGTGTCAACCATTCGAGGAGTGGTCAAAAAAATTTAAGAAACTGGCTCAGTTATGGATAGAAAGACTCCTGTGCGTCAATTTACCGGTCGGTCTCTTGCAAACATTGCTGCTCTAAATGAGAGTGTCGCCGAATCGCCGAATCGGCATCGCTCTCAACAACTTCAAATTTCACGAAGCACTACGCAGCGGATTGTGACAAAGAAACCTCCACCTTTATGCGAACAAAATTCAGCTTGCTCAGAAGCTCAGACCAGCAGACCATGCAAAGCGCCAGCAAGTCGTTTAATGGGGATAATTTAACAAAGTAAAGTCAATCACAATTTGTCAAAAAAAAAGTCATCTCTACGATGAATCGCATTTCCATCTGAATGGCTTCGTGAATACACAAAATTGTAGAATTTTAACCTTAGAAGAACGAGCAACTGCCTGGTGCCGATTTTGGCCAGGCGGAGTATTGGGCCTTACGTTTTTGAAGCTGAGGCCGTGACTGTGAACGGCATTCGTTACCAGGAACATGATAACGGAGTTCTGGTGACCTAAACTGGACGACATGTGGTTTTAGCAAGACGGCACCAGGATTGACTTGTATGGCAGCAGTAATATCAGTAATAGTTTCCTGCGTCCCAACTGAGGCACCTCGTTGGTATGCCCTTCTTTTTAGTGTCCCATGTTTGGAAAAATTTGCGAGCCTCATTATAGTCCATCTGGTCTATAGGATAGCTTAGGTTAGAGTGAGTGTGAGATTCTCCCAAGGAAGCTCATCCAAGTAGCAGTGATGCTATTCTGAATAGTCACGTTATCCTGAAAAGAAATTAAAGAGAAGTGGTCGAAGTGCCGCGAGAAATGCGTATAAACACACTTTGAACGGAAGTGACGGAGTCCAATGCGTCTGAGGGGCGCTTAATCCAAATTCTTGTTTCATCATCCCAATCACTGCAATAGAAAGAAAAGTCAACCATCCTGTATTAATTTGCTTATATTCCTTCAATCGTGATAACAAATGCAAAATTACATTCCAATCAAAGACTTCGAAAGTAAATCCACCTGTTAGGGGATCTTGAAACCGCATCAAACCCAGGTTCATTTAAAAATAAAATATTTACTCTTCTGAAGCAGAAACATCAGTTTGTACAGTTCTTTCCAAACTGTAAACCCCTTTCAAAACCGTCATTACGTATAGAGTCGCCAACTCTCTTAGTAAATTGATGACATTTGGTGTGTTGCAGATGGGCGGTTGGATGTTGGAAAGAATTGCTTTAATAATACCAGATAGAGGTAATGGCTCAAACCATCCAACAATAAATCAGCAACGGCATTTCCATTTGTGCGTTAAAATTTTTGTGCAAATACACCACAAATATAGACTAATAAAATATGTCAAAAAAGTCCAAAATACTTTTAAATTTCATAGTTTTCACGACATTTCACGACATGAAAAATTTAAGTCAACAATTTTGTAATTCCACCTGGTGCAATTTACGTCAAATAACTCTCTATCGCACCGATCGCACCACGAATTGTGTGAAAGGAAATGCCAGATGAGAACAATGGCAGCTCTATACGTCATTTCTCTATGTTAAAAACTGTCCCGTATTCAGCTCGTATGAAATTTTCGTTCCCATAAGATGTACGAGTATAAAAACTAAATAAAATAAAAAAAATTACTGAACCGAAAATTTTGCTCACTTTTCGTTTGCTTGGTACTCGACTCTATGCAGAAATTTCGTGAACCCAATGAATTACAGGGTTGTTATGCTAAACTTATTTCGTACATAAACAATTGTTTTTGAGACCGGAATTTCGACATTTATATCATTTTAACAAACAAAATGAACACTACATGCGTTAAAAATAAAATAAAATTAAAAAACTTTGCAACCGTTGGAAGTGCGATAGTAGTGTGCGCGGCTCTTGTATATGAAAACGTGGGTTCGATCCCTGCTCTAACCACCATACATTTCTTTCGCCTGCAGTCACTTCACCTGCAGACTCTACCGAGTATTTAGCCTTGAAAAAGCTTCTCAAAATACTGTTCGGAATCGGTGTAAAATTGTAGGTTCCAATCAGTGAGTCTAAGACTAGAAAGCTAACAGCTCACTGGTTGTGCGAAGCTCTCCCCAATCGCTTCATGGGATGTAATGGGAAACCATTTCTTTTTATTTTCAACGTAAATCAGAGATAGATGTTAATTTTCTCTGCAACAAAAATTTCCGTGTAGAAATAAATGATAAAATGTCTCACAAAAATTTTCTCAAGAACTGAATTCGGGAATGGTTGATATAAAAATAGGAGACAGAGTTGCCAACCTTCGTATTCTGTTAAAAATTACTTTCGGTTGAGTATGCATTGTTGTATTGTCGCTTTAAAGATAATCAATAGTGCATAAACAAATTTTAGTCCTTTGCGTATCTGAGTTCCCATAAACCATAAATATGTCCTAGATTCATTTTTCGTTATTATATCCAGGAAGTGGTTGAAAAGATAGCACTATGACAAACGCCTTGTTTAAGACCGCGCTTTGTATAAAATAGTTCAGTGAGATGTTTAAGAATTGTTTGATTTCAGCCAAATGTTATTGCCAGGGGGTTCTTTGCCACAGCTGATCAACCTTAGAATTGGGAAAACGTGCAGAATAAAGTAAGAAAGAGAAACAGCGATTGATGACTGGAAGTATGTAGGGTTGGTCAATACGTTTTCCCCACATTTGCCTTTGTGCATTGAAACAAATGCCCAAAACTCATCAACTGAAAGAATTTTTGCGATAACACAAGTGAAATAAAGTAAAATGTTTGGAAGTGTTAGAGTAAAATTATTAATAGAGATTGAAATTAAATCACACAAATTTATTAAAATAAAGATTTCTCTATCTCTGCATGGGTTGCCAAGTCTGTATGACTCTTTCTCCAACTTTTCCAGTGACTCTTCATGGATCCCGGTCCAAGAAAAACCCAATAGTAGCAATAGCAAGCTCTACCAAATTTTTACTGAACTTTATTCATGGCATTCGTTTGTTGGACATGAGAACACTGGCTGTAACCCTAATCGGCCCACGTTTATTTTATAATTTTGGCGACGATTACACCATTTTGTCGCGACGACACTATCGCAAACGCTGCCATAATAACAAATTTTTCGAATCAAAACTATATACTGAAATGAAAAGCTTCACCACCACAACGAATAGTTTCATCGAAAGTTAAAGCTAACGTATATGCTCATTGCCACAACATACAACTTCATTGAATCAATGACCTAATTGTAGGATGTACGAAACTTTTTATTGCAGCAATGTAAAGGTATTAGCGAAACTGTTTCGTTCGTTTGACGAAGTGTTACACACTTTCAGTCTAGCCTGCTATAGCTGAGTCGGTGCGAAATCGCATATGTACGCTGCGTCGGAAAATGGGCTTACGTTACAAAAATAGTGAATATTTTGTAGAAAGAATTTTTCCCTAAAGTGTGACTTATGATCCTTAAAGACCAATCAAATGTATGCAATTCTCCAGAAATTGATAGCTGTCATCATCTAGCCATAAATATACGCACATCCATACATATTGCTAAATGTATGTAAGTATTTGTATAGTATATGCAGACAATTGTATTGGTAATATAGAAAGAAATATTGATTTTTCGATAGGGGGAAGTCAAAAAGGCCTCACAAGACAAGGCCTTTAACCAAACACATCTCTGTCGTAAGAAAATGTCTGTAAATTTACTTAGTAATTACTTAGGACAACAATCTACTTGTGAGTTTTTTTTATGGTCAATCTACAGCTGGAAAGCGAACAATGCAATAACAAACATACATTTCTTTTTCTTAATCTCTTTTATGGAATCAGGAGAAGGTCTTCAGAAATTTCGACACCGACTCCTTTACTTACTTCTTCCTGACTTTACCCTCACTACACACAGGGAAAGGATTAGTTGAAAATCAATTCAGGCATTGGAAATTCCATGGTAAAGTTCATATTTTGATAAGAATTCATAAATATCCTACATCAGGCACTTGTCTGGAAGAACTATTATTGTGGACGACACCAACTAACTTAAACAGACATAGAACTATAGCTGTTTATATATGGTTGCGAACAGAGTTCATATTTTCCCTCCCATATATAACCAATACACATCACCGTGGGGAATGGGTACTGGACGTTTACTCATTACCCACGGGGTACAGGGTAAATAATGCGTACCTACCCACGACGATGAGAAATTACTCCGCACTATTATCCGTTACACATGGAGAATGTGAAATGACCTTTACCTATTGCCCACGGCGATGGGTACTGTGTTACTCACGGTAACCCATCCCCCAAAAATGTGTAACATTTATAAAAAATTTCTATATCTTGGAAACGGAGTGTTCAATTGAAAAATAACTAATTTTTCGGAGTTTCTAAGGTGTTTTCATATAGTGGTTCAATTCGTATGAAAGAATTATTTTCAAAAAATCGCCAAAATTAGAAAATCGCTCCAAAAAAAGCTGTAACTCGGAAAGGGTGTGTCCAATCACAAAAATACTATTTTTTTTACCTCCGACGGAGGTGTTAACCTATGTAAGTCTCGAATCAGAAATCGCTAAAACGCCATTATGCCAATATCTCGGAAACGGAGCATCCATTCGAAAAAATAGCAAACTTTCAAAGGTTTTCAAGGGTTTTTCATAAAGTGGTTCAATCGAATGGAACAAATGTTTTCCAAAAAATCCCCAAATAAGAAAATCGCTAACATAAAAAGTGGGAACAACTTGGAAACTGTGTGTCCAATGGCAAAAATAATAACTATGTTACCCCCAACGGAGGCTTTAACCAATGGATGTCTATAAAACGGCATCAGCCTTCTACGGAGGTAAGCAATTTATTAATTTCGTGTTTGGACTTACCATTTCCAAGTTATAGCTATTTTTTTATTTTAGCGATTTTCTTATTTGGCGATTTCTTTAAAAAAAGGCATCAAAACGAATTGGACCGCTTTATGAAATATCCTTACAATTCCGGAAAATTGGTTATTTTTCGATTGAACTCTCCGTTTCAAAAAATATGGACATAATGTCGTTTTTGCGATTTTTCGAAACATTTTAATTTTAGGATTTGTTTAAAAAAAAGTGATACCGTATTAAAGACATCACCGTTTCCGAGTTGTAGTAATTTTTTATTTTAGCGATTTTCTTATTTTGGCGATTTAAAAAAAAATCCAAACGAATTGAACCACTTTATAGAAAACCCTTAGAAACGCTCAAAAATAATTTATTTTTTCGATTTGATTTCGATTTTCGATGTCCGTTTCCGATATATAGACCTTTTTTATAATTTTTAATATTTTCGATTAAAAATGGGGATGAGTTACCCAGGGTAACTCATTACCCACAAAATACGAACCCGTTTTACGAATAATAATAATTTTGGTTAATAATGAGAAGTTCATACAACAAGCTTACAAGGTCAGGAACATTTTATTAATTGAAAAATGGTTGGGTTTTGTTGGAATAATAGATAATTCAACACACACTTACTGGCATGACTATTTCGAACACCGTGACAGGTTCATCATCAGATGCCTAACTACTGTGCCTAAATTGATACCATCGGTTGATAATCAATCGTATATATGGCCGTCGGTGGTGCAATGGTTAGTGTGCGCGGCTCTTGTACATAGATCCTGGGTTCGAACCCTGCTCTGGCAACCTTCAAAAAAAATTTTCTTTCGGCGGCGGTCACCTCGCATAGTGACGGCGACACTATCGAGTATATAGCCATGAAAAAGCTTCTCAAAATACCGTTCGGAATCGGTGTAAAACTGTAGGTCCCAATCAGTGAGTGAAAACTGGAAAGCGCACAGCTCAGTGATTGTGAGATGTTATCCCCGGTCCCTTCATGGAATGTAATGGGAAACCATTTATTTATTTATATATACCATACATGAGTTTTTTTAATTTGCATTGGATTTTAATTTGCATTACTTTATCTAATGCAAATGCAAAAGAATTACCATTGTTCGCAATGTCAATTATAAAATTTTGAATTTGCATTTGCTCAGGCAATGCAAATGCAGGTTGTAGAATCAGATGCCATTTGTAATGAAATATGGGAATGATTTTAATTATTTTGAATTTGTTTAACTGCTGCCAATTCTGTTTTGGAAGTATTTTATATGTTGAGGTTTATGGCTTCGATACACGCAAAGAAAAAAACGCTTATTACTCGGTTGCCACAACAATACTTTGATTGAGTTGTATTAATTAATTAATCGCTACCGTTTATGTGTGTATGCATTAAACGCGTTCAAAATTACATTTGTCGCAAGTTAGAAACCGTTTGCGATAACTGATATTAGCCATTTTTCTAATGAGAGCAAAGATTACGAAGAACGTAAATTTCTCTCATTCTGTCGACTGTCAATATATCTTGGATGGACAATTGACGCGCTGTAGTTTGCTGCGCTTTTAGTTGTTATTTGAATGCAAGGCGAGACAGACGTGTTAGTAGACACTGAAAAGATAGACAAAAAATCCAACTTTTTTTAAAACAAACTTTATGGGTAAAACCAAAATCATAAAAGTTGGAAATTTACACAAAAGAAACCATAAATATAAATTTTAATGTACAAGTAATGTTGTACTGAGCAGAGTAACTATAACTCGGTTGCTGTAACCGAAAAAACAGTTGGTGGAAAAGTTTTCCGTCTATCACAAACGTTTTTTCAGCTTTAATTTTTCATAACTCGTTTGCTGCAAACATTTTTCGGTTTTCCCAAACGAAATGACATGTATGGCTCAACAGAAGTTCGTTTCTCCCAACTACAGTCCCCAAACGAACTTCAGTTAACTGAGATTTCGTTTGGGAGGAACGAGTTTTTTCTTTGCATGTAGGTATTGCCTCGTAGTACTTTCAAATTCATATACCTGTACACGGTATAAATTATTTGAAAACCAAAATTGTCAGATATGAAGGAAATGCTTTGAAAATAAGTACAATTGCCAATGGTATTGAAAGTTTTTTGAATTTGGTTTGGTTTTGGTGTGAATAAATAAATAAAATAAAATAGTGATTTGTAATAAAGTGTAGCGAAGCCGAAGTAATTTGTTAAAAAAATTGTAACTCCGTCTAAAGAAATAAAAAAGTGTTTAATGCAAATGAAAACAAAAGTTTTTTATCTCATCTGTATACAGAAAAATGATGTACGAATGTCAGAAGTAACAACATTGAACACAAGATTTTCACAATTTCAAACGCGGACAAGTTGCACGTATAAACACATATTGCAACTTCAAAAGAGAATCGTAAAGAGCTGCAGCAGAGTTTTTCAAAGTTGCAAACTTAAAGTTGCATGTGTAAACTCAGACCAACACAAATCGAGTTTTCTCAAAAACACATATACTTTTTCACCAAACCCTTTGTATATAAGGAAAGTATATCTCATATATGTAGACTCTCTAGCCACAAGATTTTGTGCGGAAGTTAACAGTCTAGTATACTATCCTATGAACAATATTTATGGGAATGTATGAAACAGTGATTTAATTCCGTTATAGTTAGTCTGTGTATAATAAGAACAACATTTATTTATTTATGTGGACACTTTACAAATAAACATATAAAATTAATTATAATATTTTTGAGATATACATATCATTCGTTCCAGGAAAGAAAGTTGAAAATAAGTGATTTTCTGAATTCACATCCTCCGATTTTGTTTATATTGACAACAGAGAGACTCTATGGAGCCATTAAGAGAATCCCATTATCAGATATTTGAAATTTAAAAAACTCGCGATTTTATCCGCGTTATTCATTTTTGAAAAACCTAAAAAAATTAAAAAAGTTGTGAAGTTTGGAGAGCTATATTTTTTTAAGTAGATGGACTATTTCAAAAATTTAAAAAGTTTCTGAATGATACGGTTGTCTATTTGTAGAATCCGTACTCTAAAAATGAGGGCTTGATTTCAGAAATGCATTTTTATAGCAACTGCACTTTTTGAATGCATTTTCCACTTCTTTTTCCCCTATGATTTTAAAAAATTTAACATCATTGCAAAATTCAGAATTTTTTATAAAAAAGACAAGTAATCTTTTTTTGGGACAAGGCAGCTTACTATTTGTAATGATTTTTTAAAAAAAGACTTACTTGATTTTTCATATAAAAAAAAATAAAATTTAATTTTTTTTAGGATTTTGAAAATGTTTGTACAAAATATGAAAGAAATTTATTTGGTATGTAACTTTGAATTGCTATATTTTAAACAGTTTTTGTCGCATTACTATTATTTAAAAAGTTACTGTAAGGTATTGTTGTCATTTAATGTGTGTTTTTCTAAAATAATGCTGATAGAGAATAATGCGAATGCAATTACTTGTAATATAAATGCTATTTTTGGATGCACTTTGCAAAAAATTCTAATGTACAGAAAAAAAATTGTTTTTCTTTTGATTTTTTTGTAAGTAGGCTTACTTTTTGATGCCAAATACTTATTCCTAGGAAACTACATGCTACTAGAATTGGATAATGAAATACTTCTTCCCTATTTCATCATGTATTGTGTTCAGCGTGTATACACACCTATGTACGCATTTGTACATATGTGTGTACAATTCTGTGACAAGCAAAAGTAGCAAAGATCGAATCAAACTATTAGTTGGAGCAGATGACTCTTTTTCATAAATATAATTAAAAATAAGACATTATTTTTGAAAAAAGCTCATTATCTAGACCGGTAGTTCTCTTATTATTAACTTTTTTTTTTTTTATTTAAAAACTAAAAAATAACAACTTTTTATATGAAATATTTCACGTTTTTTTTTAAAAATCATTAAAAGTAGAAAAATTCTTTGTCCCAGAAAAAGAGAACATTTATTTAATAAATACTATTCTAAATTTTACAAAAATGTTTTTTTTTGAAAATCGAAGGGGGAAAACGCACTGCAAAATGCACTTTAAAACTGCATTTGCATACAATTTTTTTTTTATAGTGATAACTTTTAAACTGCAAATCATAAAATAGACAAAAACAGCTTTCAGAAACTTTTTAAATCTTTGAAAAATTCGGTCCACTTATGGAAATGTGGCTCTTCAAAGTTCACTACTTTTTCCATTTTTTTACCTTATTGAAAAATGAAAAACGCTAATAAAATCGCGATCTTTAACAATTTTAAAAATCTAAAAACGCAAATGTATATTTGGCTCCATAGAGTCTCTCCGTGCAAAATTTTAAGAAAATCGGAAGACCTTCGGTCAGATTTGTGGCGTTTTCTCATGGAATGAATGATATATATTCAATATCATATAATTAACGGCACGTGCGTACAGTTTGCAAATTCATCACAAGTAAAAAACACACGAAGCAAAGATGGTGAACAAATTCATCTATGCTGAAATTTCCATAAACAATGTACATAGAAGGTTTGCTGAGAAGTAGGCAGTTGATAACATATCAAAACGAAATTATAATAACGATTGAAAAAATCGTGCGTGCATACTTTTGTATAGACAAAGTGTATGGATGAATAGGCAGTCATATACACACACTGTATACATTCCGATGACATCGGAAAAAGTTCTGCCGACGAGTCCTATCGATTTCTCTATAATCCAACCGTCAATAATACACAGCTCACTGATTTTACGACAGCTTTTTCAAATCTCTTGATGATATCCTTTTTAGGGCCCATTAAGTTACCAGCGTTTCAAGTTATCCATCCCTGTCTTGTGTTATATCGCCTACACATTTCCCTCAACTGTCTGTCTACTTTATTAATTTAGTTTCTGGCTTAGAAAGTCTATTGAATGCTTGGTCATGATCGAGAGATAATAAACGTATTAGTTAATTGATTTGACAGTAGTGTTGATGTCAATGAACATTCGTTGACATCAATGAACTGACAGTTAGGGAGAAAAAAATTAAAGAGCAGCAACAACTTGTCAATTCGCTAGTGTTTGACGTTTTTACTTTTGCATTCTACATCAAGGTGTTGTTATGAATTTGAAATATAGTGTGTGTACAGTTGCATCATTGAATGCTTCGTAACTTGTATGCGTTATGCCACGCAAAAAAGGAAAACTGACACGTACACCTTAGAATTTATGCAGAGGAAAGTTAATGCTGGGAAAAAATGGTTTGTACAGTGTAATATTCATAGGCATAATAGAAAAACATTTTCAATTCCGGCATCTAACTAAATGTTCAAGGGTTACACATTAGATAGCAGAGATTGCATGTGTTTCCCAACAGTGTTTGTTTGAAGTTATAATTGCTTACAACAAGAATATTTTTAATTTGTTTAAAGTTTGTTATTCATTGTTATTTGGTTAAAGTTATTTTATTTTAATGTGATTAATGTAATATTTCAATAAAGAGTCCCTGAATATGTTGGAAAGGACCCAACGAGACGTCGTAGGAAAATAATGAAGCATTAGAGGTTGTGACAACCGCATTAAAGGTTTCACAACCGCATTAGAGGTTGTCACAACCGCATTAGAGGTTGTCACAACCGCATTATAGGCTGTGACAACCTCATTAGATGTTGTCACAACCGCATTAGTGTTTGCTTCAACCGAATTTCAGTTGTGGGTACTTAATTCTGTAGGGACACCTATATTCGATTATGGAAACTGCAATTCGGTGGCAACATCCAAATTTCCAGTTGCTACTACCTCTTATCTAATAGTTACTTTTGTTGGTGTACTTGAGCTACTTGAGTCGTCTGGACAGTAGTCGTATCTGGACAATAAAGCGGCGCTTAATTCAATTAAATCGAACTCGAGTAATTCAGATCTAGTTAAGCTGAGACTTTGTTGTGTACCAGGTTATAGCAGGGAACGACACAGCTGACTCTCTTGCCAGAATATGTTCTACTAGTCACATGTGTATGCCTCTATTACTTCTTTACTTACTTGGGCTTCGGGATATAGATTATACAGTTTGTGGTTCAGCCGTCATCGATACTCGCCGTTTTCCATTATAGGACCACATATTTTTTTTAAGCATTTGTCTCTCGAAGTCTCCCAGTGATATTTCATCAGCATGCGATATGACCCAGGATTCTGTGTCATAAGTGCAAGACAGGTTGTATGAGAGTCTGTGCAAGACAGGTCGTTTGAGAGTCTGATAGAGTTGGATCCTTGTTTCTCGAGAGAATGTCTTAATTCTGAAGCGCCCGTTTACCCTGAAAAAACACCTGTTTTCAAGTACAATTTTCCGTTTGATTTCTGATCTTATTGTTACTGTTCACAGCAGATCCAAGGTAAGTAAATTCGTCCACTACCTCGAAATTATAACGGTTATCAACGTTCACCCTTTCATCCAATCGGTGGACCTAACAAAAAATTAATTGCACATTGTGGGCGAGGCCAGACTTCAAGATTCCGAAGGATTTATAGTGGAGCTTGGATTCGATCAGGACTCGATCACTACTACAATTAGGAAAAACTTAGTGGGATAATCATGGGCCACTGTGATGTGAGAGGCCTAATCAGTAAATGGGGTAATGAGAGGATTGATTTTTGTACTATTTGTTAGGTATTCCGCAACACAGGAATAGGCGTTGCTTTGGTAAGTTTGTTGAGAAAGGTTTGTATGATCTTCGATAACGAGGGACTACTGGAATTGACGAGAAATTCGATCTCTGCAAACGACTTAAACGCGAATTCGGTTATTGGGACCGAATTGATACTAAATTCGATAGTTGCAACCGAATTGATGCCAAATCCAGTTGTTGCACCTAAATTGATCCCACATTCGGTAGCTGCAAACGAATTGGGTACCGATTTTGGTTTTTGCATCCACACTAATTCGGTTGTTGCAACTGAACTTATTGAAAATTTGTTTAATTGAAGATTGAGTTGTCACAACCGAATCAATCATGAAACCAGGTTGCTTCAAACAAATTTCAGTTGTGTGGACTAAATTCAGTCGCAACAACCTCAATTCGGTTGGGCATCCGTAATTCGGTGGCAACAACCGAACATCAACATCTTTTGGAACAATAAGTTCTCTGAGTGTTGTAAAATTTGTAGTTTTTGCTGCATCACAACACCCCAGAGTCCAAGTGGGAGTCAAAGGACTTCTTTCTCTAGGTGAACATGTACCAAAGAAGGCCAATCTGGGTCTGTTGGCCTACAAGGACATGGCGACAATTTTTTGGCATGCATTCGGTGTCGTTCACATAAATATCCTTAAAAAGGGTAAACCTATCACCGCCGAATATTATTCACAGCTGTTGCATAGATTCGACATTGATTTGAAGCAAAAACGACCCCATTTGATGAAGAAAAACTCGATATTCTACCGTGACAATGCATCGGCTCACAGGTACGTAGTCGCCATGGCAAAACCCATAAATTGGGTTACACTGAAAGAAAATCTTTACATCTAATCGATGATGAATGTTCATGAATTGTTATTCATTGAATTGATAAAATATTCATTGAATTGATGAAAGTTCTTCAATTTAAAGATTGTGCGTTTCTTCAACTTTTTCAGCGTGATTGAATTGATTATCTTTTTTACATTAAACTTCATCATTGGAATTTGGAAATAATTAGTGGGATCGATTCAAAATATGGACGTATTCAAAATATGGACGTAGTAAATTAAAGAGAAAGAGGAAAAAGTAGTAGAAAATTTAAAATAAAGACATAATAGAAAATAGTGCAATGAACAGAAAACATTAGCCACGCTATGATCACTTTTTATGTGGTCTGGCACCCTGTTATTGTGGATTTTTTTCGCATCCAAAATAGTCAGAAGATTCTCGCTACCTATTAACAAACAATTTACACAAAAATGATGAACAATTTACATCAAATTGGTGACAAAATTACATCAAATTGATGACAATCTTACATATAATTGAGACAAAATGTACATCAAATTGGTGAACAATTCACATCAAAATGTTGAAAAATTTACTTCAACTTGATGACAAATTTCCATCAAAATTATGAAAAATGTACATCATCTTGATGTAGCATTGTCGTTGAATCAACATAAACTATTGATGAAATGTTCTTCATGAATTCAATGAAATGTGCCGTGGGTTGGAAAATGAGAAATTGTATCATCAAATTGGGGAACGAATTCTTAAATTTGATGAAGCTTTTTCTTTCAGTGTACGAATTGCTACCGTATCTGAGCAAAAAAATAATGGTTTCCCATTACATCCCATGAAGGGATTGAGGAGAGCTTGTCACAACCAGTGAGTTTCTAGTGTTACACCCACTGATTGGGACATATATCTTCACACCTAACCTGAAGAACTGGCTTTCGAGGACCTAGAGAACCCGTATTATTTGAAAAGAACCAAAAAAAAAAAAACGATGAACCAAATGTATCAAGCTAAAAGGAGAGACTATGTTGAGGCTTGAGTGTCCAAGACCGAAACTGGTGAAACCGGACAACCTGGTTTTTTTCTGCTAATAACCGTGCGCCGGGTATTTAAAAATCTTATTTTTCGAACTAATGGGGAAATGGATATTTGATATCGGTTAACCGGTTTTTACTTCATTTGAATTATTTATTTTATTGAAATTTTAGAATTAAGAAACATGATTTATATTTCCAAATATGTTCTCGGTTGGTTGGTTGGTTGAAAAGGCTGCTAGACAGCCAGTACGCTGTCTAGCACACTTAGGCTAAAGAAGCCCATTGTGATACCTGCAGTTTCCTCTATAGCAACTATTGATTAGTCGTCTAGCCTCAGTCCTGACAGAGCAGGGCAATCCAAGAGAAGGTGTTTCGTCATTTCCTCGTCCTCTTAATTGCAGCATCTACAGAGAGTGGAGTTTCTATGTCCTAATATTAGGGCGTGGTTTCCTACAAGACAATGTCCCGAAAGTGTTCCTATCATTGTGGATAACCTGCCTCTCGGCAAGTTAAGTAGTTGCCTAGTCCTCTTTCTGTCCACTTGTGGCCAGAGGACCCTGGCTTGTTTACAAGTTGAAGTAAGTCTCCACTTGTCCTTGGGCATATTATCGGCCCACTGCCTGATCTGCAAACGGCTGGTAGAGATTGGCATACTAACACTTTCTTTTGCCGGACGAACCTGTGCCGTAGTACCCTGCCTAGCTAATGCATACGCTACGCAATTTCCTGGAATGTGGCTGTGTCCCGGTACCCAGATGGGCCTGATGTCAAAATACTCTGCCATCACCCTAAGTGATGAGTGACATTCTTTTACGTAGCAAACATGGCTTCCAGGGATTTTATGGCAGCATGGCTGTCTGTGTAGATACTTATTCTCCGGAGGGTTGTGACACTACTTTTCAGTAGTTCAGCAACCTCCAGTATGGCGGTAATTTCCGCTTGAAATACACTACAGTGATCAGGCAGCTTGAAGGAGATATTTACATTTAGGTCCGGTGAATGGACCCCATAGCCTACTTGCTCGTCCAACTTTGAGCCATCCGTGAAAAATCTGATACTACTGGTGTCCCCTTCCAGTGACTTTTCCCAGGTATTCCTGTTCGGAATAGAAGTCCCTAGATTTGTCACTGGTAGAAGGTAGGGGATACAGTAGTCCGGTTTTACGGGAATAGAGTTGATCCGGTGTAGTAATTCAGTGTGTCGGGAATGCCTCGATATAGATTACCCATAGATGACAGTGTGCATAGTTAGTGGCTTCCGATTTTGCAAACACACAACCACACAATAACATTTAAAGCCTGGGATAAAAACGAAAGTGAGTGACTGGCTTTCGTTCGCTTAGGTTTCCTTTCGAGATCGTGACTTTGGCTGTATATCTCTATTAGTAGAGATATAGAATGGCCTCGAGCTTGAACAATAATATTACAAATAAAAAGGCCGAATAAACAAAAATTATCCCTGATGAATTAAAAACAAAATAACATTTTTTTGCAAATACATAATACACCGATGTTTGCAAATACATATTAAAAACCGAAACCGGATTCTTTCAAAACATGACGGCTTTTGGACATTAGCTGAGACATAAACATTTTTCTGCCGAAAAAATATGTTTTACTCAAGGCTGATCTAGTAGAGGTTAACGCACTAGGACAGCTGATTTTGCTTTCGTATGACTCTATCTGTCAAATTCAGTGTATTTTGTTATTGTACTTTATTGTTTACTTTGTTTGGTCATATGTATTTGTGTTGAATTTGATATTTAGAGTCATATAACAAAACCAAAATCCCTGTTGTTGGTGCAAATTCTACTGCGTTAACCTCTACTAGGTCAGAATTGGTTTTACTCAAAATATCACGGAGATGTCAAACTGCCAAGGGTGGCATCATCTGTCAATCTTCTTGCCAAGACATTTGAATTGTTTTCACCAGAATATTGATGTTCAATTATAATTTATTTAAATAGTATAATAATGGTAATATTTTTTGTATTTAAAAACTAAAAATCTATTCAACTTTTCGATCAACTGCTAAATAGCTGAATCGAAATAGCACAAGATTTTTCGGCTGATTAGCAAAAACTTAACATTGAACTCTGATTGAACTCTAGGCGTTTTCTTTTCATTAGCCAACCTGTTGTTTGTGGTATTTCTACAATACTCGTACACACCTGAGGCAAAATGGGCAACAAAGTGTCTGTGTCTTCTTTTACCTCTATCGTCTTTGAAATCGCCAAACATCAGGAATGATTAATATCTCTGACTTGCAAAAAAAAAAAACAAAACAAAAAACTCTTTTGTGCAAAATATTAAAGTTGGCCAAAATCAAAAAAAAAAAACAAAAAAAAAACTATAAAAATCTTAACAATAACCAAATAACGAAGATCAAAATGAGTTCATTTTGAAATTGAAACAAAGTAAATACGAAACGGGAACTGTGGAAGAGTAATAAACTAAAGCAACGCCACAAGATACATAATTAATACTGGATAATCATCTATAAATCTTAAAGATATCTGAGGGTACGTCCATTCGACGACCATCATAAGATGTGGCTGTGAGTCAAAGAGTTCATCATAAAAACTCTTGCTTATATCACTCATACGCTGATCGCTCTGCTACCAGTTGAAAATTCATCTCAAAATAATTATATTTTTTGTTTTTTTTTTTGTTTCTTTGCTTTGCGTTAATTTTAAAGAGGTTTTTGGAGGTCCCCTTAGGCTTTGTTTTGATACTCTGCGAAACAGAACTGAAGTAAACTCTGGGTGTAACTGTTGTACACAACAACGAGTGGTAACGCGAATTTTTCTGCTACCACTGACATTTACACACTCCAGCTGGGCGTATGATGTGAGCGGTATGCTAAGTGGGTTTTAGTTTGTTCAATAGTTTTTTGTTTCTTTTTTTTTTTTAATCGACACACGGCCATGACTTTTAAAAGTTTGACCGGTTTTTCGGTTTTAATAATTACACTTGAAATAATTCGTGACTGTCGTTGGTGTGATTTCAAACCTCACTTCATTTCTTACGGCGACATTAACCTCGATAACACTATGCAACATTTGGGAAGTCATCGAGTAGAAATGCCTTTTCGTGTAAAATTTCTCAAAGTACTTATCGAAACTAACAAAACCCTATTTGGGTTTTGCTAGTTTAGCTGGTGTTTGGATTTTATAGCCTCCTATATATTTTGGCTAAAACTAAATTTTTCCCAAGAACATGCAATTTTTCTAACGGCTATATCTCGGAAACCAATTGGAATCTTGTTTTCCTGCGTTCATCACAATTGGAACTAGGGACTAGGAGGAAAAAGTGTAAAACAAACTAATGCCACACAACTGCACCTAGTGCCTCAACCAAAATTCGAATAATGTAGCAAAATGCAAAAAGAAACATAAATTAATCAAAGTGATGCCATATTGGAGACACCCATTGGTTAAAGCCTCCTACAGAGGTACATTTTTTATTATTTTTTCGATTGGACGCACCGTTTTTGAGTTATAGCCACTTTTTTGTTTTAGGGATTTTCTTATTTTGGCGATTTTTCGAAAAAAAAAACTTCCATAAGAATTGGACTACTTTATGAAAGTCCCTTAGAAACTCGCAAAAATTGGTTACTTTTTCGATTGGACGCTCCGTTTCCGAGATATAGAGATTTTTCCTAATTTTTTTCATATTTTCGATCAAAAATGGGGATGGGTTACCCTGGGTAAGCCATTACCCATCGTCGTGGGTAGCTACCCATTATTTTCCCCATTTCCCTGAGCGTAATGAGTAATCGTGGTGAGTAATTCCCCATTATCGTGGGTAGCTACCCATTATTTTCCAAATTGCCCTGAGGGTAATGGAAAATCGTGATAGGTAATTCCTCATTTTCATGGGTAGCTATCCATTAATTTCCCCATACCCTGTGGGTAATGGGTAAACGTTCATTACACATGCCCCACGATGATGTGTATGGGTTGCACATGGGGGGTAAGAACTCATCAAAGTGGTGATGCAGTAAATTTAATTCCAATGCCATAGATGCATTGATGTTATGAAATTAATTGAGCATTTTTTCACCAATTTCTTTGCTTCATCTGGCTGTACACGATTCTTTCGTAAAACGCCCTAAATTGCTTTTAGTGCATCCCAGTCTCTACGGTGGTTGTTTGCCAGCAAGTTCGATAATCTTTTGCTTGGGGGTAAAGTTTTTAAAATTAAGTGAATTCAAAAAAAAAACAATACTTACTGATTATTATGCAACCCAATCAAAAATCGCAATTCTTGTCGAAAATATGGGCCTAAAATGGTGATGAAAGATAGAAAACTGTCGACAGTTTTGCAATTTTGACGCCGTAGTTAATTTATTTTACACTTTTTTCCTCCTAGTTTATAGCTACAATTGTGACGAAGACAGGAACACAAAATTCCAATTGATTTCCGAGATATAGCCGTGTAAATAATTGCATGTTCTTTGGAAAAATTAAGTTTTAGCCACAATATTCATGAGGCCATGAAATCTGAACAACGTCTAAACTATTGGTTTTTATTAGTTGGGATAAGTACTTACTTATCCGGCCTTACCAAATGAAGATAACATATTTCGCCAACCAGCTCGATCTTTTGCTTTATCTCTCCAGTTGGTAATGCCAAGTGTACCCAGGGATTCTTCCTATTCTTCGCCTTCCTTCAAGTTCGGTTTCGAAAACCCTTCGCTATGTCGCCCTAACTATGTCGATATCGGGATAAAGCTCATACAGCTCATGGTTCATGTGTCGCCGATACTCGCCGTTGTGCACTGTAGGTCCATAAATCTTCCGGAGTATTTTTCTCTCGAAGACTCCCACAGATGTTTCGTCTGCTTGCGATAAGACCCAGGATTCTGCGCCATAAAGCAAGACAGCTTGTATGAGAGTCTGGTATAGCTGGATTTTCGTCATTCGAGAGAGGGCTTTATCTCTAAGTGATATTGTTTACGGCAGATCCGAGGTATATAAATTCGTCCACCACCTCGAAATTATAACAGATATCAATGTTCACGCTTTGGTCTAATCGCATGGAGGCCCTGCTCGTTAAAACCATTAATTTTGTCCTGTCCTAATTTACTGTCAGACCCCATTTTGCCGACTCATTCTCAATTCTCGACAACACCGCAGTAACTTCTTTAACTGGGCGCCCAATGATATCTATATCATCAGCATACGCGAGCAGCATGTGACTTTTGCTGCTGATGGTTTTATTCATGTTGACTGCAGATTTTCTCATAATGACCCCCATTAAGACGTGAAGGAGATCGCACTATAGGCTGTCGCCTCGCCTGAGGCCTCCTTGGTTTCCAAAGATTCGGTAAGATCCTTACCGACTTTCACTGCGGATGTGGTGTTCGTCAAGTTCATCCTGCAAAAGCGGAATACCAAGTTCAGACATTGCATCGTAGAGTTTTTGCCGTATCGGACTATCGACGGCCGCCTTATAATCGATAAATAGATGATAGGTGTCGATTTGTTTTTCGTGTGTCTTTTCCAGGATTTGGCATAGCGTGAAAATCTGGTCAGTTGTCGATTTTCCATGCCTAAAGCCACACTGGTATGGTTCAATCAGGTTAGCGATAATTGGTGTTAGTCTTTCGCACATTATACTTGATAGAATCTTACATGCTATGGATAAAAGGCTTATTCCACGGTAGTTGGCACAGCGACTCGGGTCACTTTTTTTAAATAAGGGACATAGTACACTGAGACTCCAATCGCCGGGCATGCATTCATGTAACCAAATTTTGCTAATGAGCTGATGCAAGCACCTTATCAGCTCATCGCCGCCAGCCTTAAACAGCTCCGCCGGTAGCTGTTCTGACCTCGTCTTGGTTAGGAGGGGGCAATTGACGTCGCCGTCCATAGTGTGACCGATTGTCCCATCGTCATTGGATATCTCAGGTACTAGTAGCGCGGTAAAATGATCTCTCCATATTCCCAACATGCTCTGCACATCTGCGATGAGATTTCCGCCCTTGTCTTTACAGAAAGGGGGCCCTGAAACCATGTCCATTAGGTCCGTTATTTACATCTTTAGAAATATATTGGTTCTTGCGTCCCTTTCCTTAGTTCCAGGTATTAGTTTAACAAATTAAGTAGTTAAACATTTTTCGTTGGCTTTGTGTGCCAGTTTGACAAAAGAAAGGAAAATAAACTTTCTACAACGTACAAGTTCAAAACTGTCGTATAATATATTTTAACCCCTTAACGACCGAGGTAGCCACTAGTAGGGTATTGTGCACATTTCAAGCTGATGTGGCCTAACCTTGAAACGAACTAAATCCCTGCTGTTGTTATCGATATCGGACGTCTCACCTATCGGGTCTGTCATGACGGGTTGCTGTCTTATTGCAGAGTGACTGAAAGTCTTGATAAATGACATTTACAGAAGCTGCGTCGATAAGGAGGCGGTGGAGTCAATAGCACAACGTCTGTGTATGTGCCCCGCTCTTTTCAGAGTTAGCAAATCTGGCTGATGTTAGAATCCGCCAACTCTTGAAGTTTTCGAAACTATCAAGCTGGTTCAACGGGAGGTACCAGGAAAATCTGCTACTTTTCCTTTTGTCCCTTTGATATCACCATGGACCTCAAGGTCTAAGTGAGCTCGGCTTGCAGCCTGCCACTCCAGCCTAACCTAAAAAAAATAACCGAGAGAAAAAATTTAAAACAAATGTAAAACTTCAAAATTATAGCTTTATATATTTTTATATAATTACATATATATTAGGGTTGATCGAAAATAGTTAGCCCCCTGAAAAATTCCCTTTACATTTCGACATTAACCAGTTCAAATGATTTTGCGATATTCGATTATTTAACGGTCCCAATCTCAACCTCAAAATGATGGGTTTTCATTCGGTTTCTCATTCTGCTACGATAAAACTTTTTCAATCTGATAACAATATCTCATCTGATTCTATAATAATAATTAGCCCACATTCTTAAGAAGCACAATTATTTCTTTCTTGAGAAAATATAACTGAATGAACTGAAGGAATTATCAAAGGATCTCTGAACTTCTGGACTACAAATACATGTCTGAACCAAGCGGGTTCTTAGAGAATAGCTCTATATTTTGAAGTCCCTTTTAGTATTAAAAAATGACATGATTTCTCTGATCAATAGAACGCTTCTTATCCATCCTTCCCTCTTCTTCTCACTGCAGTTTGTCGTTGATGCTTCAGTTACAAGCTTCACACATCTTTCCACAGCCTGTGTGTGAGACTGATATTGAAAAATTGCATTTTCCGTATCACATATCACCATATCTCGAAACCGAATGAAAACCCGTCATTTTGAGGTTAAGATTGGGACCATTAAACAATCGGATATCGCAAAATCCTTTGAAGGGGTTAATGTCGAGATGTAAAGGGAATTTTTCAGTGGGCTAACTTTTTTTCGATCCACCCTAATTTCGATCCACCCTAAATATATTTTTTTTATTCAAAAACCAAGAAACAAAAGAAACGGCCCAAGTATAAAGTTGTATTAGTTTATCCTAAAGTCACATGACATATGAACATAATGAGACATGGATCATAAAAATCGATGGGCGCATTTCGCTCAAGAATTGTGCTTTTTAAACTTCGCTACATTGTGAATAAGGACGAAACGCGTCAATCGATTTTTATGACCTATATCTTATTTTGTGCATACGTCATGTGACTTGAGGATAAACTAATAAAACTTTACACTTTTTGCCGCTTCTTACTTTTCTTTGTTTTTTAATACTAAAAAAAATTAAAATTTTTTAAGCAAAAAAATATTTTTTTCAATATTCTTTTTTTATAACTGCGAAACTGTTGATTACATTGATAAATTTTATAGGAAAAGATTAAAGGTTCAAAATTAATTCAAAATATTTCTATATTTATTCGGACAAGATCGGACACGTCGTTCTCGAGTAATGATGGCATATAATACATAAAAAATACCATTTTAAGATACAAAGTAGTCTTTATGTGCTATTTAGGGTGACTAGACACTTTCAGATTGTATTAATATGTTCACAAACGTTGTTCAGCTTTCCAAATATTGTGAGTGAAAAATTGGGAGCCTCTGAAGTTATGCTGAAAAAAGTGAAAAAAAAATATTATTTTCAAAAAAAGTTCAGGAAAATCTGAGAATTGATAAAAATCGATTTGATGTTCTACACACATTTCATGGGTACCGATCAACTCAGTAGACTTGCCTCTAACCGATACAATTTACTAGAACATTGATACATTTTTTGACTACTACAGTGTAATGCTTCCATATACCTGATAGATCTCAATTTACATATTCAGCAGATAAGTTGTACCAACAATTGCAGATATTGTATCAAAATGTACTAAAGTCTACCAAAAAGTAAATAGAATGTATCTAAAAGTACATAAAGTGTACCAAAAGCAGTACATAATATATTTCAAAATGTACAGACAGTATGCCAAACAATGTACCAAAAACAGGGTTCGTATTTCGTGGGTAATGAGTTACCCTGGGTAACCCATTATTATTGCCGTGGGGAATGAGTAGCGATCGTTTACCCATTACCCGCAGGGTATGGGGAAAATAATGGGCAGCTACCCAAAACATAGGGAATTACCCATCACGATTACCCATTACCCTCAGGGCAATGGGGAAAATAATGGGTAGCTACCCACGGCAATGGGGATTTACTCATCACGATTTCCCATTACCCTCAGGGAAATGGGGAAAATAATGGGTAGCTACCCACGACGATGGGCAATGGGTTACCCAGGGTAACTCATTCCCATTTTTGGACGATAATATGAAAAAATTAGAAAATATGTCTATATCTCGGAAACGGAGCGTCCAAGTGAAAAAATAACCAATTTTTGTTGGTTTCTAAGGGCTTTTCATAAAGTGGTATAATTCGTATCGAAGAATTTTTTTTCGAAAAATCGCCAAAATAAAAAAATCGCTAAACAAAAAGTGCCTATAACTCGAAAACGGTGCGTCCAATCGAAAAAATAATAAATAATTTACCTACACAGGAGGCTTTAACAAATGGGTGTCTCCAATATGGCATCACTTTTTTTTTTTTTTTAATCGCCAAAATAAAATTTTTCATACCAAACATCACTAAAACGCCCTCATGTTTATACCTCGGAAACGGAGCGTCCAATCGAAAAATAACCAATTTTTGGGAGTTTCTAAGGGGTTTTCATAAAGTGGTCCAATTCGTATGGAAGAATTTTTTTTCCAAAAATCGCCAAAATAAAAAAATCGCTAAAACAGAAAAGTGGCTATAACTTAGAAAACCACAAAAATTGGTAACTTTTTAAATTGGACGCTCCGTTTACGAGATATAGACATTTTTTCTAATTTTTTCATATTATCGATCAAAAATGGGGATGAGGTACCCATCGTCGTGGGCAGCTACCCATTATTTCCATTTCCCCATTTCCCTGACGGTAATGGGAAATCGTGATGAGTAATTCTCCATTGTCGTGGGTAGCTACCCATTATTTTCCCCATTGCCTTGCCCTGAGGGTAATGATGGGTAATCGTTCATTACACATTCCCCACGACGAAGTGAATGGGTTACTCCGGGGGGGGGGGGGGGGTAAATACAAACTCCGACCAAAAAATATATATTTTACAACAAAAAGTACATTATGTATACCAAAAAAAAATCATCGAGTAACAAAATGTGTAGAAAACGTGTTTTGTGTACCAAAAAAATACAAAGAATCATCAAAAAAGTACAAAAACTAAAGTGCATATATTACCAAAAGGTACTTTTTGGTACCAAAAGGGCTTTTGGAACATAAAAGGTACCAACAAGGAACATAAAAGGTACCAACAAGGAAATAAAAAGTACCAAACAAACGCACAATTTTTAGCCAAAAAAGTACAACAAAAAGTCCTTTTTGGTAGCAAAGGACATAAAACTACCAAATATATAGAAAAAATACCAAATGTGTAGAAAACGTGTTTTGTGTACCAAAAAAATACAAAGAATCATCAAAAAAGTACAAAAACTAAAGTGCATATATTACCAAAAGGTACTTTTTGGTACCAAAAGGGCTTTTGGAACATAAAAGGTACCAACAAGGAACATAAAAGGTACCAACAAGGAAATAAAAAGTACCAAACAAACGCACAATTTTTAGCCAAAAAAGTACAACAAAAAGTCCTTTTTGGTAGCAAAGGACATAAAAATACCAAATATATACTTTCTGGTACCAAGAAGTACAATTGGTTGGCCCAAATGTAAAGTGTTTGTTACTTTTCATTTGTTTCTGGTCACCAAAAGTGAATATTTGATACTTTGGGGGTACAGAAAGTACGTTTCTAGGCACTTTTGTGTAATTTTTGCTACCAAAAAGGATTTTTTTTATCCTAAAAAACACTTTTGTGTAAATTGTTGATAATTATTTGATAAATTGTAGTTGTGTATGTACGGTTTTGATACACTATGTACGTTTTCGTATATTTTTTGGTTATTTCTATGTACTTTGTGGCACGCTATGTACTTTTTGGTACATTGTATATACCTTTCAGTGTACAGTGTACTTTTTGGATTATTTTATGTACTTTGTTGGTACACTATGTACATTTTGGTAAATTATGTACCTGTTCGAGACACTATGTACTTTTTGGTGCACCTGATATACTTTGTGCTACACTTTAAAGTACCATTTATGTGCCTTATAAAATACATTATGCAGTCTTAATTCTCGATAGGCTTTATGTACTTTTTAGTACATTCTATGTACTATTTGGTACACTTAATGTAATTTATTTTTCACTTTATGTACTTTATTACTACCTACTTATAATAAAAATAAAAAAATATTAATCCAAGATATAGAGTTGATGCATTTTGTGTAATTTTAGTACAATTTACGTACATTCTGTAACACTTTATGTACTTTGTTGACTGCGTTATGTACCTTTTGTTAATGACACGTACTTTTTGGTACAAATTATGTTAATAACGTGAATACTGATCCATATAAATTTATTGGATCCATTTTTTCCTACCACTCTATACTTATACAAGGTGTTTCAAAAGAAGTCATCCGATGTTGTTTAGCTCTTTCTAAATGAAAAACTTCGATTCTGTTTTTTGATTATGTTTATTTGAACCTTTAGAATTTTATTGGTTAAGTTGAGAAGATGATATCGGTTAAATGGGCGCCGTCACAATTGATTACCATACGGGCTCGTTTTATGGCATTTTTCATAACTTCGGCGAGAACTTCGGGCGACAGATTCTCGAACTCGTGTCGAATGTTGACCTTGACGGTTTCCAGGGTCTCGGGCTTGTTTACGTAAACACGGGACTTCAAAAAACCCCACAAAAAAAGGCTGGAACGGTTAAATCGGGCGATCTTGCGGGCCAGTGCAAATCGCCAAAAAGAGAGATGAGGCGACCCGGGAACGTCACCTTCAGAATATCGGTTGTGGCTCGCGCAATGTGTGCCGTTGCTCCGTCCTGTTGGAACCACATGTCCTCCAGTCCTAATTCGTCGAATTGCGGCAGAAAAAACTTAAAACTAAAACTTAACACGGCCCTATAGCGCGCACCGTCCACTGTTGTCGTTTGACCAGCGTTCTCGAAAAAAATGGACCGATGACTTCTCCAGCGTGAACAGCGCACCATGCAGTCACTTTGAACGGGTGTAATGGCTCCTCGTGCATCACTCGTGGATTTTCGGTGACCCAGAAGCGATAGTTTTGCTTGTTCACGTACCCGCTGAGGTGGAAATGAGCCTCATCGCTCATTATGATTTTGTTGGAAAAATCGTCCACTTCGTCCACGAGATTGAGGATGGCTTGGGCGTAGGTTACACGCATTTGGCGGTCGACAGGCAGCAGATGATGCACGTACTGAACTTTGTATGGGAATATGCGCAAGTCTTTGACCAAAATTGGCAATAGGGACGACCGGCTGATGGCTAATTGCGAGGCACGGCGTCTGGTCGATGTTTCCGGCGACAGCTCGACATCCTCGGCAACAAAGGCGATATTCTCGTCAGAACGGCGCTCCGGGGCCGGCAACTCCTGGCAACGTTTCGCGGGGTCCCATACACTTCAAGGTTAGTGGCCAAATCGCGCAGTGTTTGCGCAGTCGGTGTTGAATGGCCGGGGAATCGGCGACGGTATTCGCGCTGCGCCAACACCACAGACGAATTGTTACGCAAGAAAATAGACACGATTATTCCGCGTTCTTGGGGAGTGTTTCGCTCCATGGATTGTTTACTTGTACATATTCTACATCTGTCTAGTCCACAAATGCCAAAACTGATTTGACATTGGCGGCCATTTGCAAAAATAAGAGCATCTTCCAATAGTGTGGTCACTTTTGAAACACCCTGTATAATAGCTTTTACGTTTCTCATGCGGTACGCGTGCTGCTCCCGAGTCACTCGCTCGGGTGCGCGCACTTTTTCTGTTTTCTTTTTTCACGCGCTCGCGAGTCGTGTATTTCGGAATTTATTTTACAGCTGACGACTAACAAGTAGGTTCGTTCTCCTATTCCTCGTTTTGCGGCTTGTGGCGAGTGAGAGAGCGGCAAGCGCGCGTTTACTACGCCTGGTCTTTACTGACTAACATAGACAGTCGCTCGATTCTTGTTGAGAAATATTGAACTTTTCCACTTGAGGACAATCGTAAAGAGTGTGTCACGGCAGGTCCATGACAAAAAAACTGGGGGGAAATACAACACTGATCGCATGGATAATATTGATTTTTGAGAACTTTTAAAAACTGAGCTGGTCCTTACTTGTTAGAATTCCTGGGATTCATTTCCTTTTCGGTCACGTGTTTTTTGACAGATTATTGGTCTAAATAGGATGGTGAGTCAGGACCTTTAACCACGTTACATTTATAAACTTGTCACATCCATGCAATGTTTTCGTGTCATCTCAATGAATACTAACTAAGGATTCATAATTCTTGCCGTTCTTTCATTATTTCCGCATCTGTTTTAAAGCCCTCGTAAAAACAATATATCACGCGAGTTCAAAATCATGTTGTACGTGATCATAAATGCGTCTTTTTAGTTTCTTCAAGTCCTGAAAAAGGGGGGAAAATATATAAACGATGTTTTTTGTTGCTCTTTTGCGGCTGATATTATGGAGTCTTTAGTTGCAAACACAAAAAACACCCATCATCCACGCGCTTAAATGATACAACACCAGCTACCGGGCTACACATTGGACCAAATGAACAACATTGGGTATAACAACCACGTTAGCTGGTGGACTCAGTCACCGACTGAATAATGGCTGGCCAAGGCAAACGCGAATACAATATCATGTCGTACAAAGAAGAGGGATATCCCAAAGGACAGGGAACGACAACAGTCGAAGATGCGAGTTGATCGGTGGTCAGTGGTCGATAGTGTGGATGCTGTGTTACCCCTGGTATACTGATGGAGAAGATGTGGTGAGGTGAGTGGGTTGAGATCGAAAGAGTCATATTGTACAATGATGAAAACCCCATTAAAATGACCGGGAGAGAGAAAGAAGTGTTTACTGTAGGTGCTTAAGTGTGCAGTAGAAACAATATAAATGTCTGTCGTATCCGACTGACTCCCCGAGTGTGCCTGTAGGGATTTGCGCTGCTGCTGCTGACGAGGCTGCTATTCTCTTCTGTTGTTTATGCTGCAGAGGCTACTGAACGCATTAAATACTCGACATAAACCAAAGTTTTACCGGCCAGGGGTGGCACAAAGGGAGATGGCGGGGCAGTAGAACCACTCATAAATAGTGCAATGTCCAATGGTGGTGCTAAGGAAATAACAACTCAGTCTGCTAGGCAACGAACCAGCAAACCAATTGGCAAATCTCTGCGCTCATACAATAATAAATGCAAAAAGGATCACCATCATTAGCATCAGTACAGTTTATGCTAACACTACTGTACTACAGATACCACCAACCGGCAGGCAGCCTCATTTCATTTCATTCCTTTGACTATTCCTCTGGCCCAGCTCTAGTCGGCTGCTGCCACTTGTTGCTTTGCTCTCAGCAGAAGTTATTACTATTTCCACTTGAAAACCCCAACTCCCCTCCCCCTTCTACTTGTTGTTTTATTTCAGCAAATTATATGCAATCTTATGAAATTCATATAATAAACGTCCTCATATCGATATGACGTCGTCGCATGACATGGAGCCAGCCAACTGGCCAGCAATCCATGCAGTCTTAGGAATGATCTTTTGGCGCGCATAAGCATAAGAGTACGAATATCAATGTATGTAGATCGTTGTGATCTGGTTGTTGTTTTTAGTTCATATCTTAAGAACCTTAACATAATTTCATAATGTAGCGAGAAGCGTACGACGAATGATGTAGAGTGGAGTAGCGTAGGATTCGATGCAGCACAAGGTCATAAATGCTTGCAACCATACAGACAAATGTCCAGTCGTAGCAGCAACAATATGGTCAAATGTGAGGCCAAACCCAACCAACCAACCAACACTTGTTGCCGACGAATAATCGTCGTCGACCAAGAAATCGAGATCGACGTGAGATCAAAAGGAAAAATCTAAAGCAAATCGTGGTTTTGAAATGTGACGACTTTGTGTGGTTTAATCAGTTTCGGGTAAGAGCTGCGATCAGATTTTGAAATTTGTAATAGAAACTACGGAACAATCCGGGGGTACCCAAGCCACAGCTAATCGACTATGAAGTTGATCGAATTGTTACAAAATAGAGCAGATAGAGGAAAGAGGAATAAGCAACCAGAAGCAAACCATGCAGCAAACTAAGTTTAAATAGTGTTTGATTGATACTAATGGCACCTAAATTATATTTCATGTTGGTTGCATCGAACGAAAAACGCATTCCATTTAATTTCTGCTAGTTTTATGTCCAATCAAACAGTAACATACAACAAACAGCAACTCAAACTCGATCAAATGTCCTACTACCTCGACAACCTCAAGAGAACTCAAAGGGAACAATATACAAGGTGACGCAAAGTTAGTCGTCCAATTTTGTTTTTGAATAACTTTTTTACTAAAAAAATGATTTTAAGTGATGGAAATCTTTATTTGGACCTTTACAATTTTTTTTGGGTGCCGCCAGTGTTAATACACATTTGTGCCCGTTTCATCGCAATTTCCATAAGTTTCCGCAAGATTTTCGGTGATAACATTTTCGCATTCATTTCGAATATTCTCCTTAAGGTTTTCGATTCCTTAGGTCTGTTGGCATTAAACCCGGGGCATACTATGTGTACGGTTGCACCGTCTTCTTAAAACCACATGTCGGCGTCAAATCACACGACCGAGGCGGCCAATCGACTGGGCCATTTCGTGAGATAACACGTTCACCAAACTTGGTTTCCAATAAATTGATTGTGGCATTCGCTGTGTGGCTTGCGGCGCCGTCCTGTTGGAACCACATGTCCTCCAAGTCCATATTATTGTCCACATTCACAGTAATGTGCCGGTCTTGACCATCACGGAAGAAGTACGGCCCAATGACGCCGCCGGCCCATAAACCGCACCAAACCGTAATTTTTTCGGGATGCAATGATGACTCATGGATTATGAGTGGATTGCTGTCTGAACAATAACGCAAAATATGACGACCATGAATTGGACGTAGCGCTCTTAAAGTTGAGGCCACTGCTGACTCCAAATTTCGGTAGTAAATTTTAATAATTTCGACTCGTTGTTGGCTCGTATATCTTTCCATGATGAAATGGCAAATCTTACTGAAGAGAAATGCCAAAAGAGCGGGAAAAAATATGGCGTCGTTTGCTGCCCCTATCGATTTACTTTTGTAGCGTCTCTGTTGAAAAACCCTTTATAATAAAATAAAAACCATATATAGCTGTTACTTATTTTTGTGATACACTCTACATTTTTTCTTTATCGATTTTCATGGTTGCTCAAGCTTGATTGGAAAGCTTATAGGGTAAATTATTTTTGAGATTTTTTTCAGATTTTTCGGAAGAGGTTTAGAGGTCGCACAAAATCATTAAACACTTGCGAAGGAAGTATATCGATAATTCCAGCAGAACAGTTTTTAAAAAAGTTATTGTTTATTTTGCCGAATGTAGGGGTGTGTTTTTAAATGTTTCTTTATATCTTCTGCATTTACAGTCGGATCTTTAAGTGCGGTACATGGATACTTTTGTCTTGAGGAGACCAATTATTCTGCGTCAAAAGTTATTGACCTCAAGTACCCTTTTCCATCATATTTCAGTTGCTACCATCCTAAAATTAATACCGCGTTTATGCTGCAAAAGAAAACTCGATTGTCTATATTTCAGTCACAGGAACAGCTGATTTGTGTATGGAAAATCAGATGTTAAGGCCACGAAATCTAGATATCTCAAGATTTCGAGTACAGTATAAACATGTTTTAAAGCTCGCGCAGATTTTATCAGCCCGCAACAAATGTCTTCGGTCCAGAAGTTGATAATTTCATAAATTTTGATAGTGATTCATTAGGGTGGTTATAAGGTGTATGGGGAAAATTGACTGACTTTCTACCATAAGTCTCAACCCCCTAAAATGTGACAACGGACTAAAAAATGAGATTGGTAAAGTTTGAACTCAATACTATAACAATAGCACGTGCCTCTACGAGGGTAAAGTTTACGAAAAAGGTGATTTTTTAGAGAAAATTTGAATTCACCATACCATCGATAAACACTGGTCTCTGATGGAGCTCTATCGCCAAAAACTGAATTAAGTTCATCCATGCACTGTTGCTGAGTCAATCCACGTCGAAAGTTGTAAAAAATAATCGCACGAAAATGTTGACGATTTAATCTTTTAAGTTACTGTAAACAACACAAATAACGCTCGTATGTCAAAACGTTCTGAGTACGCATAACCTCAAAAATGTCCAACTTTACGATAGAGCTGTCAGTTGCCAGATTGCAACACTAGGGTTGCCAAATCACGAAACATACAATTCAACCCGTACATGAATCTGGTCACTGATGAGCAACGAAAGGCCACATATTTTCTAAACTTGACTGCCGCCAAAAATCAGAGCTCGCAATAATTGGTCTCTTTCGTGCCTGTTGTCAGAAAAAAACCAATCGTCTACTGACACGATGCGAAACTGTCGGCAAAAAAACCCTCAAACTTCGTTCTTCTTTGGCTTGATCGTCGCTCAACCGACTACCGTTTTTGTTTGCTCGCTCGGCTCGGCTCATGTGTTCACTTGAGACACTATACGTCGTAAAAACTCGGCAAACGGTCTTCTGAGCGTGGATTTATGCGGCGCCACTGGCTATTGCTGCATACGCATATACACACAAATGAGCGCCCTATCCCCCTCTCCCTTCTTCTTTAATGTTTTGCCTGTGACGAAATATCTAAAGCAACAACAAAGGCAAATGCAACAATAAAAATAAAGACCTTTTTTGCGGACCTTTTGTTGGCTTTGCTCACTTACTGACTCTCAGTAGCTGAGGGACGAACGGTTCTGTTCATATGGACCGGTTAGTAAGAGACCGATTCGTGTGTTGCGCTCAACCCGAAACCCGAGTACACGAACGAAACGAAAAAGAGCGTTTCTGTTCAGACACTGAGCGATTCCGTCTCATTTTTTCGGTCTTTTGAGTGACCAGATCGCGCAAATAAATTTGGTTGAGCATATTTTGCGAGCTCTGCCAAAAATACATCCAACTGGAATTGCGTCAAAATATGGTTGATTAAAATTTACATTATTACAGAAGAGGGTACTTGAGGTTAATAAGTATTGAGGTCTCCACAAGATAAAAACATCCATGTATCACATTTAAAGATCCGACTATAAATGCAAAACATATAAAGAAAAATTTAAAGTCGCGACCCCTACGTTCGGCAAATAATAATTTTCGAAACTGCCTTGCAATAATACTTCATATTCGAATGTTTACGGCGAACTTTTTTTAGGTACGGTCTACTGTACATATACTTATGTATTACAAATTCAAGATAGTGCACATCTAGACCCTGGACTTCGACTATTTTCCGATATTCAACAAAAAAATCCCCCACTTATCTAAGTGGCCGTTGGATGATAACTTTCACATGCTATTACCAGGTGCTACTCGTCCCTGACGTTGACTCGTGGAATTCTACTTATCATACCGCCCCCATGTTATGTTTTGCCAGCCATCCGTCTAACCAACCGTCGTCGTCCATGCATTTAATGTGGCGAAATTTTAGCAAACCAAAACATAACAAATCAAAACAAATCACAACGCAACACGTCTCAAAGACATGATTGTGCAGGTAAAAAAGTTCAACGAAAAAAAAATAATAAACAAACACGAGAAGTAAAAAGCGACCCCAAAACGCAATGGGGACAAACTTTCTGCTCCACAACTTTATAATGACATTGATGGTGATCATCTTACTCGTCATTAAATCGCGCAGCTGAACGTACAACGCAGGCGACCTGGACAGAATGACTGACTTAGCTTCACTACAGTCACTCACACCAACAACAACTGCAAAACAATCACACACGGGAGAAGATACCACAAACAATAACAACATCATTGAAGTACCAACAAAAAGTACAGTCAGCGCGCGACTGAAAGCGTATGCTAAGATTCTCATCTGGCTGTCGGTCCGTCTGTGTGTGTGTCTGTCTGTCTGGCTTTGTTGCTGAAGCGACATCTTCTGCGATACTTATCGCTGCTGTCGTCTATTTTATAAGCTGACGCACAGCATAACAAAGCTTTGAGTAGAGGGATACAACGAGAGCGACAGAGAAAGACGGCGCACGAGAACCGCTTCGTTGTCAGTTCAAAGCTGAAGGCAACAGATTTCCAATATTTGATGCCAGAAACAGTTTCGTGCAAGAATAAACACGTTAAACATAAGCAAACTGACACAGCAACCAACTATCGACAACAACGACAATAATATTGGCAAACCAGTGTTACCACCGTGTTTACGTAAAGTAAGATGCAAACAACAAGATGCGCTTCTGTCTTCGCAACAAATTATTTGGCAAAGGTACAAACTCCCGTTCCACGTAAAAGTGTGTACTTTTTCCGATGCACTTTTCGAAAATTAATTTTTTAGAAGATTTACGTTCAATTAATTTGTTGGTAGAAATTCCAATATTGATAGATTTCTTAACGCCGGGTTCAAAAAAAATATACATAAGTATTATTTTCGGGCGGCTCATAGTTCGGCAGATATGAAATCCGAGAGGTCAAATTTTCGATACTATGGCACATAGATCACGCGGAATTTGGGCGATGTCACAGGATATGTTGACTCTGAGGGCACCGGTCGCTCGTGGACTATTGGCATAGACTTGCGATGTAATGAAACCCCACAAGAAAAAGTATAACGTTGGCAAGTCGCACGATCTCTGTGGTCAGTTCACGCCACCTGTACGTGATAAAAACGTTTGTACAGTCCCATATGATCGTAAGCGACAAAACAAAAATTTTACAGGAGAAGGTTTTTTTACTTTCATAGAGTGACGAACGCTGTTGAGAATTGGTGATATCAGTCCATGTTTTCATATATGTAGCTTCCGTACAAATGAACTTACAGCTTGGTACTATGGACTCCGTATATTAAAAATTAGTAAGTGAATTTTCACTCAGGATCACGCACTCTCACGAGTTAAAAAAAGTTGTCAGGCACGACAATTTGTCGACCTCTCATGATCACCCGAGCTCACGAGACGAGCTCCATTCTGAAAGTCAAATTTTTCCAAAATTTCGGCCTCTATATCACCAATGACACGTATAATATTGTCTTTCATGGCAGCAATCGTGGCTGACTTGTACCTATAGACGAGGCTTCACGTGCCGCCGCAAAATTTAGTCTAGTGAGGTCAAATCGGATGAACGAGGCGGCCAATTGAAATTAATTGATTACCACACTCGCTTCTTAATTGGCTCACGATATCGTGTGTCAAGTGGAACCATCCTGTTTAAACCACATGTGAGCCTATTCCAATTTTTCGTGAGCATTGAACGATACCTTTATCCATTGACCGTAACGTAGCGGCCATCATCATCTTTGAAGAAGTACGGTCCAATGATGCGGCAGGCCCATAAACCGAATCAAACAGTTAATTTTTCAAGGCGTATTGGCAACTCTTGAACAGTCTTTGGATGCTCTTCGGACCTAATTCAGCAATTCTGTTTATTGACGTACCCATTGAGCCAAAAGGAGCATCGCCGCTGGAGACAATTTTTCGATAAAAAATTATGATCTTCTTCCAGCTTCTCTAAGGCCCATTCACGGAAAAGACGGCGTTGTGGTGGATCACCCGGCTTCAGCTCCTGCACCAGCTGCACTTTATATGGCTTTAGACCGACGTCCTTACGTGAAATTTTCCAGGTGCTTGAATAAAACACACATGGACATACCGCGATCTTCCTTAATACTGGCGGATACAGCAGAAATATTCTCCTCGGTACACACTCTACGGATACGGGTTGGTGGATTGATATCCAATAGAGTGAAACTGGTGCGAAATATCATCACAATGACTTGAACAGCCTGCTGCATTTTGCACAGAGCACGAATTTGCATAATAAAACTCAATGATTTGCAAGCATTTCCCATTTGTAAGTATATTCACGATGAAATGGCAAGACAAGCTGATAAAACTTAACACTGAAAACACAAATAGGAATGTTATAAAGGGTGTTTCTTTTAGTTGCATAAGAACTATCGAAATCGATAACTACGGTTTCACAGCTGAGAATGTCAAACTGTGTTGACATTTCTGTTGAGCAAGGTTTGGCAAGTCATCGCGAATCGTTTAACGCTCCAACAACGCTTCCAAATTGTTGATATTTACTTTGAAAAATATAAATCTGTTCGCGAAGTTTATAGAGCATTTCGTCCATTTTGCGGTCAGCATAATCGAGAGTTTGTTGGGAGCGAGACAATCCTCAAGCCGTTAACTAGTCTCCATTACATCCATTAAAATTGAGCGTTTGGTGCGATTTGCACGCTGGCGGCATCATCGGTCCTTATTATCCAGCCACGCTGACTGAATTTATGTTTCCAAAAATTTATCAGCTAAACATCAACGACATTTGGTTCCAACAAGACGGTGCATCTTGCCACACAGTGCGCTTAAAAATGAAGCGCTTTACGGAAGAATAACGCGTTATAATTGTGAAACCTTATTACAAAAATTTGGACAGTTATGCTGAGACCGCTCGCAAGTTTCGAAGACTTTTCAGTCGAGAAAGCGCACCTAATGTGTCAACCATTCGAAGAGTGGTTAAAAAAATTGAAGAACCTATGTCGGTTATGGACAGGTAAGACTCGTGTGCGTCAACGTACCGGTCTTGAAAACATTGCTGCTGTAAACGAGATTGTTGCCGAAAACATCAATTTGGCATCACTCTCAGCAACTTCAAATTTCACGAAGTACTACGCATCGAATTTTGACAAAAGACCTCCACCTTCATGCGTATAAAATTCCGCATAACCAGGAGCTCAAACCAGCAGACCATGGAAAACGCGGGCAATTCGTTCAATGGGTACTGGAGCAAAGTGAAGTCAATGCCAATTTTTCATCTTCTCCGATGAAGCGCATTTCCATCTAAATGGCTTCGTGAATACACAAAATTGTCGAATTTGTGGTTCAGAAAATCCTCATGGAATCCATCAGAATCTTCCATTTTATCTTCTCCGATGAAGCGCATCTCCGTCTGAATGGCTTCGTGAATACACAAAATTGTCGAATGTGTGGCTCAGAAAATCCTCATGGAATCCATCAGAAACAAATGCACCTACGACGATCAACTGTCTGGTGCGGATTTTGGCCAAGCGGCGTGATTGGATTTGAAATTGCAGTGCAGGCATTCTATAAAGGAACATAATAACGGAGTTATTGTGGCCTCAACTGGGCGGCATGGATCTGGACGACATGTGGTTTCAGCAAGATGGCGCCATCTGCTACACCGCGATTGAAATACTCAATTTACTGTAGCAACGATTTCCAGAACAACTTATCTCAAGAAATTCTGATGTCAACTGTCCACCAAGATCATGCGATTTAATGCTCTGAGATTTCTTTCTTTGGGGTTTTGTGAAATCTCGGGTTTACGCGAATAAACCAGAAACAATTCCTGAGCTCAAATCCAAGATCCAAGGTGTCATCGGTGAGAGACAGTGAGAGACATCTCTGTGAAAAAGTCATGGAAAATTTCATCAAAAGAGTAATGGCGTGTCATCAGAGCCGTGGGGGCGATTTAGCGGGATTTAGCGGATAATCGGAACATGTCTTCTTAACAATCCAAAATCACAACAATACGTGTTTTTTATTTTTTTTACACATCTTCGCTAGTAATCCTCTGTATTCCAAGGAGCTGAGAGTGTTTTCTACGTCTGGAAGAATAGTAGTGGAAATTAGAAGCAAACACTTGTCATAAACACATGTTTATTAAACACGACACTCAATTTGACTTAGGGATTTGCATTTAAGTGTAGTAGTGTCTACTGCCCAAATTTGATTATGCTTTACTCTTAACGAAAATTTTTCTGGATATATTTGTTAATATTGGTACGAAATTAAAGCAAATGGTTCATTCAAAAAACGTCTTTAATTTTGATGAGTAATTTTTTACGTTATTCACGCATGATTCATTCGTGAATGTGGGTAGAATCAAATTCTGTTCACGGGTGCGTACGAGAACGTGAGCACCGGAAAAATCTTGGTGCGTAAGTGACCGTCTTCCTTTCGTAGAGCGTGCGTGACCGTGTCCAAAACTTTCTCACGTGCCCATCTCTAGAACAAATATACAGTAGCAGCATGGACATTGTCGTAATTTACGTACCCAGATATTGTCAAAATCAGCTGCTAAAAATGTCACACAAACATATACAATTTTGAACAAATATGGGTGAACTTTGACATTTGCTGAGTGCGATTACGCATAGAACGTCATCCTTATTTTTTGTACACTAACGTCATCCATCGTCATTTTGACTACGACCTATTTCAATACGCTATAAATATTATCGTGACCAAAAATGGGAACCAAAGTGAATGCTATTTTTTTATTTAGGGTGGTATTCTATAAGTCGTGAATCAGTCACTTCGCGTTACTTATGTCGTTTTGATAGTTTACAAAACGTTACAACTATTCGGTGACTACCTGCGTTGAGTTACGTTATAATGGGTAGTTCATAAAACGCAGCGGAACGTTTTTGATCACTTCAGCTGTCAAATTGAACACGTCACAGTTCTTCGCGTTAGTTGAAGAAATTAGTATAAATTTAAAGAAAAATGTCGATCGAGGATGAGCAGATGTAAGTATTTTGCATTTCCTTGCTTATAAGTAGTCGCCAATTTTGACTGAAATGCAATCGACAGATAGAGCTCAAACTTTTTTTAAAAAACTAATTTAAAATTATATTGCTTATCCTCACTGAAATTCATATTTAAAATAATACAGTTAGAAAATGAAAGTCAAATAAATAATGCATTGCAAAACTATTATAATTACATAGACATCAGTTGATGTTGACAATAATAAACAAAAGAACCATACATATCGGCAAATGGCACGTGTTTTTGAAAAGACAACTAGTTTAATATAGATGGGAAAATTTATTCGACATTGCAACCCAAATGACAGGTTTTTTACACATTTTATGTGAATATTGTTGGTATTTGCAGTATTATAAATAATAGCAATCTTAAAATCTGTTGATCTATTGAAATAGAGCTAAATTTTTTAATCTTTTTCATCGTGCGCATTTCACTTAAGATAACTTTTTCTGATCTATAATTGTTTATTTTAGTTGGGCAACTATATATGTATGTAAACCACAAACGTCAGTGACAGCTTTCGTAAGCGAACGCAAGCGCGAAGTGACGTATAAACTTCAATTTTTTTTTACTTTGGCGTTCGCGTTGGCTTTTGCGTTTACGTTCACTTTCGGGACTTTTAGAATACTACCCTTAGTTAATTTGTAAATAATATTCAACAAAAAATCAGTTTGCAAACGACTAACGCTATACGAAAAATGAGGTCAAAACAATCGAAAAAAACATATGGCAATGTCTTTCGTGACATACGTAACATTCGCAGAGTTTTTACAACATTCAAATTAATCTATCTCGTGAACTGTTGAACATAGAGCTATAATTTTTTTTTGGAAAAATTATTTAGCTTAAGCTTAATTAAAATCAGTGATTTAATTGAAAAAAAATTACTGAATTTTGGCTGTAAAAATGGTGTAATTTGTCGTGACTGACGTAACGCATTTTTTCACCAATAATTCAGGTCACTTTTCCAAATGGCATTTCTCTAAAAGTTTCAATGTGAAGTTTATTTTTTTTGTCCGGATATCTTCTTCTATGTCTATAGTTTAGAATACAATCAGTATAAATGCGTCAAAAAATTATGCTCAAAAGATGTTGAGGTTTGAGCGAAATAAGTTCCGTGACTGACGTAACATTTTTGGTATTGAACAATTCTAATACGTTAAGATACATTCTGAAGCCGGTGTACATGTAATTGTATATCATTGTGTTTGATTTTTTGTTAGTTGGTATGAGTTCCGTATTTTAGGGTATGTTTGGGCGGATGATCACCATCATCACCATCCATCATCTTCGTACGCTATTGTAAATTGTACGAAAATCAGGAATTATAAAAAGACATTGCCATATTTAACCCTCTAACTTACAAAATTTAACCCATGGACACAATTTTCTGAAATTTGGCAGAGTGGTATTATTGGTCAACATCAATATTTATTTAAGCAAAGATTTGATTTATGTTGTCTGATGTAGTTTCCAGGAGAAAAAACTGATAGCAGCCTCAAGGCCACTATGGCGGTTAAGGCAAACAAAAATTAAGAGAATTACTACTTTATTTGGTTTGACTTTATTTAAAATTATTTTTATTACAACAACATAAATTAATATTTCCACATATACATTGTGCTTGCGTTCCTGTTTTCCACATTCATTTTCTAACCAAATAAGAAAATGGTTCTATTGGTCGAACCGACCATTTGAAGTACTACTTGGCCGTGCTTATAGCAACGAGACCTGCTGCAATTTCTTCAGGGAACTGTACTAATTGGAATAACGGTGGGCATTCACGTTCATCGTGACTAGATTCATTACGGTTTTGAAACTGGCTTACTTACTTACTTACTTATCCGGTCTCGGACAACCCCGGAGGGTCAGGGACCTTAAAAAACGAAGATAACATATTTCGTCAACCAGTGCGATCTTTTGCTTTATTTCTCCAGTTGGCAATACCAAGTGTACGTAGGGATTCGTCAACCTGATCCCTCCAGCGGAGTCTTGGTCTTCCTATTTTTCGTCTTCCTTCGAGTTCGGTTTCGAAAACCCTTCGTGCTGGTTCGTCTTCATTCATTCTACGTCGATATAAAATATATGCTTTCAAAGCAACAAAATGATAAAAAATCATCATTGGGTTTCGTGTTTTGGCTCTTATGTCGTACCAACCATCAATCCGTCCAAATTGTCTGCCACACCCATATACCTATTATTCTCATAGATAATTTGTGGATCATCTATTTCAAGATAGAGTTTCTGTTTCCGGTCATATCTAGGCAACTTTTGCTCCTTTAATGTTTACATCTCTGTCAAATGCCGCAAGTGGACATCAATCGCACAATTTTATTATCCGGCCTAAGGACTGTGTTAACGTCTACTCCGTCTGCAGTACCCACAAATTCAGTTGAGTATCCCCTTGGTTGTTACACAATATATATTCGGAGGGTAGCTTACAATTCGGAATACGTTTCAATCTTACTGTGCCTAAACTGAAAATACCTCTGGCACGAAAATTCGCCAATAATGGTGGAGTGGTGCAAAAATTGTGGAAATAAAAATATGATTTACGAAATCCGGTAAAGATTTTAAAAAGCGAACACATACATACATTGTCGACAATGTACACTTGAAAGCAATATACGTAAACTTGAGAATAACAACTTTGACTTTAGAACATACGAATTTCCGCAAAAGGCAAATTCGTTGACTTATAAATTTAATGCTATTTTATGCCAAGTAATATTTGTAAACTCTTGAGTTCTTCGAAATATCACACAATCCTTGAAAAATAGTAGCATATTATTTGAATTGTTTATGTTATGGATTGTTTGAAGTTTAAAATTTGAAAGTTTGAAATTGATTTCAAGACAAAAATGAACCAGTAAAACCTACAGCTGAGGGGTTAATCCTTGGGCCAGTTATTTCTAGTACTGGTGAACGATATTTATTGGTTTGACATATTTTTTGGTTGATATTGAGGTAGATGGAACAGGTTCTATTAAATCTGACAAGTTATCCTGCATAGAAATATCAGTTGTTTCACTTTCTATCATTTCTCGAAGGTACATATACAAGGTGGCGCAAAAGTAAACTTCCGATGTTTTTTGGCTGTAATTTAAAAAAAAAAATTAAAAACTTTGATTCTTCTTGTGGATTATTTTTATTTGCTCTTTTAATTTTTTTTACATCAAGTCGAGAATATGATGTCATGTAAATGGCCGCCGCCACAGTTGATTGTCATTTGAGCCCTTTTTATGGCATTTTCCATCACTTTGGCCAAAACTTCCGGCGATACGTCCTCACATTCTTCACGGATATTGCCTTTAAGAGCTGCAAGAGTCTGAGGCTTGTTGACATAAACCCGCGACTTCAAAAAGCCCCACAAAAAGGAGTCTGGAGCGGTCAAATCAGGCGATCTTGCTGGCCAGTGCAAACCGCCAAAACGGGAGATTAGGCGCCCGGGAAATGCATCTTTCAGTATATCGGTTGTGGCCCGTGCAGTGTGTGCCATTGCACCGTCCTGTTGGAACCACATGTTTTCCAATCCCAATTCCATCAAGTTGCGGTAAAAAGAACTCGTTGATCATTGCTCTGTAGCGCTCACCAGTCACAGTAACCGTTTGGCCCGCGACGTCGTCGAAGAAAAAAGGTCCGATGACTCCTCCAGCGAAAACAGCACACCATACAGTGACTTTGAGCGGGTGTAATGGCTCTTCGTGGGTAACACGCGTAATTTTGCTTATTTACGTACCCGCTAAGATGGAAATGGGCCTTATCACTCATGATTATTTTTGATGGAAAATCATCTTCCTCTGGTCGATTATTGGTCAAGTAAATAGTCAGCAATATTCCGCGTTCTGGAGCAGTGTAGCGTAACATTGTTTATTAACGTGTATTTTGCATGTGTTTACTACACAAATGTCAAAACAGAACTGACATTAGGGGCCAATCGCAAAATTTATAGCATTTTCTGATAGGAGGATTACTTTTGCGCCACCTTGTATATATGTATATGTAAGCATTGCTCTTTATCTTCGGTTAGTTGATCAATAGGTAGATCTGTTTCATTTTCATCATCATCAGCATTAGCTCTTCCATCATCATCAGCGTTACCTCTTCCAATTGTTCATCGAAAATATCGGCAAACTTGGACTCTTTTTTGATAAAACTTCTCTTATTGGTTTCCATTTCTGTAAATGTATAACGTGAAGGTCAAGGAATCAGTGTGACTAATGGCCAGTTTTTCAGTCAGTGGTGATCTTCGTTTCTTAGTTAAATTGTGGTTAAACATCGATTTGTGTTTTTTAGTCATTGTTTAACTATGATTTAACCACCCAATATTGGTTGGTTAACTTATAGTCAGAACCATATTATTTTGGCAATCAAATTACTGACTGTCAAAGTGAGAAATGAAGATTGTATAAAATAAATGTTTCAGATTTGCATATTTGTACACATACGTTGAGTCTAGATCGTTAAATTGTTGCGCCTATTTAGTTTTTTACACATTTGTGTTAAAATGACTTCGATTTTATGCATCTATTTCTTATTTTACATAATTCCATTTTGTTTGTTCCCCTTTGTTGTTTTGGTATTTATCCCAAAACACACGTTTTTTCCAATAAGAATACAAGGGTTGCCATATTAGTTGACAATATGGCGACTTACATTAACTCACCACTGAAAACCAAAATGCAAAGTTAACCTCTAATTAACTTTGAATTAAGATTAAGTAATCCGATAGTTAACTACTCACTTAAAAACAGGCCATAAGAGTTATATAAATGTTAACGCAACCCGCCATAGATGCCCTGAGGCCACTATAACGATTTCACTTCTAAAGCACAACTCGAATCTTTTTCCACCATAAGTATAATTGATATCCATTGAGAACACTACAAAGTACTTACGGATGTAATTCTAGGCAAGAAGTAAATGAGTTTTAAAACCGTTACCGTTATCAAAAATATTGTTTTCTGTGGATGTAAATGCAAATAAATACATACTGGCGTTTTTTACATGCATATATAAGATAATGGGGGTATATCGATAGTGTCCCTGAGGCCGCCTTATCAGTTAGACGGTTAAGCTCTAAAATAAAATCGCGCGTCGTCGTTTTGACGAAGGATGACGGCGCAGGGTTAAATGTGCTTCCACTTTATAGATACACTTTGGGTATATTACAAAAATATATAAAAACTCCAATTTTCACAAAAGGATAAGTTGGCAACCCTTAACCGATCACTAATCAACGTCACCATCATCATTATGATGTGGTTGATAATCATGTTCGTAAAAGCTCGGCACAAACAGGTTATGTTGTTTTCTGGCACAGCAACAAGAACAACAACCTCAACAGCGTACGCTCAGCATGATTTCTTTACTATGTAGCGGTGCGATTGGTGGTGCTGTGATTCAAGCTTCGCGCTGTGACTTGCATTCGGCTGATATGTTTGTATGGACAATCACGCCGCAACAACAACAAAACAGATCCAAGAGAGATACTCTGGTGCAGATACAGTAGCTGCATACAAATTACGCTAAAATTAATATTAACTTGGCAAACTTCAATTCGGTTGCAATTCAAGGGTCCGTCCGTCCGTTGTCTTTTGCTCTCTCTCGCTGTTGTGTTATTGGGGCCAAGCGCGGCGTTTCCACGATGATCGTAGTATATGTTGCCATTGTTGTTGCTTGTCGTATGAGACCATTAGTCAAGGCTGGGCTTGGAAACTCCCTGAGCTACGCATGGCCATAATTATTTACATTGTAGTTGTTGCTGCTTTGTTTTTTGCGTGTGTCCGAAAATTATAATTAAATTAAAATAATAATAAAAAAAAATAAATAAAAATAATGTTGGGTTTTCGAATATTGGACATATGGACAAGCATTGATTAAGTTTAAAAAAATCAAGATTTAAAAAATACATAGATTCAGTCCAGCACAAATTGCCGCAGGTTTTAACGTAGGAAAGAGTTGGACTTATTATTGTTATTAGCGTTTTTAGTAGAAAGGCACTCCTAGATTTATTGTATAAATTGATTCCATAATATCGCATTTACACCGCCGTTTATCGCGGCCAGGTTAGAGATAACCTGCCGTTTACAATGCTAATTTTGAGATTAAGAGCCTGTGCCAATCGGTATCAAAGTACTGTGGTGAAAAAGAAATTTGTTATGGTGAGAAAAATTTCCATTTTTGCTGTGCCAATCGATATATTTGTTGACAATAGTAAATTTTGCCAGCTTCATCATAAGTAGAAGTTTTAAGACGCAATTGAAATATAATTTTGCGCACTGAATATTTTTAGAAAATATTTGCCATTGCTTTTATCAACTATTTTTCGAATACGATCTTTACAATCCATGAATATTTTCATTCTGCGAAATTTCTTCCAAATTGCTAGAAAATTTCACTCAAATTTGCTACCCTGCCCTGACCACGACGTTGAAATTATTCTAGGCGATTTTAATCTCAAATTGGGAAAGGAAAGTGTTTCGACCAACCATCGGTAATCACAGTCTACATGATACCACCTCCGATAATGGAATAACACTGATAGACTTCGCCGCTGCAATGAACATTGTAGTTAGTAGCACACGATTCCAGCATAAGGACATACATAAGGCTACCTAGATATCTCCTGATCAGCGGACGAAGAACCAGATTGATCACTAGGTAATAGATGGCAGGCACTCTTCTAGTGTAATGGATGTACATACGTGTGATTCGAGGTGGCAATATCGACGTGGATCATTACCTGGTGGCTGCGAAAGTTTGCAGAAGACTGAGCAGGGCGGAAAACGTACGAAGCCGAACACAGGAAAAGCTGGATATTGACAAGCTAGAAATACCAGAGATATCAATGTCCTACCGACAGAAGCTCTCTCTCCTGCTAGAGCAGAATACCCCCCTCAACCCGAAGACCCAGATGCGCAGTGGAAGCTCATCTCCCATTCTATTTAAACCGCTGCAGGGATAAGGCATGGTACGAAGAAAAATGTCGCATTGTAACTGATGAAAAAGACGCTGCACGTATGGCAACGAAACAGTCAGTTACAACGCGTGCTACGAGTGATCGGTACAAGGGGCTGAGAAGGGAGGAAACCCGACTACTTGGGCGGGGAAAATGGCAGTGGGAGCAGAGAGTGAGTGTAAAAACCGAAATGTGCAGGATGAATGGTGAATACCGAAAGTTTTTCCAGAGGGTAAGAAGATCGAATAACGGGCCTAATAATGGGCTGCCCTCCTGCAAGGACGAGAATGGGAATCTGGTGACTGAGAAGCAGTGTGTGTTCACAATGTGGAGATACCACTTTTCAGCACTACTCCACTCAGATTCTGCCACTGAAGATCAAGAGGTAATGATAGTGGAAGATAGTGTATATTGTCAAGCGTATTATGTGAAAGACTAAAGCCAATAATTGAAAACCTGATTGGACCTTATCAGTGTGGTTTTAAACCAGGCAAGTCCAAGACTGACCAAATATTCACGCTACGTCAAATCTTGGAAAAGACCCACGAAAAACAAATCGATATATACCACCAAAGCTGCTTTCGATAGCCCCATACGGGGAAAACTGTACGAAGCTATGTCTGAACTTGGTATTCACTTGACTGAAAAACTGCTCCGCCTCTGTAGAATGACGCTGACCAATACCAAATCAGCAGTGAAAGTGGGGAAATACCACACTGAACCATTCTGTACCAAGCGAGGACTTAGACAAGGCGGCGCACTTTCGTGCAATCTCTTCAACATCTTAATGGAGATAATAATGAGAAAGGCTGCAGTTAATACGAACAAGACCATTAACACGAAAAGCCATTTGTTGCTGGCGTATGCTAACGACATAGACATCATTGGGCGAAATTTGCGAAAGGTTACTGCAGTATTTTCAAGAATCGAAAAGGAATCTGCGAAGGTGGGTCTTGCTGTTAATGAGGGCAAGACCAAATTGATGGTGTCAACGACTAGAGAAACCTCTCGACTTGGTCCGCACGTGAACGTTGACAACCGATTTAATTTGGAAGTGGTAGATAAATTTGTCTACCTTGGATCCGCCGAGAACCAGAGCAACAACGTCAGCCTGGAGTTAGATAGATGGTATTTTGGGCTCTGCAAGCAGTTTAGGAACAAAGCCCTCTCTCGACGGACAAAAGTCCAGCTATATAAGACTCTCATTTTACCTGTCTTGACATATGGCTCCGAAACTTGTGTCATATCGCAAGCGGTTGAAAAACACCTGGGAGTATACGAGGGAAAAATTCTCCGTAAAATATATGGTCCTGTTAGAGAAAACGGCGAGTACCGACGTCGCTGGAACCCAGAGCTATATAATCTATATTCTGACGTGGACATAGCTAGACGAGTCAAATTAGGCCAATTGCGTTGGCTAGGCCATGTTATCAGAATGGATGAAGATGAGCTAACGTACCCGATGGAAGCAGGAAAAGAGGACGACCAAGACTCCGCTGGAAAGACCAGGTAGAGGAATCCCTCCGTATCCTTGGTGTTACCAACTGATGAGAAAAGGCGAAGGATAGAGCCAGTTGGAAGAATATGTTGAGATTTGTTTTTTTTTAATTAATATGTGTTAGACGTCTGACCACATGAGGTTGTAAAATAGTAAATAAAAGTAAATATGTGATGAACAGAAGTACAAGTCGACATAAAAACTTGGCGACTTGAGAAGTAGGATATTCGGAACACATTTAGTTAGCACCGTAGCCCTATAGGATATTCCTGTAGTTGCTATAGAGGAAACTGTAGGTATCACAATGGGCTTCTTTAGCCTAAGTGTGCTAGACTGCGTGCTGTCTTCCAGCCTTTCCAACCAACTAACCAATGGACTAGTGAAATTTTATTCACCACGCAAATTTCATAATTTTACTAACCAGTGCACTTTGATACCGATTGGCACAGGCTCTAAATTGACATTTCAATTGGCAAATCCGTGCTTAGACAAACTCCGCGCCGTGAAAATATTATCGAAGACGGCGGCACAACAGATAAATTAAGTTGGTGGCTATTGGTTTTGGCATTTTTGTTCAAATTTGGAATGTTTTTGAAATAACTGAAACTTTAAAATTTTGTCTGTGTGTCAAATCGGGCCAATCGATAAAATCCGCTCACAGTTTAGACCAAGAAGAGCCATTTATATCGGCGGTGGCGTGAGCTTCCAAAAATTTTCGATCAGCTTCCGTCTCTCAGACAGTTGATTTTTTGTGTATGTTTGTATTATGGTTCCATTTATTTAGTAACTAACAGTGTTGCATCAAAATATACAGTAGTTTAAAATGAGGTTAATTTTTAAACTTCAGTTTCTACATATTTGAATTATATGAGTAATCTTCTGGGTTAGCGCGGGTTAACGCAGTTAACCTTCGAAATGCGTTAATCGTGTTTGGTGTAAATGTCGTATTAGATTCATGAATTCGTGTACCCACTACTGAACTGATTTAGAGTATTCAAACATTAAAACTGAGTTTTCCAGTCGCTGAATAACCGACACAGATTTAGTCAATGTTTAGGCTAAATTCTTCGAGTGACAAACAAGTGTTCGATAATTCGTTTGGTAATTTGTTGTCCCACTATTGAGTACAAAGAATAAAATTATTGACCAAAAAAGATCAATTATCTGTGTTTAAACACAAAAATTTGATCCACTTTTTAATTGAGTCAATTACTCTAGTAATTGACGGAACAAATTTAGGCAAAAATCAGGAAATAAATATGTAAATACAATTGGCACCAATTCCTATTTCACTTGGTCCAATTATTTGTGTACTTGACATTACCAAATAGACTTTAAATCAAATTTAGTTGGAAAGTATTGTTTTGGACATTTTTGTAGTACGTGTTGAAATAATTGTCATTATGACATGATGTCTTTCGGCAACGAAAGAGGGACCCAATTATTAAATTGTAATTATCATCGTAATCGTGTTGATTATACATGTAATTGACAAAATGTTGATTAATTTCGTACTCAAGTTGATTACGAATATAATTGAAAAAATAAATTAATTTTTGATTGATTGATACTCAACACATTGTGTTGATACTCAACACAAGTACACATTTAATCAAATATATTACACTGCTTTTTGGAAAAATACCAAGAACGTCACATGCCTAGATAAGTTAATTGGGACCTTCTGAACACGAAAAACGCTGTAATTTTTCCTAAGTACCGTTTTTTAGATAACAGTACTTTTGTGTTTTTTTTTTTGTGTATGGTCCCACTCTAACCATTGTGGAACCCAACCCAAAAGTCCGATTGAGATAAGTGACATATCGTTGGAAAGGTAATTGAATGCCCTTTCCGTCGATATGCTGTAAATTTCTATCTGATAAGAAATGGCTGAGTTATGGCCACTCAATTTGCCTTTTTTTTACGTTCAAGTCGTTCGTCGTTTTAGTTGAAATTTTTTGAATTAACGCCGAATATATTGTGTGAGCAATGAAAATATTGTCGTTCCACAAAATCCTTAATACAAACTTTAGTTTTCATCCGATTCTGTTCAAATTACGCTTACAATGTTGGTAATTGAATAAACTATATGTTAAAAAAATAAAACATTCCAGACCATCACTGTAACGTAGAAAAAAAATTAAAATTTTTGAAAAAACGTAAAAAAGTCAAATTTCGAGGTGCCATAACTCAGCCATTTCTTATTAGACAAAAATTTATCGCATATCGACGGAAAGGGCATTCAATTACCTTTGCAACGATATGCCATTTATCTCGATTGGGCTCCACAAGGAAAATTTCGAGGTGCCATAACTCAGCCATTTCTTATCAGATAAAAATTTACAGCATATCGACGGAAAAGGCATTCAATTAGCTTTGCAACGATATGCCATTTATCTCGATGGGGCTCCACAAGGGTTTGGGTCTAAAAAACGGTACTTAGAATAAAAATTACAGCATTTTTTGTGTTCAGGAGGTCCCAATTAACTTATCTAGGCATGTGGCGTTCATGGTATTTGTTGGCTGTAAACCAGTGTTATAAAAGGTTGGTTAACTTTATACTCCAGCTGATTGTAAATTTAATTGAAATATATTCAATAGCCGACCTACAATTTGTGTACTTGAGTTAATAATTTTCTTCATTGGCTAATATCCAAATATAAAAGTAATTGAGTTGATAAATTTCGTGTTTACTTTGAGTATTGATTTTTGTCTGTTTAGTATTTTCCAAAAATTTAAATTTACAATTGGGAATGAGTGCATGCATCATGGTTATGTCCATACTGGTACCTACCATACGAATTTATATCAAATCTTGTTTCTGCCAGACAGACAATAATTCAATAATCCCGAAATCGAATGTCGTTAAGTATATTGGGATTAGGGTGTCCAAAGCCAAAATAGAAAAACCGGTGAACGGTTTGCCGGATTTTGAAAAAGCCTAATTTTCGAAGAAACCGAAAACCGGTTATTTTACGTCGGTTAACTGGTTTTTAATCAATTTGTGTTAAATATCCTTAATATGTTTAATAATAATTATATGATTTTCTAATTTTAATGTAATTTTGGAATTAAGGAAAATGATTTATATTTTGAAATGTGACTAAAATTCTGCATGACATTTTCAAATACTTCAAATTAAAATTCAAATTTCAGAAGGATTGTAGGCCTTGAATAAGAATTAGTTAAGCTTCTCCCAAGTTATTTTCAAGTTTAAAAATTTAAATTAGTTTATAAATGAATGTTTTGAATTTAATAAGATTTTAAAACATGAAAATCTCTCAAATTTGAATATGATTTTCGAATTTAAATCAGTTTACTGTGAATTTGAATAAAACTTTTAATCATATGGAATACGAGTATGATTTAAATGTAAAATTAAAACGTGATTGTGAAATTTAAATAGAGCTGTGAAAATTTGAGTTTTAAGCTTGACTAACTTGATGTTTATACGATGACTTAACATCCTGCGAAGTTGTGTTCATTCTCTCTTGGTGGTAACGCTTCGTAAACTCATGTGTGATCAGACCATAGATTAATACTTATAGTAGATCTAATAGTTCTCCCACCAAATTTATGACATTTGGCCTGGTGTGATATTTACGTTTGATGTTGAAAAGAATTGCTGTACTAATACCAGATAGAGGCAATGGTTCAAAACAACGAACAAAATAACAACAACGGCATTTCGTTTTGCGTGTTAAAATAATTGTGTTAAATACAACACAAATGTATACTAACAATAACAGTCAATAAAAAACTGTAAAACACATTTAAATTTCTCAGTTTTTCACCAAAACAACATGAAAAATTAAAGCAAGAAGTTATTGTAATTCCACCTGGTGTATGTCACTTTTCGTCAAACATCTCTCTATCACACCGACCGCATCACGAAGAGTGGGAAAGGAAACGTCAGATGAGCCAAATATTTTCTCTACTAAGATTTACTCTATGGATCAGACGACGACTCTCTGAATACAACTATACGTGACTTTTTGTAACGTATTGTCGGTTAATCTTCTGTTGTTTTATATTCGTAATATTGTACAATTTTAAATTTCAAAAATTAATGAACAATAACTGCTAAAATTGCACTTATATTGTTTTAATTTATTAAGAAATTGCTTCTTAACAATTTTTCGACACGTTTTGTATACTGTTGCTTTACCGCCATGTCAAAACACGAAGGAGGTGAAAGAGAAATTCAAAATGCCTCCTGAATTACCCTTTCGTGACTGTTTTGCTACCCCTCTTGCTTCTCTCCCCCTTTACAATGAAGCACTGTAAGTCGTGAATCGTGCCCCAGGGTCGTAAGTCATCGTATAGACATCCACTAAATTAATGCAATGGTCTCTAAACAAATATATTAGTGGTCCTCATGCAAACTCGAAAGAGCCTCGTAAACGCGTAAACCTCGCAAACTTACGCGGCAACCGTCAAACCAAAGAAATTTCCCATACAAAGCGACTTGCACAAAAGTGGAAAGATTTGCTGCGCAAATGTGGGATGGAGAAACGTGTAAACTTTTGACATTTCGTTGTCATCTGACTAGGATGGATAAATAAGGTGATAGCACTAGAACAGTAGTAAAAGTACACATACATAATACATGTAATTGCTACTGCTGCCACCTTATGTATCCATCTTGGTCAGCTGATATGGTTTTGAGCACAAATACGCTGAGCAACTTTACTTGTTGCCTCATGCAACGGTGCGAGGGAAACTTGCGCTGAGCAAAAGTTCTCGGCTTTCACGTTTGCATGAATGCCGCTATTGTAAGTGATACATGTGTAATTCAATTTGATACAAAAACCCTAAAAGAAACTGTTTCACCGGTTATTGCAAAAATTAAAAACATGTTTCATAAAAAACTTGGGTTTTCAAACAAACCGAATACCGGGTTTTTAAAAATGGCGAGTTGTTGGACACGTGGGATGCATCATCTCTATAAAGAGCATGAAATAGCTAAATAGAATCTTCTAAATATCAAAACAAGGAAAAATAACTGACTGCTTGGGACAAGATCTCAGCTTAGTGTTGAAAAATGTTCAACTAAGGCCCAATTTTTGATTGGATATTTAAATTAGTAATCAGTTGATTTTGATTTATGTTTGATCTGACTTTAAATGCGAAAAGAGTTTTTCAGTGCTTTGTCAAATATTCTTACTACCATATGGAAACAGTGTCAAATGCTACGAAAAATAACCGGTATTCATACATTTATCAGCTAATCGTTACAATGCATCAAACTGACGCCATTTGCAAAAGAAAAGTGAAGTGATAAAATACAAAATATTTAATGCAATTGGGTTAGTATTTGACCAGAAATGAAGTTCTAACTGCACTACGAGTTAAATGATGCAGTTTTATTGTTATTTCAACTAGGATGGAGATTATAATTGTTCACATTAACAATTAAAGAAGCTTTTGTTCTTCTTGTTGTTTTCTATCAAAATCATATGGCCACTGGATCATAGTTTAAATGCCCAACTTTGGCTGTTTAAAGAGCAATTAACTGTATATTAACCTTAAAAAGGAGTTCAGAGTTTACACTATATTTAATCGTTGATCAGAGATGATTTTCCACTCAAAAATTAGGCCTTAGTATCAAGTACAGGGTTGTTACGTCAAAGTTATTTCGTAAGAAAACAATTTTTTGGGACCGGAATTTTGACATTTCGACTATTTTAGTAAACAAAAGTAATACCATACGCGTTAAAAATAAAATGGAGTGCATTCTCCCTTCGCTTACTTACTTATCCGGTCTCGGACAACCCCGGGGGGTCAGGGACCTTACAAAACGAAGATAACATATTTCGCCAACCAGTTCGATCTTTTGCTTTATCTCTCTAGTTGGCAATACCAAGTGTACGCAGGGATTCGTCAACCTGATCCCTCCAGCGGAGTCTTGGTCTTCTTAATTTTCGTCTTCCTTCGAGTTCGGTTTCGAAAACCCTTCGCGCTGGTTCATTTCGTCCATTCTACTGACAGGGCCTAGCCAGCGCAATCGCGTTACCTTGATCCGCTTAAGTATGTCAATATCAGGATAAAGCTCATACAGCTCATGATTAATGCGTCGCCGATACTCGCCGTTGTGCACTATAGGGCCATAAATTTTTCGGAGTATATTTCTCTCGAAGACTCCTACAGATGTTTCGTCTGCTTGCGATATGACCCAGTATTCTGCGCCATAAAGCAAGACAGGTTGAATAAGAGTCTGGTACAGCTGGACTTTTGTTACTCGAGAGAGTGCTTTATCTCTAAAGTGCTTGCTTAGCCCAAAATAACATCTACTCGCAAGCACAATTCTCCGCTTGATCTCAAGGCTGACGTTGTTGTGTTTGTTCACAGCAGATCCGAGGTATATAAATTCGTCCACTACCTCGAAGTTATAACGGTTATCAACGTACACCCTTTGGTCTAATCGCGTGGAGGCCCTGTTCGTTGAAACCATTAATTTTGTCTTGTCCTCATTTACCGTCAGACCCACTTTTGCTGACTCCTTCTCAATTCTCGAAAAAACCGCAGTAACTTCTCTAATTGTGCGCCCAATGATATCTATATCATCAGCATACGCGAGCAGCATGTGACTTTTGCTGCTGATGGTTTTATTCATGTTGACTGCAGTTTTTCTCATAATGATCTCCATTAAGATATTAAAGAGATCGCACGATAGGGTGAGGATTTGGTGTTCGTCAAGGTCATCCTGCAAAGGCGTATGAGTTTTGCAGGAATACCAAGCTTCATAGAGTTTCTCCCATATCGGACTATCGAAGGCCGCTTTATAATCGATAAATGGATGATATTTGTCGATTTGTTTTTCGTGTGTCTTCTCCAGGATTTGGCGTAGCGTGAAAATCTGGTCAGTTGTCGATTTTCCATGCCTAAAGCCACACTGGTATGGTCCAATCAGGTCAGCGATAATTGGTTTTAGTTTTTCGCACATTTTACTTGATATAACCTTATATGCTATGGATAAAAGGCTTATTCCACGGTAGTTGGCACAGATACTCGGGTCACCTTTTTTAAATATGGGACATAGTACACTGAGACTATCATGTAACTCATGTAACCAAATTTTGCTAATGAGCTGATGCATGCACCTTATCAGCTCATCGCCGCCATCCTTAAGCAGCTCCGCCGGTAATCCATCTGCTCCTGCGGCTTTGTAGTTCTTAAGCCGGGCAATAGCTATTCTGACCTCGGCTTGGTTTGGAGGGGGGTACTAGTAGCGCGGAGAAATGCTTTCTCCATACTCCCAACATGCTCTGCACATCTGCGAAGAGATTTCCGTCCTTGTCTTTACAGAAGGGGGGCCCTGAACCATGTCCATTAGTTCCGTTTTTAACTTTTTTCGTCACATTTTCGTCTTCGTTCTTCCTTCTGTATATCTCAATTTTCTAACTCTCGCGCTTTCTCCACTGCCGTTTCTTACGCCTAAAGAGACGGTTTACCTCCTTTCTCTTCTCCCTAGACCGCTCAGTTGCAGCTGGCGTTGCAATTGACTGAAGCATTACCATACATGCAGCGTTATTTTCGTCATTTGCTATGCGACACTCTTCATCGTACCACGGTTTATTGCGAAGCGGTTTTTCGAAAGCAAGTACGGTTGTTGCGGCAGTTTTTATAGAGTCGGAAATGGGTTTCCACTGCGCATCAAGATCGTCATCGGGAGGGGGTGGGTTCTGTGCCAAAAGTTGCGAGAGCTTCCTTGAGTAGGCTGTGGCTACCTCTGGTAATTGCAGCTTTCCGATGTCTAGCTTTCTCTGCGTCCGGTTTCGTACGATTTTCGCTCTACTTAATCTTGTGCGAACCTTTGCTGCTACCAGGTAGTGATTAGAATCGATGTTAGGTCCTCTGATCACTCGTACGTCCATTACGCTGGATGAGTGCCTTCCATCAATTACCACGTGATCAATTTGGTTCTTAGTTCTTTGATCAGGGGATACCCAAGTAGCCTTGTGGATGTCTTTATGCTGGAATCTTGTACCACTAATGACCATGTTTTTTCCACGGCCAAGCCAATCAGTCTCATACCGTAGTCGGAACTGTCAGCATGTAGACTGAAATTGCCAATAGTTGGATTAAACACATTGTCCCTTCCTACTTTGGCATTAAAATCTCCTAGTACAATCTTAATGTCATGGCCAGGGCAGCGGTCATACGTTTCCTCTAGGCGCTCATAGAATATGTCTTTGGCATCATCATCTTTCTCTTCTGACGGGGCATGCACACAAATTAGGGAAATATAAAAATATTTCGCTTTTATGCGGATTGTGGCTATTCGTTCACTCACAGGATTGAACCTAGAGACTAAATGTCGCAGTCTTTTGCCAACTACAAATCCGCAACCAAATTCATGTTTTTTCCGTGGCAACTGTAGTATATACCGCAGTTTCTTTTTCTTGTGCAGCCATGTCCTGTCCATCGCATTTCCTGGATAGCGGTAATGTCAGCCTTATAACTTTCGCGGATATCTACTAGTTGGATACTTGCACCGGATCTATATAGAGTTCTTACATTCCAAGTGCATATCCGTAAATCGTGGTCCTTATAACGTTTGCGGGGGTCGTCAACAAATAGGGGTTGTTTATGTTTTCTTGTTCGTTTACGTATTTTCACTGCCATTATGAACGGTGGCGGGAGGCAAACCCAGCCCACCGTGTTTTTGCATTTTACCTACTGCCAGGATATTTGATTGCAGCGGCCCATTATGGGTCAGACGCTGACCAGGATGCGATATGTTGAACCTGGATTTTCTTCTTTTAGTTTCTATCCGCCGTTGGCCCATGTTTGGCTCATCCGCCTTCTAAGGACAAAAGAATATGCCCGATTGTTTGAGGAGCTTCAGTGCCATCAGTCACCTACTAAACCTGATTTGATGCTCATTTGTTTCTCCTTCTCACTCTAGCTAGCTAACGGAGGTTTCCGAAAAGCCATTGCCCAGGACATACTGCGTGGAAGTAGTGAGCTGCTTGGACTGCCCAATGAAGGAATCATTTCTAGCCACTCCCAAGTGAATGGCAATCAGAAACTTTCCACCTCCACGGACAGTCCCATGTCCACCTCCACGGACAGTCCCAACTCCCTTCGCTCGCCACCCGTTATAGATGGGTGAAACTGACACATTGTGGTAAAATAGCACATTGTGGAAAATGGCACAAACTACGGTTCAACGTCCCAGTCTAAACTGTTTTGTTGCACTTTCATGGTTCCCACAAAAGTGTAAAATTTAAAAAAAAAATTCAAGAGAAAGTTGCATGCATTTTATTTGATGATCTGGGTCCCCAAATTAGAAATTATCCAATGTTATATATTGGCTATTTTATTACTTTATTTCACTAACGCATGTTCAAGTACAAATATAAGTACATGTTTTTATTCTCTATGCTACGTCGTTCCCGAAATATTTGCATCCCATATTTTCGCCACCCGTCTTCAGTATTTCCTTACCTTGTATATAATATTTTTTTAGTGTATTTCAAAAATAATAAATTTTTTTAACAAAATGTAGCATTTTTGTTACAAAAAAAAACAAAATATGACCTCCAAGTTAAATTTTGGTTAATTCAAATGTTCATAAAAATACACCTACACGAGGGTTATAGGTTGTAACTGGGAATTTCTCCCAGGATTTTTAACATGATCTGTACAGCGTTGATGAAACTGATAATGCTCTACGGGCGGGTACGTAGTCCCTGGTCCCCCAAAAATTCGATTATTCTGTGGTGCGTTACATTACATTACATTTACATTACATACAAATGTAACGCTTTTTTTCAACATAAATTTCACGTTGTTGGGCTCCCTCCACGAAACAAAATCCCGCGTACGGTATTGTCTACGGGGTTATCGTGTGGTGGCATGTGCTTGAGAACCAACCTATTGGACACTACTGACTAAGGTTCAGATAATTGGCGACGATGTGCATCACGGGTGCCCTGCGCACCACTCCCACTGATACACTGAATGTAATGTCACATTTGTTGCCGGTGGACATTATAGGCCCGCAGATTGCTGCCATGTCTACCATAAGGCTAAGGCAACTATCACGATGGGGCTTGGTCAGATAACAGTGTGTGGAACAGTGCTGGAAGGTACTCCCAACATTTCTACATTTGTCAACTGTTCGTTAGCGGAACCACTATTTGTCGGAAATACCAGTCTCATTCCTCAGATTCCTGGAAAAAAGCAATTCCTGATATAAATGATCAGGTACACAGAAAAAACTATTACCCAAAATATATCAATTAAGACTTTGTTTAAATACAAAAATCCGATCCAATTACTCGAGTAATTGCCTGAGCCAATTTACGAAGAAACCAGGAAATGAATAAATACAATTGGGACAAATTACTGTTTCACTTGGGCCGATTATTTGTGTATTTGATATTACAAAATTGTCTTTGAATTATATTTAGTTGGAAAGTGGTTTGAAAATTATCATACTAGTAGCTGTTGAAACAATTCTCATCAAGTTGAATTTTGTTTATCCCTATAAGGTGTGACAATATACCCAAATATTTGTGGAGAAGGCACCTGATGAGATGATGTCTGTGGCCATTGAAATAGTGACACACTTATTGAATTGTAACTATCATCGTAATCGTATGAAATATGCATGTAATTGCACCGTCGGTGGTGCAATGGTTAGTGTGCGCGGCTCTTGTACATGAGATCCTGGGTTCGAACCCGAACCCTCTGACCACCTTCAAATTTTCTTTCGGCGGCGGTCACCTCGCATAGTGACGGCGACACTATCGAGTATCTAGCCATGAAAAAGCTTTTCAAATTACCGTTCGGAATCGGTGTAAAACTGTAGGTCCCAATCAGTGAGTGAAAACTGGAAAGCGCACAGCTCAGTGATTGTGAGAAGTTCTCCCCAGTCCCTTCATGGGATGTAATGGGAAACCATTTATTTATTTTATAATTAAAAATATATATACAGAAAATGTTAATTAATTTCGTACTCAGGTTGATTACGTATATAATTGAAAAAATAAATACGTTTTTGATTGACTTTGTACTCAACACAAGTGCACATTTTATCGAAAATATTATAAAGGATTGATTAACTTTATGCTTCAGCTGATTGTAAATTTAATGGAAATATATTCAATTACCGACCTACAATTTGTGTACTTGAGTTAACAATTTTCTTTGTTAGCTACAATTTAAATACAAAATTAATTAAGTTGACAAATTTCGTGTTTGATTTGGGTATTAATTTTTTTCTGTGTAGAGTGTGGGGTCTACTCTAGGGTATTAGGGTTGTCTCTTTCACGTAGATTACCTGATCATTGTAGCGTATATTTAGCGGGTATTTGGAATGTTAGGAAAGCAACCGACAAGATGAAGGATAATACTGCCATGCTCATCAAGAAGGACTCAAGTCCACTTTCCTAAATTTTTCAGGAGAAGCAGAATTCTGAATTCTGCTTGGAGCTTCATTTGCAATAAGAAATTAACAATATTTATTAGTTTTGCTGCAATTTCCAACCACAAAGGAAGGTGTAAAATGTTGCTAACTTGAGCATTAAAAAAATACTTTTTTTAATATTTTGTAGTTGAGTCTTTTTTAGTAAGCAGACAGAATAGTCCAGTACTCATTGGGGTAAGAACGAGGGGCACTGATTGTGTATAAGAGCAAATGGTTTCCCATTACAACCCATTAACGGATTGGGGAGAGCGTTCCATAACCAGTGACCTGTACGCATTCGAGTTTTACATGCACTGATTGGGACCTACCGTTTTTCACCTGATCCGAACAGTATTTTGGGAAGCTTTATCATGGCTAACTACTCGATAGTGTCGCCGTCATTAAGCGATGTGACCACCGTCGAAAGAAATTTAATCTTGTCCAAACAGGGATCGAACCCTCGATCTCATGTACAAGAGATGCGCACACAACCATTGCACCACCGATGGCCAAGATTGATTGTGTATGCGCCAGACAAATCTGGCCGATAGTGCCCGCAAAGAAAAAAAAAACCTTTATTGCTCGGTTGCTGCAACAATACTTTGGTTGATTTGTATTAATGTATTAATCCCAACCGTTCATGGTTTGGTTTTTGGTTTGGTTGAAAAGGCTGCAAGACAGCAAACAGTCTAGCACACTTAGGCTAAAGAAGCACATTGTGATACTTGCAGTTTCCTCTATAGCAACTATTGACTAGTCGTCTAGCCAATTTGCCCTTTCAATGAATTTGTCTATAAGACCTACAGGAATTTCCAGTAGGGCTACGGTGCTAACTAAATGTGTTCCGAATATTCTACTTCTCAGTCCTGCCAGAGCAGGGCACTCCAAGAGAAGGTGTTTCGTCGTTTCCTCGTCCTCTTCCATGCAGCATCTACAGAGAGTTTAGTTTCTATGTCCCAATCTTAGGGTGTGTTTTCCTACAAGACAATGTCCCGTAAGTGTGCCTATCATTATGGATAACCTGTCTCTCGGCAAGTTAAGTAGTTGTCTAGTCCTCTTCCTATCCACCTGTGGCCAGAGGACCCTGGCTTGTTTGAAAGTTGAAGTAAGTCTCCACTTGTCCTTGAACATATTATCGGCCCACTGCCTGATCTGCCAACGCAGGTAGAGATTGGCATACGAACACCTTCTTTTGCCGGAAGAACCTGTGCCATAGTATCCTGTCTAGCTAATGCATCCGCTACGCAATTGCCTGGAATATCGTTGCGTCCCGGTACCCAGATGAGCCTGATGTCAAAATACTCTGCCATCATCCTAAGTGTAACCGTCAGGGACCTAGCAAACATGGCTTCCAGGGATTTTATGTCAGCCTGGCTGTCTGTGTAGATACATTTTCTCCGGAGGGTTGTGACACTACTTTTCAGTACTTCAGCAACCTCCAGTATGGCGGTAGTTTGGGCCTGAAATACACTACAGTGATCAGGCAGCTTTGCATTTAGGTCCGGTAAATGGACCCCATAGCCTACTTGCTCGTCCAACTTTGATCTATCCGTGAAAAATCTTATACTACTGGTGTCCCCTTCAAGTGACTTTTCCCAGGTATTTCTGTTCGGAATAAAAGTCCTTAGATTTGTCACTGGTAGAAGGTAGGGGATACAGTAGTCTGTTTTTACGGGAATAGAGTTGATCCGGTGTAGTAATTCATCGTGTCCGGAATGCCCCGATATCAAAACGCCACAATCTCTGATTCTCACCAGGGATGTAGTGGCTGCCGATTCGGCCATGATATCAGGAGTACAGATGTTCAGTATGGCACTAAGTGCAGTACCTGACGTCGTGCCCATTGCCCCACTACTGCTTATCACTGCTGATCTTTGAATTTTCATCAAGGAATTCAAAATATATTTCTTTTGGAGGGACCTCCACCAAACTACGATGCCATAGAGAAGTATTGGTCTAACTATTGCAGTATAAATCCACATGGTGATCTTTGGAGACAGTTCCCAGCGCTTTCCTATCGCCCCTTTACAGCAGTAAAGAGCAACAGACGCCTTTTTCACCCTCTCCTCCACATTCGGTTTCCAAGACAGTTTTCTGTCGAGAATTATTCCCAGATACTTGGCCTTTTCCGTGAACTATAATTGCACCCCATTAACTGAAGGCAGTTCAAATGCGGGTATTTTATATTTCCGAGAGAACAAGATAAGCTCGGTTTTAAGAGGGTTAAGTGATAGTTCGTTTTTAGCGGTCCAGTTCGAAATCATACTAAGTAGGCTGGTTGTACGAATGCTAAGTAAATTGAAGTTTCTACCCGTACAGATGATAGCAATATCATCGGCATAGGCAAAGACCTGGCATTCGGCCCTGTCCAATTCAAGAAGCAATTCATTGACAGAAGTTAACCATAATAGTGGAGACAGAACTCCCCGCTGCTGCGTCCCCCTGTTAACATGCCTGTAGTTCTCCCAAATGAACACATATATCGCAATCATGGTGTTGCAAACGAGTTCTCGTTTGCATCAAACGCGTTCAAAATTACATTTGCCGCAAATTTAAAAAAACGTTTGCGATAACTGAAATTAGCCATTTTTCTAATGAGACCACATATTACAAAGATCGTAAATTTCTCTCATTCTATCGACTGTATACACAGTCTTATCCACTCGTTTGGCATACACACTCACGCATACACATAAAAGTGATGACAGACTCTAATGCGTCTACCTTGTCAATATATCTTTGATTGACAATTGACGCGTTGTTGTTTTCTGCGCTTTTAGTTTTTATTTGAATGTGAGGCGAGACAGATGTAAGTACCCACCTAACCAAACGTTCAGAATTCGTTCAGAATTCTGTACGACATTCGGCAAAATATTCCGATTTCGGATCAGAATTCTTACCGAGTTCGTAACGACGCACATATGAGAGGGTTGACACGAATTCTGAACTACTTCTTTGAGGGGATTCTGATGTATTTGCCGACATTTCGAACCGATTTCTGACCGAATTCTGAACTGTAGTCTTGGGAAATTCGAAAAGAAATTTCGATTTCTCGGATTTCTTATTAAATTCTGATGTTTTTGCCGACATATCGAACTGTATTCTGAACGATTTCGGCCATAATTGTGGCATTAAGTCTTATAAAATTCTGATGTTTTCTGAAGGCTTGACGGGATATGTTTAAATAAACAAATTTAGCTAAAATTATTTCTTTTTCAAACAAATTATACCAAAACATGTTAATATTTTTTTGTAATTTTAATTGTCACTTTTTTTTGCTGATACACAATAAGAGCAGCAGCCCTGAATGCTTAAAGAGAACTAAAAAACTAAAAATAAAGAAATATCATAAAACTATAATGTATAGAAACAAAGACTATTACTGTAACTGTAAACAAACAAAAAACAAGAATTTGAAATGTAAAATTACCTCAACAAAACAGTTCGGAATTCGTTCAGAATTAGTTCCGACATGTCTGAACACAATAACAATAACTGTAAAATATGACGCAAATAACCAAAATTTTAAACGAATAGACTACCTCAGATAAATAGTTCAGAATTCGTTGCGAGCTCGTTAAGAGAAGTCTGATCAAAAAATTAATAAAAATCCCACAGACAAATCAAACAGAATTCGTAACGATTTCGGTAAGAATTCTCGATAGAGTTCAGATATTGTTGAGAATTGTCTGATATCAGACATTGTCGGCAAATTTGGTTTACTGGATAGACAGTGAAAAAAATAAACAAAAATTCCATATTTTTTTAAAACACACTTTATGGGTAAAACCAAAATCATACAAGTTGGATATTTAAACAAAAAAGAGCTTATGGAAGCCATAAATAAAAGTTTTAATTACAACTCGGTTGCTGTAACCGAAACAACAGTTGCCGGAACCGTTTTTCCTTTCTTCCAAATTTTTCTTTCAACTTATATTTTTCATAACTCGTTTGCTGCAAACATTTTTCGCTTCTCCCAAACAAAATGACATGTATGGATTAACGGAAGATCGTTTCTCCCAACTTAGGTCCCCAAACGAACTTCGGTTATCTGAGATTTCGTTTGGGAGGAACGAGTTTTTTCTTTGCGTGTGTATACCAGGAGAACCATAAAACTTCTGTCTCCAGTCAGACCCAAGGTAACAATGCATGCTTCAGTTTTAGCGGGGCACTAATTGTCAGAATGGCAAAAATCCACTAAACATCTGATCTGCAAGTGTGCAGCATTAGCCGGCAGGACGATCTGTACTATAGGATACTGCCTATTTAGGGACCTGGGATAATTATCTCAAATAAGTCTTGAGTTTATTTGATCAAACAAAATGGTGAGGATGCGCTTAATCTCGTTAGCGCGTGGTATCCCAATTGACTACTAAGTCTAAGTGAATCACTCAACGAATGCCACATAACCTAACCTAACCTTCAATTCAATTCAATTTGTAAAAAACATCTTTATTGTTAGCAGATTTAGTTCATATTTACAGAGATATGAGATTTTATCAAAAGATATGAAATAATCGTAAAATTAGTTGAATAGAAATACATTATTCTTACATGCTGAAAAATCTGCATCTTTCTGTTGTTTGGATGCAAATATAACGTGTTTGTAGCTTGTCGCAAACGTAGTATAATTGTGTTCAAACAAACACAATGATTAATATGTTATAATATATATTTTTGTAACCCTAATATGGCTTTGTTAGTTGAAAACTGCTGAAAATAAAAACGCGACAGACAGCAAAGAAAAAAAGCAGCAGATCTTCAAATCACGAAATCAATGTTCCAAGCATATACATGGTTACTGTATAATGTTACATGTGCCGTTTTTTTCAGCGTGTAATTTGGAACAAATTTACATTATTTTGTTCTTCTTTATTAGGGATGTAGGAAATTACATCTGAAGAAGAAGAATAAAAAACATATTTTTTTTGCCCTACTTTCTTTACTATGAGCATTTGGCTGAAAAATATTCTAAAACAACCGTAATTTCATAGGAACGTTCTACTTTAATTGTTTGTATATTACTAGAATACAATCCCGATATTAATACCTCTTCTATTTTTGCAAAACGACGATTATTATTAATTCAAATTTCCAAGTAATATAAGTAGTGACACTGTGCTAAAGTTTCTCCAGTACAATTACGAGCGAAACATATTAGAAGCCTCAACACAAATTTCAATTTATGTTTTTAAATTTTCCTGGGAATTATAACGATAGAAAACTCAGACTAGACCCAACAGGAAATGTATGCATTAGAACATAGAAACGGTTGAACTCAGACATTTGAGAATTAAATTCAATTCAATTCGTCTTAATTAAAGCGTCCATGAAAAACATTCATTTTTCAATTCTACAAAATCACTCAAACTATACAAGTGCATGGAGAGAAAAAAGATACTTGAAATAGTTTTTTGTACTGTGCACATGTTTAAATGGATAAATACTACAGTGATTACCAAATACAAGGGGCTTAATCCTGTGTACTCGTATAAGTACTGTGAAATTAAATTGGGTTTCTACGCAGTCATGTTTCCATGCAAGCATTTGATGATAAAGAAACATTGCCTGCAAATAAATTATGTTTGGATGCAAACAAATTTCTGTTTCAACGTAGGTAAGTATATTAAAGGGTGGGCCATGTAAAATTTGGAATTTGAACCCCCGTTATTTCGCAGCAGATGGTCAATATGACCATTATGAAGTGACAGATTATTAGTTATAGGTTAGAAATTTACGAAATGGGTCGCCTTAAGTTTGAAGAAAATTGGAAAATATTAAAGACTTCCTTCCAAAATTCTGAGTATTCAACTCAAATTGTAAGATATCTACGATATAAATTCGATAGAAATAGACAGCCATCACCCCAGTTTGTGAATCAATTTGTAAAGCGAGTTCGTCAATCCGGGGCTTTATTGAAGAAAAGAACCTGTGTACGCGCTCGTCCAGTGCGTTCTGTGGAAAATAACGCCGCTGTAGTTGAAAGTTTATCCCAACACCCATCAAGATCAACTCGACACCGTTCGCAGCAATTGAACATTTCTCACACTTCATTGTGCAGAATTTTGCATAAATACCTCGGTATGAAGACTAGTATAGACAGAGCGTAGCCTCGTGGCCATCCGATACGTTTTCGCTTCGCTGAATGGGCTGAAGATTGATTGGCTGAAGATGAGAATTTTTACGGTAAAACCTGCCTTTATGATGAAGCTTATTCTCACCTCGGGGGCTACGTCAGCCAACAAAATTATCGCATTTGATTGTCGGAAATCCAAACTTCGTCGTGGAGAAGCCTGGTGCGAGGAAACTGTTTGGAGCGGTTTTTTTACAAGTCGGCATCATTTTTGCTGGAAATTGTGCAAGGAGCCGCCGTTACCGTCAATGGCGAGCGTTACCGTGCTAGAGTGCCCAAAAAACCGACATTTTCTAGAAACCGATTTTCGGTTTGTTGGAAAAATCCAATTTTCACGAAACCGGGTTTCGGTTTTTAATTTATGCAAAAAAACAGTTTTTTCGCTTTAAATTATAATAAATATGTAGAACTTACAATACATTTGTTTACCGACCATTTCATACAATTATTCATGTTGAAAACTCAACATTTCACAACTGTATTTAATTAATTACGTTTTAATTTTAAACAAAAAGTATATATGGGGGAATCCAGCTAAAAAAAAGTCACTTTTGCAAGTGACATGTCTCTGATTTCGAAGAAATTTGGTGGAAAGGGATAGTATCACAAGAGAAAATTTCCCCCAAAATTTGATGTTTTTTGGAATTTTTTTGTGGCGTTTATTGACCAAAAACTACGTTTTTCACATATTTTTCTTTTGATAATAACTCGAAAACGGCTTAACTTAAAATTTTGAAATTTCTCAGGCATATTCAGAACAGAATTGGTATTAGAAAAAAAAATAAAAACCAAAATAGATTTTAAAAATTCTTTGAAAAAATGCGTTTTTTCTCAAATAACTTTGTGTAGCAAAAGAGGAAAAATACTGACAGTCGTCAGAATTCTGTCAGAAAATTTTGATGACTGTTTACACGACGTCAGTATTTTTGTCAAAAATTTTGACAAGAACGTGTCACAAAATTTTGTATCAGTAAATTCTGACATTTACACGTTACTGAAACATTTTGAAGACAAATACTGACAACCTGTCAGTAGTGTAAATGAGCCTTAAGTTTAAAACACTTAGTTATCAAATAATTTTAATTTTGAAATTTGATAAAAATAATGTTTGAAAAGCTTAATAAATTCTTTATTAATCTTTAATTAATTCTAAATCAAATCATAAAATCATTTTGAAAAAAAACTTGTTTGGATATGTCATTAAGTACTTATTGAAGCATAAGATAAAATTTCAAAATAGAAATCATGTTTCTTAATTCCAAAATTTCACAAAATTTCGAAAATCATGACATTTATTATTATTATTTTAAGGAAATTAATACAAATTAAGTAAAATCCGATTAACCGACGTCAAATAACCGGTTTCCGATTTGTTCGAAAATTATGTTTTTTAAAAAACTAGCACTCGGTTAATAGCAAAAAAACCCTTTTCGGTTTCGGTTTTGGACACTCTATAACGTGACATTCTTAGCGATTTGTTGTTTCCAAAAGTTCAAGGAGGATGCTATGGACGCCGTATGGTTTCAACACGACGTGTTCTAAAACCGAATAATCAGCTGAATCTCGGAAGTCCATTAGCCGCCTCGCAGCTGCGATTAGACTATTATCTCTTGGAAATTACAATCTGACAACTCAGGACGCATCGCAAAATGTAAAACTTATGTCAATGCTGAAGAATAGACGGTCTGTTTGACCGTCATTACGGAATAAGTGTTGAAGATGGAAACATTTTATGATGATGTTCATATACATACACGCTGAAAAATAACGATCTCTCTAACATATTCTACAGGAACCATGTACATGTTTGGAACACACTTCAAAGATTCATATGTTTGCAAGTCCCAAAATCACTAGTGTTTAAATGTAAACAGTATTACGTTTACTGGCAAACATGTATGCTTTTACGTGAAAATATATACATACGTGGAAACATATGCGTGTTTCCAGCCAGACATAATCATTTTTGGAAACGAATTATTCGTTGATTTCAATATATGCATATGTATTATTTATTATAATTAATTTTATCAATATAAAATCCACATTTATAAATAATTAATAGAAAAAATTAAAAGATTTAAAACGACCCATTTTACATTTACTTGCATTGAATGCATTATTTGTTTTGTTTTTCACGAAATGGGAATCTGTTGTTCCTTTGCTTCTCCTTCCTTGTCTCTCACGTTTTTGTTTTCAGTAGTTGCCCTTTCCAGTTTCTTTCCTCAAAATCGTTTCTCACTTTGGAAGCACACAAACATATATGTATAGGAATCACATACACAAAAACCAAAGCAATATCACAAACTATTTAACCATCCGAGCCTTCCTTTATTCTTTGTTCACTGATCAAGCGCTTTTGATATCCTCTGTGCGATGAACCATTGACGACTGAATACGTGAATCTAACACTTAATAAATTAGCCAAAATACTGACTAACACTGACTTCATCTGCAATTTACACGCACATTCAAGAAGATTTATGAATGACCGACTGAGAGAATAATGCAAAACTACAGATATACACTTGCAAGGTAGACTCTATCTTTGTCCCTCTTTTATTCTCTTGCTCTCGAGAGAGCATAAACAGTGCAACAAGCACAGCTGTATTTGTATCACAAACACAGATATATTTGGGTCGCAAACACATATATTATAACATTTTAATCATTGTGTCCCAAACATGTAATATTGAATAGCAAACACAATGTGTTTGGACACAAGTATATTATATTTGCGACAAGCTCCAAATACTCTTTATATTTGCATCCAAACAATAATAAAAGATAGATTTTTCAGCGTGTATAGGTTAGTTTTCAAATCTAGTCATTAGGGGTGACTAGCTATGTCTCCATTTGAGTTCTTTGATTGATTTTAAGCGCAATTATTTAAAACCATATTTGAATTTCTTCCGATATTTTTAATTTATTTTAGATGATGAAAATATGACTGCAACTGGTTGGGAACATTTGTGTTGGGGGCTATATCAAAATATATGTTTAAACAAAGAATATGTACTCAATTTTTAATATGTACTAAATTTCAATTGTATAAATAGCAAAAAGGGGCGTGCCACAAAGTTGTCCGCTTCTACACAAAATTTAAGAATACCTTTAGACACATGCCTACAATATACCGTCCGAATATTGTTAATATTTCAATACATAGTGTATCACATCGAATAAAATTCGGCGCAAAATTGTAATGTCATCTCTGTATACCTACTTTTTGCGCTCACTGTTGTCTATACGAATTTATGTTCACACATAGTATGTTATGCGAATGATGTTGAGATTGTGAGCTCATCATAAAGTGGGTCATTTCAAAACATCAACAACAACAAGAAAACACCACAAAATATTCGTCGTCATCATCATCACACTAAACATGATCAATGCTAAAACGCTCGCTCATTCCCCGTTGAAAGTAAACGGACTAACGTTGTCCGTCCGACTGTCTAAGCATAATTCGAACGCGAATGCGAATGTGAGGTTTTTGTGTACAATTTTGTTATTGTTGATTTTGTTGGTAAAGTATAGAGCGAAAATGAATGTATCGACTGGTTGGTATTCAATGTTCACAAAAACGCAGCGGAAATTATTGCGAAAAATACGAGGGTTGTGCGAAAAGTTTTGCGAAATATTATAACAGTAAAAACATTCATGTGAAGCTGTGACGAGGAGGTTCTGCAATAAGGTATTCGTTGGCACAAAAGTCGGAGATAACCAACTCATTTTAATACATAAGAAACTCGTTGAGGAGACGTCACTTCATTGTGTGATCTCTTGAATAAATTAATTGAGATATGGTAATGAACTTGAAAAAATTACAATTTAATTTAAAAAAATTTTAATTTCAAAATTCTATCGGAAATTTAAACTTTATCAATCTAAATTGCAACGGCATCAATGGCCTGTAAATGCATCAATTCAAATTTAAGAGGCATCAATTGAAATTTAAACTACGTCAATTTAAATTAAAACGACATTAATTCAAATTTAAAATACATCAATTCAAATTTAAAAGGCATCAATGGAAATTTAAAAGACATTACTTAAAATTTATGACATCACTTAAAAACACACCAGTTGAAGTATTAAAGACACCAATTAAAATATACCATCAATCCATCAATTGAAATTTAAAACAAAAAGTTCAAAAAACATCATTTGAAATATAAAATATTTAAATTGAAATTTAAAAGACATCAATTAAAATTTCGAAGACATCAATCATTTAAAATACACCAACTGAAATATAAAAGATACCAATTAAAATATACAGATACATTAATTCAAGTTAAACCAAATTAATTGCAATTCAAAAAACATCACTTGAAATATAAAATACACCAATTGAAATTTAAAATACATCAATTAAAATGTACAAGACATCAATTCAAATTCAACAGCCACCAATTAAAATTTAAAAGACATCAATTGTCATTTACAACAAATCAATTGAAATATAAAGAGACGTCAATTGACAGCTAAAACCTACCAATCGAAATATAAAGGACATCATTTGAAATATACAGCCACATCAACTGCAATTTAAAACAAATCAATTAAAATTCAAAAACATAGAATGAAATATATAATACTTAAATTGAAATTTAAAAGACCTCAATTAAAATGTAGACGTTTCGTTGACAATGCCACCAAAAAGCCAACAAAGTAGTCGACAAAAGTGGCGACTTGGAGACATTTGACCCATTCAGAGTAAACAATTGTTACCGGTGTGTCGGAGGATGTCTGCAAATTATTTGAAAATTTATTGGCAAATCAGCCGAAATGTCCGAAATTCCTTCAAAAATTTAACCGATTTATGTGCACAATGTTGTCAGCCAATTCTGCACATTCTCTTATATTTCATACAATAACTATACGACATGTCGGCACATTTTGTGATGGGACTTATTGATTTGTTATAAATACCAGAATCATGCGACATTTCTGCACATTCTCTGAAAGGTGTTTGGTTTTATTTTCATTCAGAAACCATGCGCCAATAACGCAATTTCTCAAAAATTAGCTCACTTTACTTATTCGTGGAGCTGAATTGTTTTGTTGTTTTTGCGGCAGACAAGAATTCCTATAGATTTGTCTGGGGAAATTCGGAAGAGTGTGTGGTTTTTTCGGCAAGATGTCTGTGAGAATTCTAAAGGAACTACTGAAGGATTTTTGGGCGTGACTGCAGGAAATCGGCGTAAAATCTAATAACCTTGTCGGTATCGGCACCTTCTGACACCTTGTCGGATTTGTCGCATCAATTCCGGAGAGATGTTTGATGAAACCACCGAGCACGACCCGACTTTCCCACAGAACAAAATTCAATTTTATACTATGTATTCGAACTTTTTTATATTCAAAATTATATTTGAATTTTAAAATTCTTTTTAATCCGGTTATTTAAAAACCGGGCTTTTTAAAAAATTCCGATTTCTACCGGTTTCTGCTTTTCGGGACTTTTATACCGTCAAAATGCTAAAGCAACTACTGAAGGACTTTTCAACGTGACTACAGGAAATCGGCGTAAAATCTAATGAAACATCCGACAATTATCCGACTTTTCCCGCCGTTTTCTAACACCTTGTCGGATTTGTCGCACCAATTCCGGAGAGATGTTTGATGAAACCACCGTGCAGGACCCGACTTTCCTACAGAACAAAATTACATTTTTTGCTATGTATTTGTACTTTTTTTAGATTAAGAATTATATTTGAATTTTTAAATTTTTTTCAAACCCGGTTATTCAAAAACCGGGGATATTAAAAAATTTCGATTTTTACCGGTTTCTGCTTTTCTGGACTTTTATATCGTCAAATCCGAAACAAAAAACCATTAAATCCGATTAACCGGTTAACCGCGTACCGGTTTTTTGAAAAACGTAAATTCCGAACAAATCGAAAACCGGTTACTTGACGTGACTCACCGGTTTTTATTCAATTTGTGTTAAATGACCTTAAAAACTTTAAAAATTCAATAAAGTAAATATGATTTTCAAATTATAATGAAATTTTCGAATTAAGAAACTTGATTTCCCTTTCAAAAACGATTCTCAATATGATTTTCAAAGGATTTTGTTAAAATTTCAGCATAATTTTTATAGCAAGAATTAAGTGAACTTTTCAAACAATTTTTTTTTCAAATTTTATACATTTTTTAACCTTTATCCAATTTTATACACAAACATCTCTTTTGGCCGTCGGTGGTGCAATGGTTAGTTTGCGCGCCTCTTGTACATGATATCCTGGGTTCGATCCCTTCCCTGACTACCTTAAATTTATTTCGGCTGCGTTCACCTTGCATAGTGACGGCGACACTATCGAGTATTTAATCATGGAAAAGCTTTTCAAAATATCGTTCGGAACCGGTGCAAAACTGTAGGTCCCAATCAGTGAGTATAAAAACTAGAAACCGCACAGCTCACTGGTTGTGAGAAGGTCACCCTAATTCCTTCATGGGATGTAATGGAAAACCATTTATTTACTTATTTAAGCATGTTGAATATGATTTTCAAATTTCTATGAATTTTGAATTTAAATACATTTTTTAAATTTTATAATAAACACGCATTACAAATTGAAATATGATTTTAGTTTTTGTTTTCAATTTAAACGCTTTTATCAAATTTAAATACAAGTATGAAATTAATTTAATTTTAACCAAAATGAAAACCGGATTCTAAAAAGATTGATATTTCGAATAAAACAAAAACCGGTTTTTGGACACTCTAACCGTCACCCATAATAATACGGAAAATTGTATAACGCATACAAATGGACATATAAAATACTTAGTATCTTTGGACAAAATTCATTTATGTACCTTTGAAGACGCTATGTCCAACTGACTGGCTAAATACGATAACTGCTGTAGTTCAACACGATAACTACCGTAGATTTTATAAGTGATTTTTTTGGGAAACCTTAGTTTGGGATTGAAAATGACAGTTGCGTTCACGACCCTTCTGCTACCGCCCATTCAAATGTACAAGTTTAGTAAAAAATCTTGTTTCTTCTAAAACCTTTTTCCGATACTTGCGATTAACTTCAACAACAAAGGTTTATTTAACGAGAGCAAATTGGCATTTGTCATGATGGAGGGATGACACAATAACTCCAACAAACCACTACCGATCTGAGTCAAAGGCTTCTAGAGAAATTTTAGAAGAAGAAACATTTTGATTCCCTTTGTTAACGAAAAACGGGACCAGCAACATATTGCAGGAACCAGGTACATGTTTGCGTGCATAATTTTCATAATTTGAAGATCTGCTGCTTTTATGTTTCTTTGTTGTCTGTCACGTTTTTGTTTTCAGCAGTTTTCAATAAACAATGCCACATTTGGGTCACAAAAATATACGATATATTGTAACATATTAGTCATTATGTCTCCAACATGTAGTATTGACTAGCGAACACAATGTGTTTGGACACAAGTATACTATATTTGTTGAAAGCTACAAACACTTCATATTTGCATTCAAACACAAAAAATATCGATTTTTAGCGTGTAAGGTGGGCATGGCTCAATCGTCTTAAAAAGTTTAAAAACGCTTTTGGTCCAAATATACGTAGCGCCTATATGACCCCTTCTATGCGTCCCTATGGGTGAGAGTAGACAATGACGAATGGTTTTGTTCATGTGATGTATTTTTTATTTGAAGACAAACATTATTCGGTTTAAACACACAACTTGTGAATGATTGGGATTTGAATAAAAATTTTCAAGTCCATTCTGTTAAAATCGGAGGGAAAATATCACACCCCATCGACACTCCCTAGCTTTCTTAAGTCGCAATTATTTTTGCATGCCCCTCGTTAACCCAAGAGGGGTTTGGAAACAATCCAATAACAACAAATATTTAGTTCACACTTTTACTTTAATCTTTGATTTCACTTATGCATGCGGGGGGTGAGAGAAGAAAAACGACATAATATAAGAGAGGGGGGAAGACAATGGCTTCATAAAATCAAGTGCTATAATGGTCGTACACATTATGTACCTACTTGGGCGATTAACCCTCTGCTGTCTAATTTATATTGTAGTAATTGGTTCAGAATTGTTAATGGAGGGAACTTGTATAAGCGGAACGGATCCTCTTAGAAATTCCCAAACAATTTGAAATGGTTGTCAGCAGCTGTTGATGTTGATTTGTGTTGGTCGTAGTTCAAAATATCTACACATTAATGGATTTTATTTGACAACAATTTCAAGAGGAATAGAATGTTTGTGATGGAGATGGGGAAGATGTAGAGCAGTGTTGAATTTTTATTTAAAATGGTTGTTGTAAAGCTAATGATAGCTAACTTTATATTGGGTCATTCTTAGCCCAGATTTTGGAAGCCAGTAAGTCAAATCACGATCTCGACAGTAGATTCTCAAGTTACTCATGATTCCCTGAATGGACCCTAATCATAATTTTCGAAATGAGTGTCCCACATTAACCATTGCGGCTTTATAATTTAAGTCACAATCTTGGTACTTGACATTATAAACAGCACATGGTGACCAAATCCACCACTCATTAATGGATTTGGAAGCATAAGTCAACAATTAAATGGATTTTCAAATGTATCTTTTATAGTCTCATGGCAATTAAATATATAATTGTTAGATTTTTAACGGTTAAAGGGCCATAAAATATCTGAATTGGAAGATGGTGGAACTAATGGTTAACATTTATCGGTATTATTAGAAAATGGAGGGAGTCGGTTTCCTATTACAAAGTTAAATGATCTTTCAAATTTCGTTTCGCAATTTGTTAATGTGATACCTTGGGCAACAATGGGTTATCCTATTTCCAATACTAATTGTTTTATTTCCAAAAATAGTGGGTTATTATTTTGAATATTTAGATTATTAATTTTATTTATTTTATCTTCGATTAAAAAAATCCCTTCCAAATGGATAAATTTCGTACCAGCATAAAAAATAGGTTAATGAATTTTCATTATTGATAAAATGAACATGTTTTGGTTTTAATTTCAACATTCAGCATAATGTATTATTTTCAGATTCATTTACAAAATTAAAAAAAATCGGTTAACAATGGTTTAATTTCACAGTGCAACACGAAAAAATATAACCATATACGGACACCACTACGTGATAAAAGACCAAAAAAAAAAGACCCGTGTCTCCCAGCTTTGCCCAAAGTCATATACTTTTTGTTTATAGGCCCCCAAAGATTTTGGGACTCGGTGTAATTTTTGAAAAAAAAATAACATTTTGTCAGGCTCATATCTTGTAAATCGTTTGGAATTTTGATTTAATCTCTGAGGAAAAGTTGTATCTGTTGCCATAAAGAATAAAAATTGTGAACATATAAAATCAAAAAAACTTCATCGTCAAGGTCAAAATCGCATAAAAAAACTTTAAAAATTCAATTTTTTTGTTACCGTATTTCCCCTGTTCAGATCCATAGGTAGCAAAGTGTTCAAAATTCAAGAAAACAATCAACAACTAAAATGTACCTAAGATCTCAGTAAACAACTTCCTAGAACATATGAACTTCCTAGAAATGATTCTCAACACAGTTTAAGTAGCCGCAAATGTGAAAAATTTCCCAAAAATATTTTAATTTCACTGTGTGTAATTTTTTTTTATGTCAAAAAAGACCCGTGTCTCCCAGTTTTGGCCAAAGACATGCACTTTTTTATGGGCCCCCAAATATTTGGGCCTCGGTGTAATTTTTGCAAAAAAAAAATTATAATTTTGTCAGGCTCATATCTTGCAAACCATTCGGAAGTTTGATTTACTCTCTGAGGAAAAGTTGTAGCTGTTATCATAAAGAACATACAAAATCAAAGAAACTTCATCTTCAAGGTCAAAATCGCAAAAGAACTTTAAAAAATTCGATTTTTTTAATCTGTTTCCCCCTGTTCAGGTCCATAGGTAGCAAACTGTCTAGAACATATGAACTTCCTAGGAATGACTTCTAACACCGTTTAGGTAGCGCTTAGGTAGTGTTTAGGAAGCCGCAAAAGTGAAAAATTTCCCAAAAATTTTTTAATTTTACTGTGTGTAATTTTGTAAGTCATGGAAATAGAAGCATATACGGACACCACTACGTGATAAAAGACCAAAAAAAGACCTGTGTCTCCCAGTTTTGCCCAAAGTCATGCACTTTTTTAATGCCCCCCAAAGATTTGTGGCCTTGGTGTCATTTTTGCAAAAACGTGATCATTTTGTCAGACTCATATCTTGCAAACCATCCGGAATTTAGATTAACTCTCGGAGGGAAAGTTGTAGCTCTTCTCATAAAGAACAAAACTTGTGAACGTATAAATTAAAAAAAAATTCATCTTCAAGGTCAAAATCGCAAAAAAACCACTTTCAAAAATTCGATTTTTTTTAACCTTTTTCCCCTGTTCAGGTCTATAGGTAGCAAACCGTTCAAAGTCCAAGGAAATAATCAACTACAAAAACGTACCTAAGATCTCAGTAAACAACTTTCTAGAACATATGAACTTCCTAATTACACACAGTGTTTTCTACTACTACGACTGGATTGCCATTCAGAAGGTTTATTATTTAATAAAAACAAAATCGGTCTTTATAACCAATATTTAAAATTCGTCAAAGAAAAAACACTTCACTCCTCAATGGGTTAATTTTATACATCATACCACCAAAGGTTTAATTTCTATATTGTTAAACCAATAACTTGCTGATAGTGATTTTAGAAATCAGTTTGATTCTTTTATGAATTATACTTCGCTTAAAACTTACAAATAAAATCGGTCAACAATTGATTAAATGGGATACCTAACACCAAAAACCGACCGCATTCCAGAGAAAATAGTAACGGTCAACTGCTACGCAGAGAGTAATAGGTGAAGGATTTCCTAGTCATTGGCGAGCGAGGAATCCCCAGGTATACTGACTCTTTATCGAAGATCTTACAATTGAACGGTATTTTCGCAATCCTGAGCACAAAATTGTGTTCAGGCAGAGGCTAAGGCGGTGTCAAAATATGTAAGAGTTCTGAACGATGAAGCTGGACACACTATTGCCAAGACATTTGTCACTGACAGCCCTGTGATCATGTGGGCTCCAGGAAATCGCGGCATCTTGGGAAATGAAAGACTGAGTTTTTCGTTTTATTTTCGTTCAAAAAATGTTAAATGACAATTACGGAAAACCATGGGTTAATTTCATATTACGAACAAGGAGGAAATAGATTTTCCATTCTATTAAATTAAGAATATATAGGTTACTCGTTTAAAACTTAATGCGTGCTTTCGTATAAAAGTGTATATATTTTACTCCGTTAAAACAAACTCCGGTGTACGATGGGTTAATTGACACCAACTTACTTACTTCTACGGTCTCGAACAAACCCGGGGGTTTAGGGATCTTACAATACGAAGATAACGTATTCGCCAACCAGTTCGATCTTTTGCTTTATTTCTCCAGTTGACAATATCAAGTGTATGCACGGATTCGTCAACCGAATTCCTCCAGCGGGGTCTTGATCTTAATATTTTTCGTCTTCCTTCGAGTTCGGCTTCGAAAACCCTTCGTGCTGGTTCGTCTTCATCCATTCTATTGACATGGCCTAGCCAGCGTAATCGCGTTCTTTTCATCCGCTTAACTATGTCAATGTGGGGATATAGCTCATACAGCTTATGGCTCATGCGTCGCCGATACTCGCAGATACTCTCGAAGACTCCTACAGATGTTTGGTGTGCTTGCGAAAAGACCCAGGATTCTGCGCCATAAAGCAAAACAGGGTATAGTTGGTCTGGTATAGTTGGATTTTTGTTACTCTAGTGCGGGCTTTATCTCTAAAGTGCTTCCTTAGCCCAAAATAACATCTATTCGCAAGCACAATTCTCCGCTTGATCCGATGTATATAAATTCGTCCACCACCTCGAAATTATAACGGTTATCAACGTTCACGCTTTGGCCTAATCACGTGGAGGCCCTGCTCGTTGAAACCATTAGTTTTGTGTTGTCCTCTTTTACTGTCAGACCCGCTTTTACTGACTCCTTCTCAATTCTCGAAAAAACCGCAGTAACTTCTCTAATTGTGCGCTCAATGATATCAATATCATCAGCATACGCGAGCAGCATGTGACTTTTGACTTTCTCATAATGACCTCCATAAAGATGTTAAAGAGAGCGCACGATATGGTGTCGCCTTGCCAGAGGCCTCGCTTAGTTTCGACACCCTTTCCAACTTTCACTGCGGACTTGGTGTTTGTCAAGGTCATCCTGCAAAGGCGTATACGTTTTGCAGGAAGACCCAGCTCAGACACTACCTCATAGAGTTTTTTCCGTATCAGGTTACCAAAGAATCTGAACAGTTGTCGATTTTCCAGACCTAAAACCACACTGGTATGGTCCAATCAGGTCAGCGATAATTGGTTTTTGTCTTACGCACATTATACTTGATACAAACTTATGTGCTATGGATAAAAGTCTTATTCCACGGTAGTTGACCCACAGACCCCGGTCAACTTTTTTAAATATGGGACATAGTACACTGAGACTCCAATCGCCGGGCATGCCTTCATCTAACCAAATCTTGCTAATGAGCTGATGCATACACCTTATCAGCTCATCGCCGCCAGCCTTAAACTTCTCCACCGGTAATCCGTCTACTGCTGCGGCTTTGTTGTTCTTAAGCCGCGCAATCGCCGTTCTGACCTCTTCGTGGTTAGGAGGGCAGCAATCGACGTCGTTGTCCAAATTATGATCGATTGTCTCATCGTCATTGGATATCTCAGGTACCAGCAGGGTTGAGAAATGATCCCTCCATATTCCCAACATGCACTACATATCTGCGATGAGATTTCCGTCCTTGTCTTTACAGAAGGGGCTCCGAACCATGTCCATTAGTTTTGCTTTTGATTTTTGGTAGAATTTTCGCGCTTCGTTCCTCCTTCTGTATTTCTCAGTTTTCTGCATCTCGCGCTTTCTCCACTGCCGTTTCTTACGCCAAAAAAGACAGTTTACGTCCTTTCTTTTTCCCCTATACCGCTCAGTCGCAGCTCGCGATGCCCTTTACTGAAGCATTGCCATACGTGCAGCGTTCATTTCATCATTTGCTACGCGATGCTCTTCATCGTACCAAGATTTGTTGTGAAGCTATTTTTCAAAACCAAGTACGGTTGTTGCGACAGTTTTTATAGAGTCGGAAATGGGTTTCCACTGCGCTTCAAGATCGTCATCGGGAGAGAGTGGGTTCTGTGCCAAAATTTGCGAGAGTTTCATTGAGTAGGCTATGGCTACCTGTGGTAATTAAAGCTGCGTCTGGTTTCGTACGATTTTCGCTTTACTTAATCTTGTTAACAGCGGGACACCACAGGGGGAGTTCTGTCTACACTCTTATGGTTAACTTCTGTCACTTAACTGCTTCTTGATTTGGACAGGGCTGAATGCCAAGTCTTTGCCTATGCCGATGATATTGCTATCATCTGTCCTTAATTTACTTAGCATTCGTACAACCAACCTACTTAGTCTGATTTCGAACTGGACCGCTAACAACGGACCATCACTTAACCCACTTAAAATCGAGCTTATCTTGTTCTTTCGAAAATATAAAATACCCGCATTTTAACTGCCGTCAGTTAATGGGGTGCAATTACAGATGACGGAAAAGGTCAAGTATCTGGGAATAATTCTAGACAGAAAACTGTCTTGGAAACCGAATGTGGAGGAGTGGGTGCAAAAGGCGTCTGTTGCTCTTTACTGCTGTAAAGGGGCGATAGGAAAGCGCTGGGGACTGTCTCCTAAGTTCACCGTGTGGATTTATACGGCTATAGTCAGACCAATACTTCTCTACGGCATCGTAGTTTGGTGGAGGTCTCTTCAAAGGAAATATATTCTGAATTCCTTGATGAAAATTCAAAGATCAGCACTGATTAGCGGTGAGGTAATGGGCACGACATCAGGTACTGCACGTAGTGCTATCCTGAACATCTGTACTCCTGATATCATGGCCGAATCGGCAGCCGCTACATCCCTGGTGAGAATCAGAGATTGTGGCGTCATGATATCATTCCGGACACGCTGAACTACTACACCGGATTAACTCTATTCCCGTAAAAACGGACACCTATATCTCCTACCTTCTACCAGCGACAAATCTAATGACTTCTATTGCGAACAGGAATACCTGGGAAAAATCACTGAAAGGGGACACCAGAAGTATCACATTTTTCACGGATAGATCAAAGTTGGACGAGCAAGTAGGCTATGGGGTCCATTAACCGGACCTAATTGCAAAGCTGCCTGATCACTGTAGTGTATTTCAGGCGGAAATTACCGCCATACTGGAGGTTGCTGAACTACTGAAAAGTAGTGTCACAACCCTTCGGAGAATATGTATCTACACAGATAGCCAGGCTGCCATAAAATCCCTGGAAGCCATGTTTGCTACGTCCCTGACGGTGAAAGGATACCACTCATTACTTAGGGTGATGGCAGAGTATGTCGACATCAGGCTCATTTGGCTACAGGGACACAATCCAGACAATTGCGTAGAGGATGCGTTAGCTAGGTAGAGTACTACGGCATAGGCTCTTCCGGGAAAAGATGGTGTTAGGATGCCAATCTCTCTCTACCTGCCGTTTGCAGATCAGGCAGTGGGCCGATAATATGTTCAAGGACAAGTGGAGACTTACTTCAACTTGCAGACAAGCCAGAGTCCTCTGGACACAGGTGGACTGGAAGAGGACTAGGCAACTACTTAACTTGCCGAGAGGCAAGTTATCCACAATGATATGAACACTTACGGGACATTGTCTTTTAGGAAAACACGCCCTAAGATTGGGACATAGAAACTCCACTCTATGTAGATGCTGCATGGAAGAGGATGAGGATTCGACGAAACACCTTCTCTTGGATTGCCCTGCTCTGGCAGGACTGAGAAGTAGGATATTCGGAACACATTTAGTTAGCACCGTAGCCCTACAGGATATTCCTGTAGGTCTTATAGACAAATTCATTCAAAGGGCAAATTGGCTAGACGACTAGTCAATAGTTGCTATAGAGGAAACTGCAGGTATCACAATGGGCTTCTTCTAGACAGCGTGCTGTCTTGCAGCCTTTTCAATCAACCAACCAATCTTGTGCGAACCTTTGCTGCTACCAGGTAGTGATCAGAATCGATGTTAGCTCCTCTGATCACTCGTACGTCCATTACACTGGATGAGTGCCTTCCATCAATTACGATGTGATCAATTTGAATCTTCGTTCTTTGATCAGGGGATACCCAAGTAGCCTTTTGAATGTCTTAATGCTGGAATCTTGTACAACGAAAGACGTTTTCTTTTTGCCAACGCAATAGATTGAACCATTGTCGGCCTGTGGACTGAAATTGCAAATAGTTGGATGAAACATATTTGCATGAAAGACCTTTCACTAGGCATTACAATTTCGTACTACAATCTTAATGTCATGGCCAGGACAGAGGTCAAACGTTTCCTCTAGGTGCTCATAGATTATGTCTTTGGCTTGACCAACTGACACCAATGGGTTAATGAAATTGCAAAATTGTTTAATACAACAATTTCAAAAATCGCAATTGAAGAAAAAAGGGTACGTTAACTGTGCTTTTTAAATTGAAAACGCTGTTTATGATAACTTCGTGTTTGTTTTAAATCTTAGGAAAAAAATAACCGTTCCATTATGGGTTAATTTCATGTACACAATTTATGAGTTATTGGTTTGTATTTTTGGATTATTGATATTAAAAATGATATTTGTTTAAAATAAAATAATCAGTACACAATGGTTTACTTGCATATCACATTCAACACTTGGATTTGGAATATTGTTAAATTATGGAATATTGTTAAATTATGAATTTGGATGTTCAGATGGATGCAATTAGCTGGAGTAAGTAATAACAGCAATAACATCGGCCGTCGGTGGTGCAATGGTTAGTGTGCGCGCCTGGGTTCGATTCGTGCACAGCTCACTGGTTGTGAGAAGCTCTCCCCAATTCCTTCGTGGGATGTAATGGGAAACCATTTATTTATTTTTAACCTCGGCAGGTATGTTTGCCCTAGGGTTTTTGATACCTATAATTTTTCCGGTAGAAGAAAGAGCAAATTTTTCCATGGCCGATTTATAGACGAGGGTAGGGGCAACAATAGTATAGTAGGCGTCACCTCTCGAGCTGATACGATTTGTCCCCTATGAACCCATCGAAATGGTTCAAAAAACGGTAGTAGTTCATAGGTCAAAAAAAAGGAGCGCACGTGGGGAAACGTCAAGTACGGTTTAAGTCCAGACCTTGCCTTTAAAAAATGTGACGTCGAATATCAACGTGCTTACATGGAGCGAACAAAAAAATACAAAAATGTCACAACTCAAAATTTACAAATTTTCAAAAGAGGCAAAAAACTAAGATGAAACGTTAAAAAATGTATGAAAAGTCTCAAAAGTAGACTGGTTCTGGATTTTTTTTTAACGAAAAGGGAAGTGAAACTGACTCCATATTTTACAGCAGATAGAATTAAAACCTCGTAATTGTGAGTTATGAACGCTTTTGTATTTAGGGGCGAAGTGTTTGCCGAGTATGTTCACATTTACCTCGAATTAAAACAAAATTATGAAAGCTATTACTTACTAGGCCATAGATAAGAAACTAAATCTCTTTGGCGGAAAATGTATGGTCGTCAAAGGGTTAAGAGAATCGTTAGTAACGTCAAATAGTTTTTAACTTTTAAAAATCGCCAATTTTTTAAAATGACATTAAGAGAGCGGAATTATCCCACCATTAAGTGTTATATGGTCATACATATCATGCACTTATTTGGATCATTAACCTTCTTCTGTTTAACTAAAATCATTATAATTGGTTGGTGGTCGTCGGTGGTGTAACGGTTAGTGTGCTCTTATATATGAGAACATGAGTTTGATCCCTGCTCTGAACACCATAAATTTCATTTCGACGACGGTCACCTTTCTTAGTGACGGCGACACTAAATGTTGGCTCTGAGTTCTTCCAACGTCGTCAGCTTGTTGGCATAGACCAATGATTTGACGTAGCCCGTGACGATCGTAACTTTTTGTGGATGAAGTGGTGATTCATGAAGCGCATGTGGATTTTCACCAAACCAATAATGTATATTTTGCTTATTGGCGAACCCATTGAGCCAAAAATGAGCTTCGTCACAGAAGATGATTTTGCGATGAAATTCATCATCTTGGCGCATCTTCTCCAGAGCCCAATCAGAGAACGTACGTCGCGTCAAATGGTCCATCGGCTTCAATTCTTGAGTCAGCTTGATCTTGTATGGGTGCAAACCAAGAACTTTACGCAAAATTCGCCATAAAGTGGTCTTGGCGATGCCCAGTTCTTGAGAACGCCGCGGAATCGACTGATTTGGATCGTTTGCTACGGACGCCTGAACCGCAGCGAGAATAACGACCGGCGAGAATTAACGCTCTTAAAGTTGCGGTCACCGACTCCGAATTTCTTTAGAACATTTTTATAATTTGCATACGTTGTTCGTTCGTGTACTTTACCATGATGAAAATGTTGAGTTTACTGAAAAAAAGGAAAGTAACAGTGATCAGTCAAATAGTGCGTTCACAAATTAAATTCAAAGTTGTCAAGTACCTATTGGAAACCCTATATATGCAAACCTGATCCTATTAGAAATTTCCAATTAATGTGAAATGGGTGTCAGTAGCTGCTGCCGTTGATTTGTGTTGGTCGAAGCAAACATTTATACTTTACATTTCCAACTTATCAGAACTAGAGCTTTACGCCGAATGTGTCTGTTTCGGCGGCGGCGTAGGGACTTATAAAAGCCTGCAGCAGCGGTTTGGTCGGCTAATCTGATGGGGGCTAACGGCGACGGCGGCCTGTCCTAATTATTAGGAAACTGACCAGGCTGCTGCTGTGCAGAGTTCAATTCTTACGAAATTTGACCTGCGTGATATAACCTGTTAGAGAATGGGTGTTGTAGCGTGTGGAATTTCGCCTGGCTGTTGTTATACAAAATTCAAATTGTCGTTTAACTCCATACGTTAATTCTTGGGAAGTTAAGCTGACTGTTCCCAGTAAACAATTGTTTCCGACGTCATTTTTCCTTTAGTCATTTTTTCGAGTTTTCTGCATATTCTCTGTCAGCCGGTTCTGGACATTCTCTGAAATTCCTTACGAAAATCATGCGACGCTTCTGCACATTCTCTGGAGGGAATTTTTTATTCTATTTGATTTTGTTTCCATTCCGTAACCATGCCCCAGTAAGGGAATTCCCTGAAAATGTTTTTACTCTATAGTTTCGGTGAATTGAATTGTTGTTTTTGTTTTGTCTGCATCATTTTGTTTGTTGTCTTCACTTACAAACGAGCAAGCATGTGCTTAAGACGTCGCGGTCTTCTATCCGAAATTGGTACGAAAAATCTGACAGAAGGTCAGAAAATTATCCAAAAAGTCGGAACATTCTCGCATGTTTGTTCAGACGTCTCTCCGACGACAAATAGTACCATGTGTCAGAAAACGATCGGGAAAGTCGGACAAATATCGGTGGTTTTTTTCAGATTTCTCTCCGAAATTGGTACGAAAAATCGGACAAATGTTCAGAAAATGATGGGATAAGTCGGACCATTATAGGATGTTTAATTAGATTTTGAGCCGACTTCGTTCAGCTATGTACGAAAAATCGGACAAAGGCTCAGAAAATGATGGGATAAGTCGGAGCATTATCGGATGTTTAATTAGACTTTGAGCCGACTTCGTTCAGCTATGTCTAAAAATCGTTCAGAATTTGACTCAGAATTCTCACAGAAATCTGTCCGATAACTCTGCACACTCTTCCGAATTTCCTCCGACTAAACTTTCCGAATTGTTGTTAAACGCCGATTTTCTCTACGTTATCTGACCGACATCGGCATCAGACTCGGCAACTTGTACAGATTGTCTGATAGATTTCTGACTGAATTCGGAACAAATTGTTTACTGGGTTATTAGGGAATATTCTGATTGTGTTTGTGTGTAGTTTATAGTTTGTTGCTTGTTGTAGTTGCAACGTGTTGTAAATCAGGTCTAATCAGAACCCCTCCATGGGTTAATCAATGGGTAATATCAATTATTTGTCACTTATATAAAGCGACATAATATTTCAAAGAGAGGAGAACGAACCATTATATCAAATTGTTATATTCTCGTTCACATTGTCCACCTACTTTGCAGATTAACCCTCTACTTTCTAATAAAATCCGTAGTCTCTCGCCCTACCATGGGTTAATCGCTTTAAGACTACTCATAAATATTTCGTAACATCAAAGTGTTAGTCACGTTTATAACCTAAAAATAACCATAACACATCTCAATCGCGGCTTCTAAATTTGCCTGTTTTGCATTCATCAGTGAAAGTATTTTTTTCCTTATTTGTTATTGCTGGATTTTATTATTTGTTTATAAATTATTTCAGAACAGACTAAGAATACAATACGAAACCACAGCAAAATGAAAAGAAAGAAAACGATTAAAATTACCATAGTATAGAGGAACAAGTACGCAAAGTCATAATACTGCAACGCTTGTGCGGCGCGCGGTCATTTAAATGAAGTGTCATTAATTTCGAACGTTTAATGATTCATTTAAGATTTTAATAGAAAAATAGTTTACACTACACCACACATTGCTTAGAATGGATGGGCAGAGAAAGAAGCGTAAAAACTAAACAAAGAACGGAAGGTTAAGGAGGGGTTGGTCTCAATAATGAGCCGCCTTTGCGTCGGGTACGCTTAGTATTTGCTGAGTTAAGCCTCATTACTTTTGGAGCTTCACTCTACGTCTTCGCTCTATGTGTGGAAGTCATGAAGCGTTACGTTTTTCTGTAGCTAAGATGAACGAGCCAGCTTAGCTCTTTAATCTTAACCAGTCAAGTCCCTGGCATCGGTTACACTTAGCAGCAGTTTCACAGTAAATGTTTAACTGCATTGAAGTCGTAAACTTAGATGTATTCAACTTTGAATCCTAGGTACCGAAATATTTATTTATTTAAACGAGATGTAAAGATTGGCGTTGCTCAGATTTTCTTAATATGTTCATTATCTTTGCAAAAGAAGAATCTGATCTTAAGCGATATCACCTGTCATACAAATATCTCCACGAACGGCCTGTACCAAGTTCAATATTCCGCCAAAAAATTTGCAAAACCCCATACCAACACAAAATACTTGTGACGTATCAACGAAAATGGTCATTGTTGTCAATACTCATTGAATTTACAAAAATCACGTTTTGTTTCGAAAATATCTGAAGAACCCAGAAACTATAGTTCTTTACCTTGATTATCCAATAACACTGTGAAAAAATATGTTCGATTGAAATAATTGGGCCGTGACATACCACCAAATCACAGAATCTTAAATTTAAAATTTGGGCTAAATTTGTTAGATTTCCGCACAGAATCGATCATAATCTTAAATATTGTATTTATGCTAAACATCTGCATGAATTCATTCGCACAGTCAATGAATGAATTCAATAATAACAGACAGAGTCATTAGTACAAAAAAGTGCAAAATACATACTATAAATTCCACAGTTCTATAACAAAACGTCATGAAAAACTTAAGTCAACAGTTCTTGTAACTCCCCTGGTGTAAATAAATTTTCATTAAATATCTCTCATTTGCAAAAACCTACGACGAAGAGTGTCAAATGAAACTTCAAATGATAGAATAAAATACTCTATTCTAATTTCATCTATGCTTACTTACTCATCCGGTCTTGAACAACCCCGTGGGGTCAGGCAGCTTACAAAACCGCTCTCAAAACAGACATATAGCCCAAAATGAAATTGGGCTTTATGTCCGTTTTTGGAGCGGCCGAAACACCCAAAATAAATTTGGGTGTTACGTCCGTGGGCGTTAAGTCCGGGCACCACCAAGTGTACCCAGGGATTCGTCAACCTGATTCCTCTATGGGAGTCTTGGTTTTCCTATTTTTCGCTTCCGTCGACTTCGGTTTCGAAAACCCTTCGTGCTGATTCGTATTCATCCATTCTACTAACCAGCGCAATCGCGGTATTTTCATCCGCTTAAATATGTCAATGTCAGGATATAGCTCAGATAGCTCATGGTTCATGAGTCGCCGATACTCGTCGGTGTGCACTATAGGACCATACATTTTTCGGAGTATTTTCTCTCGAAGATAAGACCCAGGATTCGGCGCCATAAACCAAGATAGATTGTATGAGAGTCTAGTACAGCTTGACTTTTGCTACTCGCGAGAGGGCTTTATCTCTAAAGTGCTGGCTTAGCCCAAAATAACATCTATTCGCAAGCACAATTCTCCGCTTGATCTCAAGGCTGACGTTGTTGTTTTTGTTTACGGCAGATCCGATGTATATAAATTCGTCCATCACCTCGAAATTATAACAGATATCAATGTTCACGCTTTGGTCTAATCGCGTGGAGGCCCTGCTCGTTAAAACCATTAATTTTGTCCTGTCCTCATTTACTGTCAGACCCCCTTTTGCCGACTCCTTCTCAATTCTCGAAAACACCGCAGTAACTTCTTTAACTGGGCGCCCAATGATATCTATATCATCAGCATACGCGAGCAGCATTTGACTTTTGCTGCTGATGGTTTTATTCATGTTGACTGCAGTTTTTCTCATAATAATCTCTATTAAGATGTTAAAGAGATCGCACGAAAGGGTGTCGCCTTGCCTGAGGCCTCGCTTAGTTTCGAAAGGTTTTGGTGTTCGTCAAAGTCATCCTGCAAAGGCTTATGAGTTTTGCAGGAATACCAAGCCCAGACATTGCTTCGTAGAGTTTCTCCCGTATCGGACTATCGTAGACCGCCTTACAATCGATAAATAGATGATAGGTGTCGATTTGTTTTTCGTGGGTCTTCTCCAGGATTTGGCGTAGCGTGAAAATCTGGTCAGTTGTCGATTTTCCAGGCTTAAATCCACACTGGTATGGTCCAATCAGGTCAGCGATAATTGGTTTTAGTCTTTCGCACATTATACTTGATATAACCTTATGTGGTATGGATAACAGGCTTATTCCACGGTAGTTGACACATATACTCGGGTTACGTTTTTTAAATATGGGACATAGTACACTGAGACACCAATCGTCGGGCATGCATTCATGTAACCAAATTTGGCTAATGAGTTGATGCGTGCACATTATCAGCTCATCGCCGCCAGCTTTAAACAGCTCCGCCGGCAATCCATTGGCTCCTGCGGCTTTGTTGTTCTTAATTCGAGCAATAGCCGTTTTGACTTCGTCTTGGTTAGGAGGGGGCATTCGACGTCGTCGTCCAAATTGTGATCGATTGTCCCATCGTCAATGGATATCTCAGATACCAGTAAGACGGAGAAATGATCTCTCCATATTCCCAACATGCTCTGCACATCTGCGATGAGATTTGCGTCCTTGTCTTTATAGAAGGGGGGCCCTGTACCATGGCCATTAGTCCCGTTTTTGACTTTTTGGTAGAACTTTCTGGCTTCGTTCTTCCTTCTGTATGTCTCAATTTCCTCACTCTCGCGCTTCCACTACTGCCGTTTCTTATGTCTAAAGGGACGATTTACCTCCTTTCTTTTTTCCCTATACCGCTCAGTCGCAGCTCGCGTTGCAATTGATTGAAGCATTGCCATAGGTGCAGTGTTATTTTCATCATTTGCTACGCGATACTCTTCATCGTACTATGGTTTGTTTGTGACGAATCGGTTTTTCAAAACCAAGTACGGTTGTTGCGGCAGTTTTTATAGAGTCTGAAATTGGTTTCCACTGCGCTTCAGGATCGTCATCGGGAGAGGGTGGGTTCAGTGCCAAAAGTTGCGAAAGTTTCGTTGAGTAGGCTGTGGCTACATCTGACAATTGCAGCTTTCCGATGTCTAGTTTTCTCTACGTCTGGTTTCGAACGATTTTCGCTCTACTTAATTTCGTGCGTACATTTGCTACTACCAGGTAGTGATCAGAATCGATGTTAGCTCCTCTGATCACTCGTACGTCCATTACACTGGATGAGTGCCTTCCATCAGTTGCCACGTGATCAATTTGGTTCTTCGTTCTTTGATCAGGGGATACCCAAGTAGCCTTGTGGATGTCTTTATGCCGGAATCTTGTACCACTAATGACCATTTTTTTCCACGGCCAAGCCAATCAGTCTCATACCGTTGTCGCAACTGTCAGCATGTAGAACTGAAATTGCCAATAGTTGGATGAAACACATTCTCCCTGCCTACTTGAGCATTAAAATCCCCTAGTACAATCTTAATGTCATGGCCAGGGCAACGGTCATACGTTTCCTCTAGGCGCTCATAGAATATGTCTTTGGCATCATCATCTTTCTATTCTGTCGGGTCATGCACAAAAATTAGTGAAATATAAAATGTTTCGCTTTTATGCGGATGATGGTTATACGTTCACTCACAGGTTTGAACATAGAACAGGATCGCAGTCTTTTGCCAACCGCATATCCGCAACCAAGTTCATGCTTTTTCTCATGGCAACTGTAGTTATGTCGCAGTTTCTTTTTCTTGTGCAGCCATGTCCTGTCCATCCCATTTCCTTGATAGCGGTAATGTCAGCCTTATAACTTTCGGGGACATCTGCCAATTGGATACTTGCACCGGATCTATATAGAGTTCTTACATTCCAAGTGAATATCCGTCAATCGTGGTCCTTATAACGTTTGCGGTGGTCGTCAACAAATAGGGGTTCTTTATGTTTTCTTTTCCGTTTATGTATATTCACTTCAATTATGAACGTGACGGGAGGAAACCCCAGTCCACCGGGTTTTTGCATTTTATCTACTGCCAGGATATTTGATTGCTGCCGCCCATTATAGATGAGACGCTGACCAGGATGCAATATGTCGCACATGGATTTTCTTCTTTTGGTTTCTATCTGCCGTTGGCACAAATGTTGAGCTCATCTGCCTTCTAAGGACAAAAGAATATGCCCGATAGTTTGATGAGCTTCAATGACATCAGTCACCAACTAAACCTGAGCCATATCAGTGATCGCATATCCAATCAGGCTGCTTATTTGTTTCGCCTTCTCAATTTAGCTAGCTAACGGAGGTTTCCGAAAAAGCCATTGCCCAGGACAAACTGCGTGGAAGTAATGAGCTGCTTGGACTGCCCAATGAAGGAATCATTTCTGGCCACTCCCAAGTGAATGTCTATCAGGAACTTTCCACCTCCATGGACAGTCGCATGTCCTTATAGAGAGATTATGTGTGTAAAATTTGGTGGAGGTTGTAGATCATTATATGTCTATCCGAAGCCTTTAGCCTATTCAAGCCAAACAGAGAAAAATTTAAAACTTTTTTTTTTGTTTGTTCAGACACCTTTGAAAATAGTATGGCTGTATGGAAAATATTTTGGAGCCGATTGGAGTACCGAGTAATCCGATTTGGAGTACATACCATATTAAAAAATTTTGAATAAGGGCCACACACAGGCAAGCATGTTTGCATTAGAGTCTTTGGCATCTATAGTTGTACAGGGCGATTTATAGAAAACATTAAAAAAAAAAATAAATGGTTTCCCATTACATCCCTTGAAGGGACCGGGCAGAACTTCTCACAATCACTGAGCTGTGCGCTTTCCAGTTTTCACTCACTGATTGGGACCTACAGTTTTACACCGATTCCGAACGGAATTTTGAGAAGCTTTTTCATGGCTATATACTCGATAGTGTCGCCGTCACTATGCGAGGTGACCGCCGCCGAAAGAAATATGAAGGTGGTCAGAGCAGGGTTCGAACCCAGGATCTCATGTACAAGAGCCGCGCACACTAACCATTACACCACCGACGGCCACATTAGGACCAAGAATAGGGTAGTACACACTGAAAAATAATGGCCCCAGCAATATATTGCTGGAACCATGCACATGTTTGCTAGCATTGATTTCGTGAATTGAAGATCTGCTGCTTTTTGCTTCGTTATTGTCTGCCACGTTTTTTTTCAACAGGTTTCCACATTTGGGTCACAAAAATCTACATTTTATCCTATTAATTATTGTTTCTCAAACGTTTTATATTGTATAGTAAACACAATGTGTTTGAACACAAGTATGTATACTATATTTGCGACAAGCTACAAACATGAACGAATCCAACGAACAAAAAATACAAATTTTTCAGCGTGTAAGCGCCAATTCGCCAACTGATCGCATTTGTCCCCTTTGAGCCCTCATAGTGGGATAGAAAGTGGTCTTAGGGCAAAGTAATGCAATGGGGCAAAATAGTGGCACACGTGGGGAGCCTTCATGTACGTTTGGAGTTCATACCTTAACTTTTAAAAAATGTAAGGTCGAATTTCAATGTGCTTACAGGAACCGAAGAGATATTTGAAATTGGGGGAAAATGTACCAATAAAATATATATCGTCAGCTAAAATGCAAAAGAACGTAACTACAATTTTCATTTTGTTCAAATGAGTTGGAAAAAAAAAATTTTTAAAAATAAAAAAAAATGCAGTTTGCCAGTATATTTTCGAATCTTACTTGAAGGTAAGACTCTACTTTAGCAAGTATTTGAAAATTTGAATTGAAAATTAATTCCTCACCCTTTTACGAGGATTCTTTCTTCTCTTGGAAATATAAATTAAAATTGTAGTTACGTGGCTTTGCATTTCAGCTAACGATATGTATGTTGGTCCCATTTCCTGCGGCGTAGCTATTAACTATTAGGCCATAGATCACGAAGAAAAAAAAATTTGAATCGATAAAAAAATTTGAATCGAAGAAAATGTATGGCCTTCAAAGGGTTAAAACACCAATGAAATATATGCTTCGAAATGGGGAAACTATTTCAGTTGTGGAAATCATTTTCGTTGCGGCGATGACTGAAGAACAGTAGAAAAAGCAAATAAGTGACCTACAATTAGCAACTCAGTGGCACAGATTACCACTTTTTTTTAGAAGGTTAAGGCGCCGAAGAGAAGAGTTACACACTTCGAAACGATCGGCCGCGAATGTGAGTTCAAGTCCTATCTTCGACGCACAGTGGCTCGCAGTCGATTGTCATCGACCAACATCCAATAACTTTTGATATAGTAAACATTTTTGAGTTCTTTAAACAGACGATTGTAGGTAAAGGAGGCAAGGATTATTTTGAAGCAATAACATAGAAATATTTTAGAAATTAAATCAAATTCACCTCAATGACACCTGACTTCGATACTCACATTCACGCAATCTTACGTGATAAAATAATAATCCAACTCACACTAACGCGTGAATGATGGTAATCGCGTGACTCGAAACCATTTCTAGTTTAAATTGCTGCAATGAAATGTTTTCTACATCGGACCATTTTTCATAACGATTTTTATAACAAACAAATATTCGTCGAGGCGATGAGCATATGTTAACGTGTGACGAAGGTTTTCATTTTATTGTATAGAACAGTAAGCGTATTTCGGTTGTACCGCTTGCTTATATAATCGCTTGTTTTGTATGAAGCACTTAGCGTAGGCTTAGCGACACGAATAATTTTCGCTCAGTTTATTTCGCTTAGTTGTGGCCGTCGGTGGTGCAATAGTTAGTGTGCGTGACTCTTGCACATGAGAACGTGAGGTCGATCCCTGCTCAGACCGCCTTATATTTATTTCGACGGCGGTGACCTCGTTTAGTGACGGCGTTGGTTGAAAAGGCTGCAAGACAGCACGCTGTCTAGCACACTTAGGCTAAAGAAGCCCATTGTGATACCTGCAGTTTCCTCTATAGCAACTATTGACTAGTCGTCTAGCCAATTTGCCCTTTCAATGAATTTGTCTATAAGACCTATAGGAATATCCCATAGGGCTACGGTGCTAACTAAACGTGTTCCGAATATCCTACTTCTCAGTCCTGACAGAGCAGGGCAATCCCAGAGAAGGTGTTTCGTCGTTTCCTCCTCCATGCAGCATCTGCAGAGAGTGGTATTTCTATGCCCTAATCTTAGGGCGTGGTTTCCTAGAAGACAATGTCCTTTAAGTGTTCCTATCATTGTGGGTAACCTGCCTCTCGGCAGGGGTAACCTGCCACCTGTGGCCAGAGGATCCTGGCTTGTTTGCAAGTTGAAGTAAGTCTCCACTTGTCCTTGAACATATTATCGGCCCACTGCCTGATCTGCAAACGGCAGGTAGAGATTGGTATACTAACACCTTCTTTTGCCGGAAGAACCTGTGCCGTAGTACCCTGTCTAGCTAACGCATCCGCTACGCAATTGCCTGGAATGTCGCTGTGTTCCGGTACCCAGATGAGCCTGATGTCAAAATACTCTGCCATCACCCTAAGTGATGAGTGGCATTCCTTCACCGTCAGGGACCGTATCAAACAAGGCTTCCAGGGGTTTTATGGCAGCCTGGCTGTCTGTGTAGATACATATTCTCCGGAGGGTTGTGACACTACTTTTCAGTAGTTCAGCAACCTCCAGTATGACGGTAATTTCCGCCTGAAATACACTACAGTGATCAGGCAGCTTGAAGGAGATATTTACATTTAGGTCCGGTGAATGGACCCCATAGCCTACTTGCTCGTCCAACTTTGATCCATGCGTGAAAAATCTGATACTACTGGTGTTCCCTTCCAGTGACTTTTCCCAGGTATTCCTGTTCGGAATAGCAGTCCTTTGATTTGTCGCTGGTAGAAGGTAGGGGATACAGTTGTCCGTTTTTTACGGGAATAGAGTTAACGCGGTGTAGTAATTCAGTGTGTCCGGAATGCCCCGATATCAAAACGCCACAATTTCTGATCCTCATCAGGGATGTAGCGGCTGCCGATTCGGTCATGATAGCAGGAGTACAGATGTTCAGGATAGCACTAAGTGCTGTGCCTAACGTCATGCCCATTGCCCTATTAACGTTATATACTATCGAGTACTTAGCCATGAAACAGCTACTCACAACAAAGCTCGGAAAACTGTAGTTCCCAATCAGCGAATGTAAAACTATAAATCGCACAGCTCACTGATTGTGAGAAGCTCTCCACTATCTCTTCATGGGATGTAATGGGAAACTATTTTTCATTTTTATTCCATATATTTGAATGGAATAAAGTATCTCTTAATCGCTTATCGCTTAATATCCGATTTCTTTCTAACTTAGGGAGCTATAATCGCTTGCTTGTAACCAAAACACGACTAATATTGTCTTACAAAATTTGTCGATGACCTCTTGCTATCGAAAATCTGGAATTTTTTCGATTAGCATTTTTTTAACAACACCGACTCTAATCTCCAACTCAATAACCGACCCTTAATGTCTTCTTAAACATCATCAAGTTTCTTTTCGTTTCGTTTATTTTTTTTTTTGGTTTCGGTTTCGGTACCAAGATGTCAGTTTGTTTTTCTTTTGTTGTTGATATTGTAGTTGCATAGAAGAAAAAAAGAAGTACGACGGACAATAGTGTCGATTGATGTCGACCGCCAATCTTTTAAGTTCAACTTAATGCCGCCTTACGCCTTCACCGATGTGTCTCTCAAGACGTTCGCTCGTTGATCTGCAGTGAAGGGAGGGGTTTCGGACTTTAATGCAGTGTTGTTGTTGCTGAACATTTAAACCCCTCTCCACCTTCGAGTTGTACACTAGTGCTGACAATCGACCGGTCGATGTTGTTGTATTTATTGGATTCATATATTCTTCGTGTCCATCTGGTGTCGGTCATGCGAAATTTCTATGGCTTCTTTCGATTTTTATGAAATCAAATAAACAGAGGAACAAAATGTACTTTGATGGGGTTGGGGTTTTTACTGGGAAAACTTTGCGTAATTGTAACACAAAAAGTGCATTAATTACACTGTGAATTAGTGGTAGTGAGAGGCTGTAAGTTTCCGAGTACTCGTATGAATGGATGGGATCTTTCTGTGGAAGAACAAAAAGATGCCAGAATGGATTAGTGAACGCGCCATCACTCTAAAAGGGGTCAGTAGTAGTCCTAAAGAACGCTTTTATTGTGACCGCTGTAATTTAAAAATGATTAGAAAAATAACTACTGCAAAGCATAACTCCATTCCATAGAATACAACTCTGTATTGAATTTTATGAAATATGTTCCCTAAGTTGAGTAGTGAATATAAAGATGGCTAAGAATTAAAGACAATTCAGTATTTTGTCATAATTATTTGAAATTAGCTTTATATTGTGCAACTTTTAGACTTAATTATTGGACAAATAAAATTCGTGAGGAGAACAGGGTGGGTAGACACAAAATGTTCATCGCGCTGACAGCACTCAAGATATATTCCTCATAACAAGATATATGAGGAAGGATCAATAAGTCCGTCACTTTTCGAACTTCCCTCGCTCAAGTACCTGACTCCCATCAAGTACCACCTGTTAGTTAGTAGACTACTGCCAAATTTTGAGCAAGTTCCGTCATTTACTTTGCGTTTAACAGCTGCTCAAAACATACTACTTCGTGCATTTTTTTTAAATGGAAAAAAGTGAATTTCGAGTGCTCATTAAACATTATTTTTTGCGAAAAAAACCGTCAATCAAACCACGGAAATGATTGGTAAATACTATGGAGGCTCGGCACCATCGATTTCAATGGTAAAAAAGTGGTTTACTAACTTTCGTTGTGGTCGCTCGCACAAGTACAAATGACGCTGTACGTTCTGGACGGCCAATTGAGGTCAATACACCCGAAAATGTCGACAAAATCCACGATATGATGTTGGCCGATCGGAGAGTAAAAGAGCGTGAGATTGTTGATGCCATAGGCATCTCATATGGCAGTGAGGTTTCGATTTTAAATGATCAGTTGGGTTTAAGAAAGCTGTCTGCAAGATGGGTGCCGCGTTTACTCCAATTGACCTGAACGTAATCGTTTGACAACTTCCAAGGATTGTTTGGAGTTATTTAATTGGGCTACGAATTGGTACCTCGTCCGCCATATTCTCCGGATTTAGAACCCAGTGACTATATCCAAACCTAACGAAATGGCTCGGTGTAAAGAGATTTAGCTCCAACGATGAAATTATTGATAAAACAAATTCCTATTTTATGGACCTCGAAAAATCCAATTTTTTAGAAGGGATACAAAAATTGGAGAAACGTTGGACTAAGTGTATTGAGCTAAAAGGAGATTATGTTGAAAAATATTTTTTTTTTGCAAAAAAGAACTGTGTGTTCATTCAAAAAGCCACGGACTTATTGATCCGCCTCGTATTCTAAAAATCTTTTTTCAGTCTGTTCCTAAAATCATGAAAAAAACATAAATTTCAGTCAGATGAATAAAATGAAACTGACGAATATAGATGAATTTGTGCTATACAGCATTCGCACTGGCGTCGATTTTCTTGATTTTGCCACTTTTGTTGATTTCAAGCCGAAATCAGGAAAATTTGCTTGATTTCCCATACGTTTTGACATATAACAAATCTGGTATGTTTTCTTATTTGTCTGAGAATCAGGAAAATAAATGATCGATTGGCTTTGTGCAACGCTGTTTTATCTCACACTACGCACGAATAGTACGTTTGTTTACAACCATTTCAATCACGGAGGTATCACTAGAATAGCCGACTTACTTATTTTTCTCTATTCTTAGGTATTTCTTGTTTCTCAAACATATATTTGTTATACTTTTTTGTTTACTTTTATTTTTGGATTGTGGAAAAATACCAGACAAAGCAAAATGCCTATTGTTGTAGGTTTGGTGTGCTTGTTGTCGTAGTAACACTTCCTCGTCAATGCGTCTTGACTTTCAATCAAATCAGCAAAAACCCCAATGCGAACACTTCAGATTTTGTTAGGACATTTGATGCGAACTCTGGAAAATATTATGCAGTGCGAATGAGGTATTAGACAAAGTTGATAAGGCTAAAATATACTTAAAGGACAATAAGGATGTAATGATAGTTAATGCCGATAAGGGAAATGCGACTGTAATTATAAGCAAATCTGCTGATACGAGTATATCACGAATTAAAAATATTATAGGGATCCTATATTATTATTAAACTTAAAAAATTGAACAATGATATTGGAGAAAAACTTTATAAATCAGGAAACATAAGTCAAATGGAAAAGAACAAACTTAAGACAAATGTGTCCACATAACCTAGGTTGTATGGAGTTCCAAAAATACACAAAGAATAGTTTCCGTTGAGACCAATCTGTTCTTTTGTCAACTCCCCTAATGACTTGTGCAGGTACATTACGAACATTCTACAAAGGATTATAGAAGACCTGAAATGCAATATAAACAAAGGACTCATTGCACTTTAAGAATAAAATAAAGGAACTAAAGATACAAAATTGTGAAAAATTAGTCTCATTCGATGTATTTTCTTTGTTTCCTGTTTGTAAGGGTTTTTCAATAAGAGCGCTACAAAAGTTTTTGACGTAGAATACGTCTTACCTTACGGTATGAGGAGTCATGTCAGGTTTTTATTGTTGTAATCTTTATTTCATTGAATTTGAGGAAACGGCTAGATGAATTTTTTTAAAAATTTTTTTGTAGGTAAATGAAGATGGTATCTTTCGTTTGATATACATTTCATATTGGTTGATATATTTCTAGTATTTTAATTTCTCAAATGAAAATTGTTTAAACACATACACTCAAACATATGTGTGGTGTTTGGTTGAGTGTTTTTGGTTGCTCAACATTGCTTAGGAACATGTATCTAGTAAAAGGTGAAACGAACAGCAAGCTAATGTTGCTTGGCAACATGTATCTAGTAAAAAGTGAAACAAACAGTAAGCTAACGTAATAAAGCTTTTCTGCGAAAGCTTCAATAAAGCTGTTGTAACATTAATTTTGAATTGTAAAGCGTAAAGCTTTCACACAACGCTCGAATGCTAATGCGAAGACTCGATAAGGTAAACCTTTTTTAATATTAGGGCGGCCCTCTCAACATTCGCAGAACTTATTTCAATAAAAATATTAATTAAAATACATAAATTAAATTAAGTTCAAAAAAATTGAACATAATATTTTTTTTTTTAAACGGACTTGAATCAAATGCCGTTGGTAAATATAAAAATTACAGCAGACAGTTGTCCGAGGCCTTCGGCCGCGGACTGTCCCTGCAGGCTGTGTCAGAGACACGGCCATTAAGTTTAACGTAGAATACGCCATCCGATAAGACAGAAAACATATTACAATAAATGATAAATAATATAAGCAAATGAATTTATTGTTATATATGTTTTCTGTCTTATCGGATGGCGTATTCTACGTTAAACTTAATGGCCGTGTCTCTGACACAGCCTGCAGGGACAGTCCGTGGCCGAAGGCCTCGGACAACTGTCTGCTGTATTTTTTTAAATAAAACATAACCGGTTTTAGATACCAATGAAATTCTTTATTCCTGTGAAAGTACGTTCGATGCCATTATGTATGGAACTCGATTTCTTTTGCATGGCCACCACGGGCACGCTTGCAGAAGTCCAGACGCTGACCCAATTTTCGACGGTTTTCAAGCATAAATCGGCCGATACTGCTTCAATTTCACGTTTGATATTCGTACGAAGTTCATTACTCGTCGCTGGCTTGTTGGCATAGACCATAGACTTGACGTAGCCCCACAGAAAATAATCTAACGGCGTCAAATCGCACGACCGAGGCGGCCAATCGACTGGGCCATTTCGTGAGATAACACGTTCACCAAACTTGGTTTCCAATAAATTGATTGTGGCGATCGCTGTGTGGCTTGTGGCGCCGTCCTGTTGGAACCACATGTCCTCCAAGTCCATATTATCCAATTGGGGCCAAAAATATTCGGTTATCATTGAACGGTAGCGATTCGCATTCACAGTAATATGCCGGTCTTGATCATCACGGAAGAAGTACTGCGCAAGGACGCCGCCGGCCCATAAACCGCACCAAACCGTAATTTTTTCGGGATGCAATGATGACTCATGGATTACGTGTGGATTGCTGTCTGACCAATAACGCATATTTTGCTTATTGACGAAGCCATTCAGCCAGAAATTAGCCTCAGCGCTGATTGTTGAGGCCTCTTAAAGTTGAGGTCACTGACTCCAAATTTCGGTAGTAAATTTTAATAATTTCGACTCGTTGTTGGCTCGTATATCTTTCCATGATGAAATGGCAAACCTTACTGAAGAGAAATGTTAAAAGAGCGGGAAAAATATGGCGTCGTTTGCTGTCCCTATCGATTTACTTTTGTAACGTCTCTGTTGAAAACCCCGTTATTATCGAGGGAAAATGGGACAGAATAGAACAGCACACACATATTAATAAATCATTATTCCTCTATATTTCTAATTTCGTATATAAGACAACAGGTATTTCCGATACGATGACAAGGTATATTTTCAACAAGAAGGACTTCCAATGGGAACTCCAGCTACCCCAATAATATTGTTATGCCGACTTTACTTGATTCCTGCATGGAAGAGCTGGCCATAAAAACGAAAATGACTACCAAATATGCAGACGATTTATTCTGTATCGTTTCAGAATATATAGATAATATTTTCACAACATTTAATAACGTTCATCCTAATATTAGGTTTACAATTGAAGAAGAGTGTGGATCAAGGCTCCCATACTTGGATACCATGGTAATAAGAAATTGGGAGAATTTATTAGTGGATTGGTACTAAAAACCAACTGCTTCTGGAAGGGTAATCAATTATCACTCGAAACACTCGAAATTGATAGTTATCAAGACGGCAAGAGACCTAATAGGGAGAGTATTGAAGACAAGTGACGGAAATTTTCAAAAAGAGATTAGGCAAAATTTGTATATATGAATGCATGCCCGGCGATTGGAGTCTCAGTATACTATGTACCATATTTATAAAAGCTGACCCGAGTGTCTGTGTCAACTACCGTGGAATAAGCCTTTTATCCATAGCATATAAGGTTCTATCAATATAATGTGGGAAAATCTAAACCCAAGTATCGCTGGGCTCATTGGACCATAACAGTCTGGCTTGGGCCTGGAAAATTAACAACTGACCAGATTTTCATACTACGCTAAATCCTGGAGAAAACCCACGAAAAATTAAGCGATTCCTATCACCTATTTGTCAATTATAATGCGGACTTCGATAGCACGATACGGAAGAAACTACGAAGCCATGTTTGAGCTCGGCATTCCTGCAAAATTCGTACGCCTTTGCAGGTTGACCTTGACGAACACCAACTCTGCAGTGAAAGTTGGTAAGGATCTTACCGAACCTTTCGAAACCAAGCGAGGCTTCAGGCAAGGCGACACCCAATCGTGCGATCTCTTTAATATCTTAATGGAGGTCATTATGAGAAAAGCTGCAGTCAACATGAATGAAACCATCAGCAGCAAAAGTCACATGCTGCTCGCGTATGCTGATGATATCGATATAATTGGGTGCACAATTAGGGAAGTTACTGCGGTGTTTTCGAGAATTGAGAAGGAGTCAGCAAAAATGGGTCTGACAGTAAATGCGGACAAGACAAAATTAATGGTTTCAATGAGCACGACCTCCAAGCGATTAGACCAAAGCCTGAACATTGATAACCGTTATTATTTCGAGGTGGTGGACGAATTTATATACCTCGGAACAAAAACAACAACGTCAGCCTTGAGTTCAAGCGAAGAATTGTGCCTGCGAATAGATGTTATTTTGGGCTGAGCAAGCACTTTAGAGATACAACTCTTTCCCGAGTAACAAAAATGCGGCTATAAAAGACTCTCATACAACCTGTCTTGGTTTATGGCGCAGAATCCTGGGTCTTATCGCAAGCAGACGAAACATCTGTAGGAGCCTTCGAGAGAAAAATACTCCGAAAAATGTATGGTCCTATATTGCACAACGGCGAGTATCGACGGCGCATGAACCATGAGCTGTATGAGCTTTATCCCGACATTGCCACAGTTAAGCGGATCAATATAACGCGATTGCGCGGGCTAGGCCGTGTCAGTAGAATGGATGAAGACGAACCAGCTCGAAGGGTTTTCGAAACTGAACTCGAAGGAAGAGGAAAAATACGAAGACCATGACTCCGCTGGAGGGTTTAGGTTGACGAATCCTTTGGTACACTTGGTATTACCAACTTGAGAGCTAAACTGAAAGATCGAACTGGTTGGCGAAATATTAGTGGTATTCATGCAAACAAGAAAACCTAGAACTTTTGCTCAGCGCAAGTTTGCCCCGATGCGTTTCATGAGGCACCAAATAAAGTTGCTCTGTGTATCTATGCAGCAATTGTCAAAAAAGGCTGATAAAGTAAATAAACAAAGTAAAATTAAAAGTATATACTTTACCTATTCCATTACTTTATTTTTTTTTTCAAATAAATCATAAAATAAAAAATTTTTCCAATACAAAAATATGGACATTGAAATGTCAAAAGTTTTCACGTTTCTTTTTCCAGGTTTGCTCAGCAAATTTGCATCGAAAACTTTCCACGTTTGTGCAAGTCGCTTTGTATGGGAAATTTGTTTGTTTTGACGTTTGCTGTGCAAGTTTACGATGTTTTCAAGTTTACGAGGTTCTTTCGAGCTTTCATGAAGACCACTATTGTATATTCGTTTTGTAAGGTCCGGATATGTTGTTTGAGACCGGATCAGTAAGTAAGTAGTAGACACTGATTATTTCTAGTGTTGCTACTCGTCTATGAGGTAGTTTTTGACAAGTTGGAATAACAAGTAAAAATCTAAATCTACCAATCTACTTTCACCCAACAATTGCACTTTATTTCATATAATATATAACAGAGAAATTTTGTGGACTTCGGTCTAGCAGATATTCACTTAATACAAAAGCGAGTGCAATCCAAGCCGGTGAAAACCATCCGCCGACACTGTCCATTCTCCCAAGCTTAAAATGTTTACGAAAATACAATAAAGTTTATTTTATTATCACAATAATTACGAAAGCGTTGCTTTTAGACAATCGAGATAATCGCTTTGAAAAGAAATCAGTTAAAATTTCTTTACTTGAAATACGTGAGAGAAAAATTCAAAAAGGTACAACATCTTTGTGAGAACGATTGTTGTTGTGCGGAAAAATAATTTTCGGAAGTGACTTAAAAGCCTAAAGAGTCATTATTCAAAATGATTTGGGAAAAAAGAACTCATAATCACAACAATTAACCAACAACAATTGACGGTAATGACGAACGTGGTTGTGGCGCTTTTGCCGCCATTCATCTCCATTGCCAGGCAATGATAATGACCAAGGTGAAGATGAAGCCCTTTCAAAGCTTGGTGGCGTGGCAGCTGTGACCAGTAGCAAACGCAATTCTACAAATTGGCCTTATAAAGCGTGTAAATCCCACAATGCCGCACTTCATATTATAAAATCTGATTAATGAAGGAGGGGAAAAACGAATCAACTTTATTTAAAAGAATTTTTTAAAAGTCATTTGGGTTGTTACTTGATTTTTGCTCCTCTACAGACGGTTGTCCAATGCTAAATTATGTTGTCTCTCTAACTAAAAAAGCAAAAAAAAAAGGCTGGCAATCTTTCAAAAATGACTGTCGCTTTTTTTCAGTCAACCAACGCAACGCGCCTGCTCTCAACTGACATCGTATGTTGGTTGCTGCTACAGTTCGTTCAAACGTGATTACTCCAGAAATCGAAAAGTGTGTAAAATCACATTAAACCTTTTAAGTAAAACTTTTTAGCCAAGAAACAAACAAAGGTTGTAAGGTGGGGCGGGGGGCACCAAAAGCTTAACCCAACTCACACATGCTACTACGGCAGAAATCTTTTGGAACCACCACCACCACCACCACTATCACCATCATACCATGCAAGTACAAATGGAATGGTTTTTGGCACGAGCTTAGCACGCTTAACAACCAACTGCGAGGCAAAAAAATAAAGCGGCCAACAAGTTGATGGAGGAAAAAATCGGTAAAAAGTCGCCATATGGTAACTTGTTTAGTGGAGTTGTATTAATTTTTTTGTCTTAGCAAGTAAATGTTTGTAAGAATATCGCATATGAAAGTATCGGTTTGGTTCAATTCGCTTCCATATGAGAATATACACAGATAATTTGTGAACGTTTGCCTGATTGGTTGTTGTATGGGAATACATGGTGGGTACATACCTATGTGGGCTTGTCGCAGTTACACAGTGGCACAGGCGTCATTTGGTCTCAAAAAATGGGATTTATTCAACCGGATTAAAATTTTTTCCAGTGTAAATTTAAATGTTTTCTAAAAGTTTGGACGAAAAAGGACAATTATTCAACTCTACTAGAAAAAAACATGGACGAATCGGCCTAAATTTGCAGGATAATAAGCGCTACATAAAAATGACAAAACTGGTAATACAATTTTGAAAAAATAGCATAAATGGTCGGGGTCAGAGTTGTCCAACTTCACCCTATACGAGTAACATGGTCTTATATTCGGCTAAGTGAGTTGCAGTCGTCGACAGGACCCACAAAATATTGCGAAATGTAACAGTGCAACTTTCCTTATCAAGGGCTATTTTCGAATGACCGGTTTTCTATAAAATATTGTTCTCACTTTCTGTGGAGAACTAAATCCAAAATCAACACCATTCATTATTCAGAGGTTTTATATTATATTTATTCCCTTCAAAATAAAATAATAATTGAATTTAATTGAATTGAGATGAATTAATTTCAATCGAATTGAATTGAATAGGATTGAATTGAATTGAACTGAACTGAATCGAATAAAATTGAATCGATTTAAAATTATTTGAATTGAAATGAAATGAAATGAATTGAATAGTATTAATTTGAATTGAATTGAGTTTAGTTTAATTGAATTGAATTGAACTGAACTGAACTGAATTGAACTGACCTAAACCGAATTGAAATGAACCTAATTAAATTGAATTGAATTGAATAGATTTGACTTGAATTGAATTAAGTTTAATTGAACAGAACTAAACTAAACCGAATGGAATTGGATTGAATTGAGTTTAATTGAATTGAATTGAAATGAACTGAACTGAATTTTATTGGATTGAATTCAATTGAAATGAATTGAATTGAACTGAATTAAATTTAATTGAACTGAGTTAAATTGAATTGAATTGAATTAATTTGAATTGAACCGAATTAAATTAAGCTGACTTAAATTGAATTGAACTGAATTGAATTGGTTTAAATTGAGTTGAATTGGATTGAAATGCATTGAATTGAATTGAATTGAATTGAGTTGAATTGAATTGAATTGAACTGAATTAGATTTAATTAAACTGAGTTAAATTGAATTTAACTGAATTGAATTGAATTGAATTGAATTAAATTGAACCGATGTGAATTGATTGAATTGAATAAATTTGAATTGAACCCAATTGAATTGAACTGAATTAAATTGAATTGAACTGAATTGAATTGGGTTGAATTGAGTTGAATTGGAGTGAAATGAATTGAGTTGAATTGAATTGAATTGAACTGAATTAAATTTAATTGAACTGAGTTAAATTGAATTGAACTGAATTGAATTGATTTGAATTAAACTGAATTGAATTGAATTGAGTGGAATTGAATTGAATTGAATTTGATTGAATTGAATTGAACTGAATTTGATTGAATTGAATTGAATTGATTTGATTTGATTTGATTTGATTTTAATTGAATTGAATTGAATTGAATTGAATTGAATTGAATTGAATTGAATTGAATTGAATTGAATTGAATTGAATTGAGTTGAATTGAATTGAATTGAATTGAATTGAATTGAGTTGATTTTAATTGGATTGAATTGAATGGGATTGAATTGAATTGAATTGAATTGAATTGAATTGAATTGAATTGAATTGAATTGAATTGAATTGAATTGAATTGAATAGAATTGAATTGAATTGAATTGAATTTAATTGAATGGAATGGAATTGAATTTAATTGAATTGAATGGAATGGAATTGAAGTAAATTGAATTGAAATAAATTGAGGGGAATGGAATTGAATTTGATTGGATTTGATTGGATATGATTGAATTGGATTGAATTGAATTGAATTGATTTGAATTGAATTGAATTGAAAAAATATACAAAACGTATAACAATAAGTTAAATAAAAAAATTATAAATGCAAAAAATTCATACAATATGCGGCAATTTCAAATAAACAGAAATAACATAATAGGAACTTGGCAACTAGTAAACGATATAACTGGTAAAAAGTCCTATAATATAGATAAAACAATTAAAAGGAACTTTCCACATGAAAAGACTCAGAATTTAACCGAAAGTTTCTCACAAAAATTTAAAGAAAATGTGCAAAATATTATACACATATGCAATATAAAAACAAACACAAATCCAGAAACAAATACACAAAACACAATGTACCTGACTTATGCTACTGAAGGGGACATATATGTAATACTCAAAAATCTAAATGCTAGAAAAAGTCCCGGAGCTGATGGAATTAGAGCAATAGACTTAAATAATAATGCGAATTGTCTAACCAAAGTAATAACAAAGCTAATTAACAGCAGTCTAAGCGAGTCAAAAATCCCAGAGTTATTAAAAACTTCTATTATCCGGCCAATTTACAAAAATGGAAGTAAATCGGACTTCAATAACTACAGGCCAATTTCAATTCTTCCAGTTGTGGAAAAGGTGCTAGAAGAAATATTGGTGAGGAGATTGAACGACTTCCTGTCTAAATACAACGTAATAAGTAAAAATCAGTACGGGTTCCAAAAAGGAAAGAATATCAATCAACTTCTAGGATCGTTCTCGAACATTGTAAACCAAAGTCTAAGCAATAATCTCCAATGTCTTGTACTGTATATAGACTTTAGTAAAGCTTTCGACAACCTACCACACGGTAAGCTAATTGAAACACTTGAAAGGAATGGAATACGAGGCACGTGCCTAGAATGGCTCAAAGACTACCTACAGTGCAGAACATTTCGAGTCAGGATTGAAAATTATCAAAGCGAAAATACCAATGTAATGCACGGAGTTCCACAAGGTTCCAAGCTTGGGCCGTTGCTTTTCATAATATATGCAAACGCGATGATAAACCAACTTAAAGGAAGTAAAGTATTTGCATATGCGGACGATACTGCAATAGTCGTATCACACGAATGTATTCATACTGCTATACGAATTATGCAAAACGAATTAAACAATATAACCCGATGGTGTCATGACAGTGGACTGATAATAAATGTAAATAAAACTAAAATAATGCACATAAGATGGCGACATCCCATCGACCCATCCTACAGATATTACATTGACCTTTCACAACACTGATTGCCTGCACGAGACATATGCTAACAACAACTCTCCTTATAATGATGACTGCTCTACGAAAATAGAAGTGGTTAGTACATATATACACCAAGGAATACATATAGATGTACACTTCATGTGGAAAACGCACATCGAGAAACTACAGAAAAAGCTACGTCAATCAACCTTTGCGTTATACCACTTAAGCAAATGCTCTCCGTACAACGTTCTGAAGCAGGCTTACTGCTCGCTGGCAATTAACGCAAAATAGACTCCTTAAATTACTACATAAAAACCAACAACATAAAACAAACTACATGTATCAAAATATTCCGAACATAAACTTCCACGCAACTAACAATCCCGAAAAGACCAACACAGCCAATCAAAACAACAACGCACGCATAAATCGCTACCAAACATCACACAATGATATCAATTTATACAAGCAACTCCAAATATTGAATATTGAGGGAATATACAAAACCTCAACAGTAAATGAATTTTACAATGATCCAAACTTGCTTGAACATATTGACCAGCAACAGAACACGAGAAGAAGGGCACAAGGGCGCTATAAAGTACCGAGCTTCCGAAATGATTACGGAAAGAAGTCATTAGCCGTAACTCTACCAATAACTCTAAATAATATGCCAACAAACCTATTAAGCATACATAATAAGATAAGTAGAAAGAAATTAATCAAAAACCACTTCCTAAATTAAATTAAATCTTTAGAATTAAAATTAAGAATATATATTTTATACTGAAATAATATAGAAGACATATGTACACAGCTGAGCTGAAATAATAGTATGAACATTGTTTTACACAACTATTTATCATCCTGCAGACAAGCCGCAATGGCTTCGCGGGAATTTGAATTAAGATGAATTGGATGGAATTGAATTGAATTGAATTGAATTGAATTCAATTGAATTGAATTGAATTGAATTGAATTGAATTGAATTGAATTGAATTGAATTGAATTGAATTGAATTGAATTGAATTGAATTGAATTGAATTGAATTGAATTGAATTGAATTGAATTGAATTGAATTGAATTGAATTTAATTGAATTGAATTGAATTGAATTGAATGGAATAGAATTGAATTGAATTGAATTGAATTGAATTGAATTGAATTGAATTGAATTGAATTGAATTGAATTTAATTGAATTGAATTGAATTGAATTAAATTGAATTGGATTGAGTTGAATTGAATTGAATTGGTTTGGTGTGAATTGAATTGGATTGAATTGAATTTGGATTGAATTGCGTTCAAGGGAATATCTTAAGAAACCGGCAAGCTGTTATTAGTCCTTTTATACCCTCACCCATAGGATTGCTCAACACGATAACTGCTCAACACGATAACTGCCGTAAATTTTTATCGATCACAGCGAAATTTTGTCAGTGACTATTATTTGTTCAGGGTTAGTTTGGGATTGAAAATGATCATTCTGGCCACGCCCCTTCTGGTACCTCCCATACAAATCAACACATTTAGTACAACATAATTTTTCTTCTAAAACTTTTTTCTGGTAGATGTGTTTAGCTTCAACTCAAACGTTGGGTAATATTCTGTCAATGTCTACTTAACTAGAGAAAATTGGCGAGGTTGCCACGCCCATTCCGGTTCCTCCCATACAAAAGCTTGGTGGTCGTACGAGTTATCAATGACATTAGTCGCGTGAAACACTTCCGATCTTAATAAAATTAGGTTATAGGCTTCGTGTCAATAAACGTCACCTATTAAGAAAAATTTGGTTTTCCCACGCCCATTTTGGTACCACCCATACAAAAGTTGTTCGACCAGATAACTACCGTAAATCTTTGCCGATCACAATGATATTTTGTCAGTGACCATTATTTGTCCATGCTTAGCTTGAGATTAAAAATGGGCATTTTGGCACCTCCCTTTCTGGCACCTACCATCAAAATTGAGACATTTAGTACAAAATCATTTTTCTTCTAAAACTTTTTTCTGGTAGATGTCATTAGCTGCAACTCAAACGTTGTTTAATAATCTGTCAATGTCTACTTAACAGGAGAAAAGTGGCGAGGTTGCCACGCCCTTTCTGGTACCTCCCATACAAGAGCTTGGTGGCCGTCCGGGTTGTCAATGCGATAAGTCGCGTGAAACACTTCCGATCTTAATGAAATTAGGGTATAGGTTTCGTGTCATCAAACGCCAGTCACCGATTAAGACAAGGGTGATTTTGACACGCCCTGCCAAGTTAAGTTGTGTATGCGGCCGGCTGGTTGTTCGACAAGATAACTCCCACAAAACCCTACTAAACAAAATTTAGTCAAATGGACACAAAAGTTGGGCGGATGCGCGGTTAATCGATACGATTAATCTTATAGACTACAAGCGATCTTAATGAAATTCGGTGCTAGGCAATGTTTTCCCAAAAATTAAAGATTAACTACTGTCCACACCCATTTTTGTACCTCCCATATAAATATTGGGCTGACAATTGCCTGATAGTCACGATAACTCCCTACAATCACTTAGGATCGTAATTAAGTTGTATATTGAATAATATTTAGCGCAATGCCACTCTGCTATTGAATATTGGCACATTTTCCAATATTTAATATAACTCGGTCGTAATGGATGACTTCGAGTGAGGGTATGTTTAAGTCGGTTCACCCGACTGAAATGTCTGTACTGGTTTCTGTTTCTGTTGCGAACACTCTAGTAGATAACCAGTATCGATGTTTGATTAAACGTCGGTTCTCAGATGGGCTGTGGCGAACGGTATCGGTGAACAGGTTCAAGTTATAGATGCGGTGGTGCTGGAGTAGATGTGAATTTATGACATTGAGTATTCTACTTTGACATCGGCGTTCCGCTGGTTCTAATATAATGGGCGTTAGAGTGAAACGAATTCAACTGGAACGAAAAATTCAAGAAAGCCTAATCAATGTGAAAACTTGAAGGCTTTGAATGTGTGTCGGTAGTTTGTTAGCCCCAAACTAGGCGGATATAATCGGTTGTGAACCAGTTCGGGTTCAGTGAAACAATAACCGTCCTAGGGTTAAATGGTGGGAATCGATGCCGATCGTGTATGGGCGTGGTGGTTGTACGTATTAGGTTACTATTGGAGCGAGGGCATTTGAAGTAATTTCAAAGAGTCGGGGTTTGGGTTACTGGGATCGTTTGTTTCCGCTTTTATATCGTCATTCGGCGGGTTCCGCTGTAACTGTCGATAATCGTAGAGATAGTAAAACAATGTAAGAAACAAACAAAGCAAAGAAGGAAAATGTTGCCAATTGAAAGATATAAATATGATACACAGAAGAAGATTTTAATTTCCTATGACCACCTTACGTAATCTCGATTAGTGACGGCGAATCTATCAAATAATTAGCTACGAAAAAACTTCGCTAAACTTCCATGTAGGTCCCAATCAGTGAGTGTAAAACTACTGCTAAAACTGCTACAAATGTATTTATGTATATCATTATCGAAAAATATTGGAGTATTTGTAAAAATGTATCTATGTATATATTTCTCCGAACTGCGTCCGGAATTGGAACGGAATATATTTGGATTTAATTTATATTACATGAAATTTACTTACCAAGGCCCACAGTGCCACTGTAACCTAAGTATGTATGTACCTACTTTGATTTTATGACAGCTTAGAATACGATTTTACGTTTATTGCTGCTGGTTTCCAGCTATTATTGCGCTAGCAATACTCGTATTGCTTGCTGTGGGTTGTTATTGATGCAAGTACTTTAGAGTTGTTGTTTTTGTTTTACCTCCATCATCACCCGACTCACCTATAAAACGTTGCAGCCAAAGGTGAATACAACAAGCATTCTGCTTTAATGGAGCGTAGGCGCTCCAACGCTCTCGACTCTACTACGTTGTCGTTCGATCGAATGAGCGACCAAATGACGTTACTTGGGCCCATACGATTTTTAGTTTATGTCTTTCAGGTCTTAAATAAAAACTTGAAATAAAATAAAAATTGCATTAAACCACAAACTGAACTGTTGTGTTTGTCGTATGTGGGTTGGTCGTACAGGCAATTTTGGCGGGCTAAAAGTGTGGATGGGATGGGATGGCTGGATGGTTGGCTTGCTGGTGGAGCAAAAGTACAGCTGTGGGTTTCTCTTGTTTGCGCCACATCTTGTTTGGGTTTTATGCGTTTTCCGTGGATATTTGGCGTAGAGAATCTCCTGTGGCTGTTGCAGTTTCTTTTTAGTTTCTTTTGATGCCTTCGCGTGTGTGTGTTTGCAGTTGTTTGCCAACGTTTTACGTTACATTATGGCCTACATGCAACAAAATACGTGGCGAAACTAAAGAGTCAAAGACATAAAAAACAACAACAATAATGTCAGAATATGGTAACAACGAACTCTGTTTTTTATCGTCTTCTTCTTTCGTCTGTTTCTTGTTGTATTTTTCCTTGGCCAACTTAAGCGAGCAGTAACGCAAATGTGCCACATTTAAATTGTAGTTGTTGCCGTTTGCTGTTGTTGATGTTGCAGCAACATCATTGTTGTCGTTTGCATCCCATTTGTTTAAATGACGGCAGTGCCATCGATGCTGATCATGATGATGATGCGAATGCGCTGAAGTTGATGACGATGATGGTGACGTTTATTTCTAGAGCCTCTTCACATTTTCTGGTTAAGCTGCTTGCTCATTAAACACAGTTATCGAAATGGGAAAATATGCAGCCAAAAATTTTGGTATTACAGTTGCTGGATTACAAAACAAATTTGTAAAACGGGTTTAGGCAGCAGTTCCAAATACAGGGAATTAGAACCGATTGCAAACAACAGAACTGGTTGAAAACAAAATTAATCGTGTTTTTAAACCTGTATATTTGAACATGTTTTCAAAATTCTGAACCGGTGTCTAAAACCGTGCCTTGAAACCTGGTTTGAACCCGGTCTTGAAACCGGTTATTCTATCTACTCATCAAACCCGATTTCTTTGGACGGGTTGAAGTACATGAGTTTTGTTTCTCACTTATATTTTGACTGATCAATGATCTAGCACCCATATTTACGCTTTTTCCTCGAGGTACCTATTTTGACCCACCATCTCACTGTGAAATCGTTGAGGCAGTATGACATGATATACCTACTTGGAAGCGTGCATACTTCAGCGAAACTATCGCTGTAATTATAATGGTTTTCTAGCTCATCTAAATGCAGTTTTTGTATAATAACTAAAAAAATATGAAATTTCACTTTTTTAAAAGACACACGTCTTTTCAAACGTGTATTTGGAATACTTACTATCAGTGGATTTTTTAAAGCTTGCACCATATACACATTGGACTGAGCTTAATCCATTCCAAGAAAAATATCTGGAATTAAATACACTCCGGTTCACTTATTTAAAGGCACTAAAAAATCCATATTCAGCAGCCTGTACCTTTTGCAATTTGAAACCGATTGCAAAATTTTAAAATGAAAATGGAAGCTAGACATCTTGAGATATAAACAAATCATGACAATAGTGGTTTCTTAACTAAAGAACTTTTTTTGAACAATTTATTAAAAAAATTCCAAAAATGTGCTATTTTTTTGGTTCACTTGAATAAACGCACTTTAACTAATTTTAATGAAAAACAGTTTTTCTTGTTTTTTTTTAATATATTTTACTTTATTTTTTGGTTAATGTATGAGAAATTCATACTACAAGCTTACAAGTCATGTACATTTTTCGAATTGAAAAATGGTTGTTTTTTTGTTGGAAATAATAGACAATTCAGTTCAACACACACTCACTGGCATGACTAGTTTCGAACTCCGTGAAAAGTTCATCATCAGATGCCTAACTACTGTGCCTGAATTGATACCATCGGTTGGTCATCAATCGTATATATCTAAACTCAATTCTGCAATTCACATGTGCGAATTAGTATCGATCGAAGATCCCTAAGTATCAACATCACTGAAAGGCCTATAATTCCAACAACAAGAACAGACAGAATTTTTCCACCATGTTCTTGTTTTCCTCATGCATTCTCGCATTGTTGCAGTGCCTTGAAGTGATTTTTAATCAATATCACAGAGTTGTATTTTTTTACATTTATTTAAATTTGAATTTTGTTGTCCGATTTTGTTAGTTTGTGGTTAATGTATGATAAATTCATACTACATACTTACTAAGGTGGACCTTGAAATGACATTTTTGCGATATTTTGGTAGATGAGGGCTCTATTCCGTGCCTTTTTGAAAAAAAATGACAATGCCGAAAAAAAAAATTAAAAAAAAAAAACATTAGGGGTTGCGCACGAGCCGAGAAAAAGGTCCACTTTGCCAAAATTAGGGGGGAAATTGCCATAGGTCATCAGGGGTCACCCGTAGGGGGGAAGAATGTATGGCCGACCCCCATTAACTTTTTACCGCCAACATTTTCCCCCAAGACACCCACCCCCTATCTCCTCCCCTTAGGGGGGTCACCATACAAAAATGGAGGTTGCTCAGTATTTTCGAAAAACACCATAGGTCATCAGGGGTCACCCCTAGGGGGGGAAAATATATGACCGACCCCCATTAACTTTTCATCCCCAACATCTTTTCCGAACAAACTTACCCTCTATCTCCACTCCTTGAGGGACTCCCCATACAAAAATAAAAGAAGCTGTAATTGAGTAGTACTACTAAGCACTCTTAATATAATATAGTCAAATTAACATATTTTTGTTCGCTGATGGGAATTTCTTGCGGTAAGAATCGGTAACATGTAGTAAATACTGTTTCTCTTCTTCGCCTTCACACAGTATTCTATTATAATCTTGTATCATTTTTACTCCTCTTTCGGCAGTGTCGTTCACAACGCGCAAGTTATTTACAATTCTACGACCTTCTTGATAGTCTGCGCAAGATTTCCAGGTTGCTGGATTTGCAAGAATGAAATCTTGCGATATTCCAAATCGTACAAATAAATTTTTGGTATTATGAGAGACGAAGTTGCTCAAGTCTTTAGCCAAGAATTCCTCATTCACATCTTTGAATTTCACCTCGATTTTTTTAACGCTGGTGCTTTTGATTACGACGCGAGGAGCTGGGGGAACCGGGTCGTCTTCTTCATCTTCTTCACCTTCTTCGTCTTCTTCACCTTCTTCGTCTTCTTCATCTTCTTCACCTTTTTCGTCTTCTTCATCTTCTTCACCCTCGTCATTCTCATTTTCTAGCAATGCTTGGGCCATTTTGGCCTTCAACTCATTTGAAACCTTGTCATCGAAAAAGGGAAGGGCTATGTGCTCATCGGCGAGAGACCATAGGTGACCGATAAATTTCTTTATCATTACCCGAGATAAATCCTGGTCAACGGACTTGTACTCGACGATGTCCTTCAAAAACTTCCAATCTTGATTCGGCGCCTCAGCTGCTCGAGAAGAACCAAACCATGCCTTGACGTAAAGTCGCACCACAAAAATACAAACGTGTCGAATACCATTCAATTCACATACAGATAAGTGAAAAGTTCTCCGAAACAAAAACATCTTGAGGCTGTAAATGGCTTTTGCCATCCATCGAGCATGGGAAACGGGTCCTGGAGGTCGGAAATGGTAATTCTCAAGTTTTTCACCCAGAAACAAAAGAATTAATTGTAGCATTTCTTTGTAGTCATCGCGAGGGTGTTTCTCCTTCAATTGATCTAAGCAAAACTTCTTTATGCCGACTTGCATTGCCACAGGAATTTTTCTGACGACTTGATCGTCTATCAAGCCAGAATGGAATGGTTTAACCTTTACAGCGTCCCATTCCTGTTTGAAACGGTCAAAGCAAGGAACGCCTGGTGCACTGGTCTTTCCCATTTTTGTCTCAAAAACTTCCCTTAGCACCAGTTCGTATACGTGGTGTCTGCAAGGTAAATATAAGATTTCTGTCTCCAACAGCCGCTCAAGAGCAACTGCGGCTCCGGAGAATGGGCCACTGTTCGTTGATGTCGTGTCGAAAGAAAGTCCTTGTATTCGATGTGTCATATGCCAAGATGCCAACAGTTGATAAACGGCATGTGCTATTCTCCGGCCTTTTCCTTTCCCATCTTCTACTTTGGGAACTCCAAGAAGTTGTTCTTTTTCTCCGTACGAGACAATTACCGGTAGACGGTCCACCTTCTTTGTACCCACAAAATCCAAAAGCATTTTGCCATCCCAATGGACTACGAAGGATTTAGCTGCGACAAGCTGGAGATGAATGAAACGCGTTGAAGAATAAGAATTCTGAATGAGAGCAAATAAATCTATGCGATCTTACTTCTGGATTGTCTTTCACATAACTCAGCATGTTCTCTCGATTTGAACGCCGACATCTCCGAAGCGACGTACGGTTTATTGTGTATTGTTGAGGATCGCGTCCAAATGCTTCTGCCGCCGCTATCATAATGCCGACCGCGTCTCGGTCAGTCACTTTGCACTTGTCCAAAGCTGATAGGACTCGTTCAGTAAAACATTGTTTGTAACCTCTTCTGTCACCAACATTTGACGGGCCAGCTTCTGCCGGGAAGTTTTCGTCCTGTCTCCCATTATCATCGCTTGAGTCACTGCTTGAAAATTTAACCACTGCAATTGAACGAATTTCATTTGAATATAAACATTGGACGAACACACAAAGCGCGAAATAGCTTACCGCCTTTAGCGAACCGATCTCTACTAGATTCCGTTGCACGTTTGCGTCGCAACTCTTCTTGTTCTTCGCGCTCAGCTTTTCTTTTCCTCGTTGGAGTATCAGTAGCGTCCACACCTCCCATAGTTCCTGGCCGGCCATCTTCTCTTTGCTTTAGCAGAAACTCAATGTCTTCGGTATTTGTCATTTTCTCAAGGGCGTTGGCGTGTGCGATGTCGAAAAGATTATCCAAGCTATCAGAAAACGTATTCTCTTTTTCTCTAGTGGACTCAGTCTTTCTGTGAGATGACTTTCTTAAAGCATCCCACTCATCGTGCAGCGCAGCTATTTTTCTTGTAACATCTCCTCTGGCTTTCGTCGGAATAGCTGCTTGGCGCCAAAAAATCATCACTGCGTCCGCGACTATAACCGCACTATTTTTCTTCGACATGTTTCGTTTGCGAATGTTGAAGAAATGCATTCTTAGCACTTGCTTCTTCGACGGTAATTTGTTCCCCGTAATATTCATGCTTGGATAACCAATCAAAAAAATATCGTCGCGCGATCTAAGTCGTGTTGTCATCTTAACTTTTAAAAACGGGAGAAAAATCAATTTACTTTTCGCGGTCGTCGGCACTTGTTGAATGACAACAATCGATGAATGAACTGCTATTTATAACTACTACGTATTTTGCAATATTTTACTGCCAGGTACTGATGAATGGGGGCATCTGCTAAGGGTGCCTATGTACCTGATTCAGCACGTGTGCGTTTCAAATTTTTCACGACTTTCCAAACAATGACCACTCTTGAATATTGGTGGAATTTCTGTAAAAAAATCAAAAAAATCTCGATATTGTGCAACTGTAAATACATAGATTTTCAGTATTTTTGTATGGGGAGTCCCTCAAGGAGTGGAGATAGAGGGTAAGTTTGTTCGGAAAAGATGTTGGGGATGAAAAGTTAATGGGGGTCGGTCATATATTTTGCCCCCCTAGGGGTGACCCCTGATGACCTATGGTGTTTTTCGAAAATACTGAGCAACCTCCATTTTTGTATGGTGACCCCCCTAAGGGGAGGAGATAGGGGGTGGGTGTCTTGGGGGAAAATGTTGGCGGTAAAAAGCTAATGGGGGTCGGCCATACATTCTTCCCCCCTACGGGTGACCCCTGATGACCTATGGCAATTTCCCCCCTAATTTTGGCAAAGTGGACCTTTTTCTCGGCTCGTGCGCAACCCCTAATGTTTTTTTTTTTAAATTTTTTTTTTCGGCATTGTCATTTTTTTTCAAAAAGGCACGGAATGGAGCCCTCATCTACCAAAATATCGACACAAGGTCCACCCTAATACTTACAAGACATGTATCAATTTACATTTTTTGAAGACATGCACTGCATCGAAGTTACTGCAAACAAAAAAAAACATTCGTGTATGTGTGTGCAGCTGTAGAGCATAAAATCACAATACTAGAACTTCTACTTCGCTTCCCAGTTGGTAAAATCATCCCAGTGTGCTATATGAATCCGTTACGAATTCGAGACGGATCTCCTACTTCGTTACTCATAACGAATTCGTTTTCCTCTCGATAACGCGAATCGTTTTTAGTACTTTTTCGGATCCGTCTCGAACTCGTAACGGACTTCATATTCGAATACGTTTCGTATTTGTTTTAAGTAAATAAAATGGATTCGAGACAAATTCGCTTTTGATTAATTTTTGCGCATTCGAAACGGATTCGATCTGAGTTGTCATTTATATTAAGGGGAATTTCTGTCTATTTAATTCTATTTATTGTACATTTAAGTTTTAATGTTTCGCACGTCAATTTTGTCTAAATTTTAAATTGAATATATTTGGTGCGATATATTCGAGTCTCTTAGAATTACGATCATGAGCGTAGTGGAAAAACTTGTTAGCTGATATTGGCTGGTCCTTTTATATTTCCTTTGAAAATCACAATTCCACTGATTCGCTTTCTTATATTTTTACGGCTCGTAACGGGTTCGAGGCGAATCCGCCAAATAGCAATTTCACTGATTCGCTTTTAATATTTTTACGGCCTCGTAACGGGTTCGAGCGAATCCGCCAAATCGCACTTTCGCTGATTCGCTTTTTCATGTTCTACGGACCCGTTAAAACGGATCCGAATCCGTTTTTGTGCACATTGGGATCTCACATGAACTTGTCTTCAACGGTGTCTTTAAGACATTTTCCTATATGTCACTCACGACATGTGTCGGTGAAATAATCTGCAACAACTGAATAATGGGAATTGTTTTGCACGACCAGATAGGAGACAAAATATTTCACTGGTGTTATGTAATAGCCCTTCCACGACAAGCTGAGTGACAAATGCCCTCAGTATGTCTTGTTACAACTATAATGACGACTAGATGGGCGACAATTTATTTGATGCTGTCGTGAATCAATATCGATTGACAAGAAATTCAATAAAAATTTTAGTTTTATTGCAAGGTAAAAGTAACGGGACATAATAGTAACGACAAAATGTAAAGAAGGGGGAAAGAGACTTATCAATAATTGTCAGTTGATTGCAGCCATTACAACGGTAAGTTGGGTTTCAAGCGCGTTCGTGTTTTTGTATATTAATAATTGAAAAAAAAATATTTTCGGTTATTTGATGCTAAACGGTAAGATGGGCGATATTGTCGTTCATCTAGTCTTCCATGATTTTACCGACACTTGTTTATAAATATCGTCAAGGATTTTTATGGACGATCACCTAAAATAAGCAATAAAACAATCAATAAATGTCTTCGGTTAGTGACTTGTGTAAATACACACCGCAGTGGCTTAACGAGCTAGACGCTGCTGAAGATGATGCTTCAGAAACATCGAAACGATCGTCCAGCGAATGTGAGTTCGAATCCCACCCGCGGCAATTACATTTTTTTCACTAACCGGAGAAAAAATGATCTCTTACAGCCTTAAAGGAAATTACAACTTTAAACATAACGAGGATCTAAAAACAACTAAATTTGGAAAACGTTTCCTGTTACATCCCTTGAAGGTCTTAGGGAGAGCTTCTCACAAACCAATGAGCTGTGCGCGATCTGATTTTACACTCACTGATTGAGACCTACAGTTTTACACCGGTTCCGAACGGTTTTTTGAGATGCTTTTTCATGGCTAAATACTCGATAGTGTCGCCGTCACTAAGTGAGGTGACCGATTTACCCATAGTTTAAGACTTCATGAAGACGCGGCCATCTGGGTTGTTGTGTTTTTGTATACACACACATACACGAATGATTTGTCGACAGTTCTCCGAAGTTCATGGTTGTTGCAACTTCGTTACAGTACATGTTTTGACAACAGACTAATTTTTTTCATGACCATTCAAGACGCACCGACGTTCTCTTGCACAGGGTGTCTCAAAGAAAAGTTTACATTTGTTTAGCTGATTGCGTGAATGCATTGAAAATATGGAGCGCGGGGGGTATGCCAGTAGGTAGCCTCCCAGCGGCGGCAGTCGCAAGGCCTTCCACAAATAAGGCATTAGGAATGATTCGTTTGTAATAGCTTCCTAAAATAAGGCCTGCGGAATGCATGCATTTTTTCATCAGATATGACCAATAAGAAGATTTTTAAAATTTTGAGAAATTTATTTTCCAATTCCATTTAACCGTAATTTAATTGGAACATTTCATACAAATTTTAAAATTATATTGTCTATTTAATATTTTTCAGGGTATTTTTAAAATGTTCAATTTGAAGTTAGGCATGGTAAAACTTTCTAAGATAGGTACATACATACTTATAAATAAATATGTAGAAGTGGATAATGATTTTGTGATAAAATAAATAATTTTAGTTTTATTTTTGTTTAACGAAGATAAATTGAAGAAAATGCCTCTAAAGCCTTCCTCATTGCATGCCTTCTAAAACATTCCTTAGGCAATGGGCAAGGAAGGCCTTGCCTCCCAATCTCACGCAATGTTAACAAGAAAGGAGGAGGTAATGTGTAGGGAAGGCCTTCCGTATTTTACAGAAGGCCTGTTTGGTCATGATTTCAGGCCTTCCAGGACATGACTTCCATCTCTGGACTGGCTCTTGGGAATTCAGACACAATGAAGCGTTTTTCGGGAGAGGTCCGCGCGCTTTGCATGCGAGAGTTGTACAAAAACGGGAATTCTGCGACGGTAGCGATTCGAAGATTCTGCAGTGTTCAAGATTTTCGTCACTCCAATGATACGCCAAGCATACTTCTAATGATTACTGGGAACGCGAAGGTTACATTTAGACGATACTCTTTTTAAGAAATAAATTCCCAAATATGTACTGTACTTTAATAATTAATAAACGTTTCCTTTAAACACATCTTATTTTTTATTTTATCGACTCACAATATATAAGCTTTCTTTTGAGACACCCTGCTTATACTAACCAAGCATATTGCAGTAGTACTAGTAACCAAAGCATAGTTATTCAAAGTTATTCAATTAATTTCAACCTAACTACGTTTAAGTTATTGACTACCACTTACTACATCACAGTCTTGGTTATTTGAAAACATTTCCATTAAATTCATTTTATTTAATAGGTTAATAGTTTCTGATTTCATAAAAGTAGTTATCGTTAACCACTTCTATGTATTCATATTAACTACGTAATAGTTAAGGGAATTTCACCTACGAAGCAGTTGTTATTATGTAACTACATAATTTTGTGGGAGTATGCATTGTTAATTTCTTAAATTTTGCATTTTTTCAAAATTAGCGACATTATCACTATTACTAGTTAAAACTAACTAACAATTATAATTGTTAAATTCTATACAAACTGGCTGCTAAAACTTGTAGTTATCTTTAACTGTATCATAAGAGGAGATGGTGACAATGATTTTATCTCAAAAATATCCAGAGCACATTAAACACCACTATATTTAGTTTTTTTATTTTAAATTTCGCTTAATCACAACGTTGAAATCTAAATTTGCCACTCGAATTTCGAGTGCTGGATTTTGGATATTATGGTGTCAAATAAATACACTTCTAACCACTGTAACCAATCAAGCGCTTTTTACGCGCGTATTTATTCTACTATATACGTCTTTTAAGTTATGCCCAAACCTTATATTTGTGCCTCTTATGTGTAAGTGTCTTTTTTGTTATTGTGATCCTCTTCTTGGTTCCTTTGTTCCTAATAATGGATTTAGAGTGTTTTTGTGTCCCAGCACAGGCATTAAAGGAGTGAATAATGCAAGCTATCCATCTAACCATCCATACTTGTACGGCCATTCATGCATCCATCCAAACGTCAGTTGCGTTCGTTCGTTCGTCCGTCCGTCCATCAATATGCGTAGACTGCAGCGTTCCAGAAGCTGTTTTCTTTTCATGCGTTTTCATATCCAGTAGCCCGAACTTCTGTTGTTTGTATAATTCTCATTTTATGGGTGTTTGGTTTGGTTTTAAGTATAATAAATTTGAGGCAAAAAATCATGCAAATACAATGGTTGCTGCCACTTTTTAAGTCAACATCGCAGCCCTCTTCAACGACAGACATCATTATCATCGCCATCAACGAAGATCATCATCAACATCTTCATGACCATCATTATCTACATTAGTTCCATCATTATCATGATGCCGTTTGTGATCCATAGTGCGATGGGACATCTTGAGATCCACAGTAGCAGTCGGTATTATTGTTTGATAAATATTTGCCAGTCTAAAAGTGTTGAGATTTTGTGCTGAGATATACATATATTGATGATTGAGGCATTTTTGCGACTGAATGATATTTTAAGAGACTTTCAATTTGACAAATTGCGTGGAAGAAAATATAAGCAGTTGGTGATGATTTTGAATTGTAACATTATGAATTTGTAACATTATGCGTAAAATGGTAAAGGAATAAATTGTTATGTAGTTAGCAACATAAATTGTTGATAATAAACTTTGTCAATTTATATAGTTAAGGTGTATAATAAGACACACACGCCAAAACTTTCGCAGTGTCTAAATTACTAAAATTGTAAAACGAATTGTCTTAGTTCTAATAATTGTCAATAGCTAATAGTTAATAGTTAATAGTTAGTAGTTAATAGTTAATAGTTAATAGTTAATAGTTAATAGTTAATAGTTAATAGTTAATAGTTAATAGTTAATAGTTAATAGTTAATAGTTAATAGTTAATAGTTAATAGTTAATAGTTAATAGTTAATAGTTAATAGTTAATAGTTAATAGTTAATAGTTAATAGTTAATAGTTAATAGTTAATAGTTAATAGTTAATAGTTAATAGTTAATAGTTAATAGTTAATAGTTAATAGTTAATAGTTAATAGTTAATAGTTCATATTTCATGTTTCATATTTCATATTTCGTATTTCACATTTCATATTTCATGTTCCATATTTCATATCTCATGGTTCATATTTCATAGTTCATATTTCATATTTCATGTTTCACATTTCATATTTCATAGTTCATATATCATATTTCATATAACATATTTCATAGTTCATATATAATAGTCCATATTTAATAGTTCATATTTCATATTTAAATGTTTTTAATGTTCGATCCCTGCTCAAACCACCTTACATTTCTTTCGACGACGGTCACCTCGCTTAGTGTTAGCGAGACTAACGAGTACATAGCCATGAAAAAGCTTCTCAACATACCGTTCGGATCCGCTGTAAAACTGTAGGTCCCCATCAGTGAGCAAATAACAATCCCTTCATGGGATGTTATGGGAGACCATTATTTTTTCATATTTTATATATCATATTTCATATTTCATTTTTATTTCTCATATTTCATATTTAATTTTTCATGTCATATTTCATTTTTCATATTTCATACTTCATACATATTTCATTTTTTATATTTCATAGTTCATATTTAATATTTCGTTTTTCATATTTCATATTTAATTTGTAATTTCTCATATTTCATTAGTAGTTCATATTTCAGATTTCAAAATTCATATTTTATATTTCTTACAACGTATTTCATATTTTTAATTCAATTTTCCAAAAATTGCAGACCACACTGCCACACTGACATAATGGTACTCAACGTGGGGACTCCCAAGGCTCATAGGTTCCAACCCTGAGTCAAGAGGTTCCTATCCCCGTTGACGCGTGCTGTCATGTTAGTGGACCCTAATTTTTCATATTTCATATTTAATTTTTCATATTTCATAGCCCTAAGTTCAAGGATAATAGTTATTATTTTACATGTGGCAGTTCGCAGTTCACAGTTCATAGTGCTTAGTTGTTAAAATTTAATTATTAAAATTGTAATAAGTATTATTTATAAATAAATAATAATATATAAGTATACGTACATATGTAGAAAAAAGTGTGTAGTTCAAGTTTCTTACTTGGTGTGTAGTTCTTAGTTTACTCACTGGTCGTAGATCATACAAAATATTACTTTTATGTTGCGTGCAATGAAGTTACATTCCTTAACGATGCCACTGTTACACACGTAATTAGAAAAATACAATACAGAAAAATACAATATATATACTCGTAGTTAAAGAGCTTAAAATGGAAGATAGCACGATATCGCAAGCGAGAAAGTCGACATAGTTTGGTGTTGCAGGAAACTTCAGATATTTGGCTTTGGCCTCAAGACATTGTATGGTTGATGGGCCCATCATCGACTACTGTGTGGAGTACTCAGCTCATCACATGATTAACCCAACAAATTATTACAATTTTGTTGCTAAGGTCGGCGAATTGGCTGATGCCATATTGTCCATGTTATTGGTTTGGGATCTGCTCCCTACTTATGATGCGTGTGCTACTGTGCGAATGTAAAACAAATTTGCGAATGGAAATAAGATTCTTCTCATTACATTTCGTTTTTTTGTTGGTTCGCTTTAACCAAGCATGTCATTCTTGGCAAAGTTTCGTTTACTTTTTTGTAATTTGATTTCGTCTTTTTGCTCCTTTTATGTGGCGAAGAGCAAATACAAGCAATGAAAAACACTCAGACTCGGTGCAATTTTCGTAAGAGCAAAAATGCACGTAACATTCACAGTGACCTATAATTACAGCTCCGACTACTGGGTAGAAAATTATAATATAATAAACTAACAAAGAAATTGCGAATGTTGCAATGAAGATTCCCTTACGTACTATAAAGTACAGATGAGAAAGAATGCTACTCTACGTGCGGTAATTATGTACTCATCATCAACATTTTTGCAGTCATTGTCTAATTACAATGGCTAATCTGCAAATTACTGCTTAAATCGACATTTTCGTCTTTAAAATCCCACGGGTTCTTTTCTAGGCACAAAACGGATTAAAACGAATGTGGGAACCTTCTACATACAAAGATTACAAAACAATATTAAAAATCGTTATTGTTATAAAACATTTAAAATCAACATGGAGTTTGTTAATTCGATATAATATTTATATTTTGGCTATCGATTAGAAGTGATATGGATTCACTAAATGATGCTCCCAGTTCCAATTTTTTATATAAATCGCAGTCTTGATACACTTTAGGAATACTTTGTTTCATTCAAAGCGAATCTAGACAATTCAAAGATGTCTTTCTCATTCAAAGTGATTCTCAGTGTACTATTTCCTGTATTCAAAAGGGTGATCCGTGTGCATGTTCTAACTATCGAGTTATCAGTCTTTTTGAGCGGTTTCTGTGAAAGACTAAAGCCAATTGTTGAAAACTTGATTGGATCTTATCAGCGTAGTTTTAGACAACGGAAGTCCATGACGAACCAAATATTCACGCTACACCAAATCCTGGAAAAGACCTGCGAACGGCAAATCGATACATACCATCTTTTTGAAAAACCCCCCACCACCCTCACATACGGGAAAAATTGTACGAAAATATGTCTGAGCTGAGGATACCGGAAAATTGATTCGCCTCTGCAGAATGACGCTGCCAACGCCAAACCAGCAGTAAAAGTAGGGAAAGACTTCACCGAACCATTTTGTACCATGCGAGAATTTAGACAAGGCGGCACATTTTCATGCAATCTCTTCAACATTTTAATGGAGATAATAATGAGAACAATATAAAAAGTCATATGATGCTTGCGTATCCTGATGTGTCATTGATATCATTGGGCGAAATCTTGGAGAGATTATTTTCGTATTTTCAATAAAAAAAAATCGACGAAGGTGGGTCTTGGTGTTATTGAGGGCATGACAAAATTGATGGTGTCAACGACTAGACAAACCTCTCGTCTGAGTCGATACTTTTGGGCTCAGCAAGCAGTTTGAGAACAAAGTCCTCTCTCGACAATTTTATCTGTCCTTGCATATATATGCAACTATAAAATGCTTGTAGCTTTTCTCAAATATAGTACACTTGTGTTCAAACTAGAGTGTCCAAAACCGAAACCAAAAACCCGGGAAAACCGGTTAACCGGGTTTATTGCTATTAACCGTGTGCCGGTTTTTTAAAAAAGTACTTTTCGAACAAACAGGAAACCGGTTATTAGACGTCGAGTAACCGGTTAATCGGATTTAATTTGTAATTAATAATTGTGTTTATCTTCCCGACGATGCTACCCAATGGGTAGAGAAATATTGAAGAATGAAATAGCCCTAACGCACGAACATTTTAATTTTAAATATATAGTTTTTGTTTAAAATTAAAACGTAATTAATTAAATACAGTTGTGAAATATTAAAAAACCAACAAAACTGGTTCCACCGGTTTTTGGCAAAATTAAAAACCGAAAACCGGTTTCTTGAAAAATTGATTTCTCAAACAAACCGAAAACCGGTTTCTATAAAATGCTTAAACTCTAGTTAAAACTAGAGTGTCAAAAAAACCGGCATATTTTAGAAACCGGGTTTCGGTTTGTTCGAAAAAATCAATTTTTTATGAGACAGGTTTTCGGTTTGTTTGAAAAATAAATTTTTTTAGAAAACGGTTTTCCGTTTTTAATTTTGGTAAAAACCGGTGAAACCGGATTTTTCGGATTTTCTTACAATACATTTGTAATATTTTAAATTATTGTATTCTTAAATATTTCGCTCACCATTGGGTAGCATCGTCGGGAAGATAAACACAATTATTAATTAAAAATTAAATGAAAAAAAATAATCAGGTCGATTCCTAAATATGCGCTTCACTTCGACGAAGGCAACGTTTCACTTTCGACGCTCTGTTTTCGACGCATTCTAAAATACTCGTGATGACTTATCGATAAAAATTGTGAAATTTTAGGCATCACTAATTAAATCAGCTGTAGGTTTAATCAGCTGATTGGGAAAATTTTCTGTCGTTAACAAAAAACTGTAAACAAAAACTCATATTTTAATTTAAAATGGATTCCATTGCGTTTTATGTTACTGATAACTCGGGAAATCTACGAAGTGTTCTAAAAAACTTAAGAAACATCACGATGGAAATATTTTCAAAGAATGACATCAGTTACGTTTGAAAAAAAATGTTTGATAGAGTAAAAAAATGAATGATAGATTAAAAAAATGATAGGGCCTTCAAATATATTTTGTCGGAATTAGAAGACAAAATCAAATCGGAAACACGGCTGGGATGCAATGCAGTAAATGAATTTTTTGAATTTGAAGATTAACGGAAAATGCGCGGATATTGGCGTCGAACGAAAATGACATATAAATTAGGGACACGAGTATTTTAGAATACATATGATGTGAAAGAAAACACATGTTTCTGTTTGCACATCTCTAAAAACATATGTTTTCTAGCAATCACATTACCAACGTATTAAACAATAGCAAAAAGTCAATGATGCGCGTATTTATGGTGAAGGTGACTATAGGTACCGACCTGAATGAAATTAAAAATTAAAATTAAATTTTTAATTAATAATTGAGCTTATTTTCCTGAAGAGGCTACCCAATGGGTACCGAAATATTGAAGAATAAAATAATTTAAAATACACCTAACGCCTGAACATTTTAATTTTAAATATAATACGAAAGGTCAAATAAATCATCACATTTTAAAAAATATATAAAAAAGAACATTAATAATTTGTTCGGTACAAGTTCAATATCTATTAAAAAGTAACCGGTTTCCGGGATGTTCGAAAATTACCTTTTTTCAAAAACCGGCACACGGTTAATAGCAAAAAACCCGGTTAACCGGTTCCCCCGGTTTTTCGGTTTCGGTTTTGGACACTTTAGTTCAAACACATTGTGTTTGCTATTCACTATTACATGTTGGAGACACAATGATTAATAGGCTAAAATATATATTTCTGTGACCCAAATGTGGATTTCTTTCTTGAAAACTGTTGAAAGCAAAAACGTGACAGACAACAAAGACTCAAACAAGCAGCAGATCTTCAATTCATGATAACAATGCTTGCAAACCTATATGTACATGGTTCTTGCAATATGCTGCTGGGGTCGTTTTTTTCCCGATATTCAAAACTTTATTTTTTCCGTGCGAAGAAAGCATTATGGAGTTTTATTCAAACTGTTAAATGGTCTACATACTCCGATATCGTCGTGGATCACAAAATTATCAGAAATCGGTCCAGCCGTTTCGGAGGAGTTTAACGCCAAACAATCTGTGATCGCAGTCGGAGAAACTGTCCACTTTGTGAGTTAAGTCCCTACCCGCGCCTATAGATGTTAACACATCAAAAACAAATGGCTTCCCATTACATCCCATGAAGGGATTGGGGAGAACTTTTCACAAACAATGAGCTGTGCGCTCCCAAGTTATATAGTCACTGATTGTGACCTACAGTTTTATACTAAGCGAGTTTTATACTAAGTCACTAAGCGAGGTGACCGCCGTCGAAAGAACTTTACATATGTAAAGGGGTTTCCAATGTGAGTGATATGATTTCTAGGTGACGTTTCGGCCATTTGTAGTATGTCATGATCTGTCTTTTTTTGCATTGTATTCAGTAATATTTACAATTTCATCATGGAGAGACATACGCAAGAACAACGCTTACAAATTATTCAATTTTTGATTCAAAATAATCGTAATCCAATTGCAACTTTTCGAACCGATCGAAGTAATGAAAATATTGCAGCCGTTCAGGCAAGTGTTGCTGAAAACAGCAATTTATCGATTCCAAGACATTGTCAACAACTGGGACTGTCTCAAATCACAACCTGGCGGATTCTCAGAAAGGATTTGGGCTTGCGTCCATATAAAATTGTTATCACTCAATAACTGAAGACATTGGACTACCGTAAACATCATAAATTTGCTGATTTTGTCTTGGAAAAACTTGAAAATGATAATGATTTTTTTACGAAAATCATCTTCTCCGTTGGGGCTCACTTTCATCTGAGTGGGGCGGTAAATAAATAAAACTGTCGATTCTGGTGCGAAGAAAATCCACAAAATATTCATGAACAACCATTACATTCACCTAAATTGACAGTTTGATGTGGATTTTGGTCTGGTAGAATCATCGGTCCATACTTCTTTCGAAATGAAGCTAGTAACAACGTTACTGTCACTGACACCGGTATCGATCGATGATAACCAACTTTTTATGGCCGAAATTGAAAGAAGTTAATCTTGACAACATCTGGTTCCAACAAGACGAGGATACGTGCCACACAGCACGTGCAACAACCGAATTATTGCGAGAAAAGTTTGGAGATTCGATTATTTCACGAAATTGTGACATTGAGTGGCCTCCAAGAAGTTGTGAGTTAACAGCATTAGACTATTTCTTGTAGGCTCATTTGAAGTCATTGATCTTTAGCAATAAACCAGACTCTCTTCAAGCTTTCAAAGTCAATATTGAACGTGCTATTCATGACATAAGCCTTGATTTAGTGAAAAAAGTGCTCGAAAATTGGGTTCATCGAATTCGTTCCTGCAAAAGAAGACATGAAGGCCATTTGAAAGACGTTTCATTCAGAGCTTAATTGTATCGATGGTACTTGACTTCATCGATTGTACAATTAATGTGTTTTTTTTTAAGAAATCATATCACTCAAATTGGAAAACACTTTATTTACATATGAATTTTTGTAAAAATCTTAGATCATTTTTAATCAAACAATTAGTCTTGTACAATTTGTTTTGCCGCTGACTGTATGTACAAAACGTGTGTGTATATACATACATATGTCTATTATGATGAAAAAAGATTTGAAATACAGACAAAATTTTCGTACCTAGTACGCTCGACATCTTAGTTTGTTGAATTTTTTTTTCTATTAAACAAGCAAAAAATACCTGAACGCATCGCATCGAATACATACTGATTGCATTTGATATTTGTACAATATATATATATGTAAGTATACATATGTGTATACTCGGATATTGCAAAAAAGCTCTGAGACTCTTTAGACATCTATCTTACATATATGAACTACTCAGCTGTCAATTGATCTAACTCCAACATTTTAAAATTTTTTCAATTTTAATGGTATTATAATTAAAACATGTTCAAATTATCAATATTGTCAAGGTTCTTCATTTGTTATCATCAAAATGATGGAGTAATCGTGAAGTATAATTATTTGTAGATCCTGCTTTAGATTTGTATGAGAATAGTCACATACTTCTTCTCAACTTTTTGTTTTGTGGAGTTAGATCAATTGGCTTCTGAACACCTTATATATTACTAAATATGTACGAGTGCATTGCAAATGCATCTACTGTTGCATTTATACTGTATAATTTTATAAAACGTAAGTGAACAGAAAAATTACACAACATTTTAGCCAATTAAAATAAATTGTTGTCATTCAATTTAAGGCCCAAAAAAGATTTTGATTAAAACAGCAAATCATTTATTTTTCAATTAAATACAATTTATGTTTCAACTAAAAATTGTCTTACCGTGAACGTTACAAGTATTTAGTATAAGTATCTATATATACAACTTCATATACAACTACAACTACAACAAAATTATTGATGTGTTAACATCTATAGTCACGGGTTGGGCAATCTATCAAAGTGAACACATGCAAACAACACACAGCGTTAGCATCACATACGTGGTTGTTGTACAACAATAGTCTCTGCCTGAAAATTAGTATGATGGTATTGCTGTAGCGGCAGCGAATAACCAACCAGCCCGTCGTCGCCAAAAAGAAATTGTATGACTCAAAAGCACTGGCGACATCTAGCAAATGATTCAAAACCTATTACTCTCTATTTGTCATAACTTGATCCATTCATAATTTTGATGTGAAACATTGATGAATTTTAAAGCATTTTTGCTTTTTGTATTGGTATGTGTAATACCATTGTCGAAATGGTGCATTTATATTGAAATATTCTATAAAGACTCTCTACATGAGATAAGTTCTCTATACTATACAATACTTTTTGTCGTCGCTCTGTTTATGACAAAACAAAAACAATTATTTCAGTGAGCTAAATATGGCTTTATTTATTTCAACAATATTTCACCTAATGTTAAAGCAGATGTAAGAAAAAAAAGTGCAAAATAGCAAACGAGTCTTCGGCACAAAAACTATTCTTCGTTTTATATTCCAATGTAACATTTACTAATGTGTTCATAGGAATCGAACAGGTAAATTGTAACAAAAATTGTAACAGAAATTATCAATAATTGTCACGAAAATTCTCACGAAATTCCGTTTTAGTCAATAGACAACAGTTTTAAAATTCAGTTGTGACAATCTCTCATTTGGTTGTGACAACCTCTAACTCTTTTGTAACCTAGTTCAACTGTAACAACTTCTAATTCAAAGGTGGCAACCTCTAAATTCAAACCTGAAAACCTCTCATTTGGTTGTGGCAACCTCGAATTCGACTATGACAACCTCAAATTCGGTTGTGGTGACCTCTAGTAAGGTTGTAAGAACCTCTAAATTCGGCTACGGCTACTTCGGTTGTCTCAAACGTAATTTTCTGCGGGTGCACATTTTAACAATTTCGAGTTTTTCGTAATAATATAACAAAAACATCTTAATCTTGTCAAATTGAGAACCTCCTCAATTACTAATAAAGGGTGGTCACGATCATGTGGTCACGAGGTTATAGTTCTTGGTCTAAGAAGAAATGCAAGAAATGTTACATTACTGCGAACGGAGGCGAGTTGATGTTGGTGGCTGTTCGATCACACTTTCAGCTACATCGGCAATATTTTTCACTGAACGCAAGTTCTTTTGTCCAATAAGAAGATTCACTAATTGTGTTGATGTCACTCTATTTCTATATTTATTTCGTAGATTTCTTACTGTTTGAGTTGAAGTCTCAGATTGCGACAATTTTGAGACAGACTTCTTATTAGATTTCTTAGAGTTTAAGTTCAAGTCTCAGAACTTTGGTAGAAAGTTTTTAATATTTCCAAATCTTCTTCAAACGTGAAGCGACCCATTTGACAAATTTCTTACCGTTAACTAATAATCTGGCACTTTTTAAATGTCAAATAATGCCATCTGCTTCGATATAACGGGGGATTCAAATTCCAAATTTTTACATATTTTTACAATGAAGGAGTGATCATGAAGCTTCTTTTTTTGTGGAGTTAGATCAATTGTCCCGTGAGTACGTCATATGATGATTTTTCGTTTTAAACTGATAAAATTCCATTCGAAACACTACAATTACGATTTTGAATTTCAATGATTTGTTAAATATTGACGGTAGCTTTATTTCTTGTTCTGCGGAAACATAGAGAATTGCCATTACTTACTCCCTCGCTTACGCCCATACAATTTTGTAAGCGATTTAAATTTGTTTATGTTTTTTTTTAATAAATAAGGTTTTGGGTCGTATTTGGAGGGAAAATTAGAATGGGTAGCTAAAACAGAACATGTATTTCAGCGGACGTGTTCAAATCAATTTGAATGATTAATGAGCAACTCAGATGGCAATTGAACTAACTCCACATTTTAAAAATTTCGAGATTTTAATGCTATTAGAATTAAAATTGAAATTGAAAAAAATTATCATCATAATGAAGAAATAATCATGATGGGTTTGTAGGCTTCGCATTAGATTTGTATGGGAATTTAATAGAAGTTGCCAACTGATTTTCCAGTTTCCTCCACTTTCTGTTCTTTGGAGTTAGATCCATTGACATTTGAGTAGCGCAAGTACGGCTACTAGGTCTGTCAGGCAAAGGCGTTTGGTCATTGTAAAATGAGATTTAAAGCTTCTGAAATACTAATTACAAAAGTTATCACCTTTATTTATTAAATTTCGTTTAGTTTAAGATCTTTTTTCATTTCTTCTTCGGTGTATCAATAAGAATTGTGGACACTGTTATCAAGTCAATTTTGCAAACAATTTTCTCCCCGATTTTTTTTCTAATATTTTTCACTCATGCGAAGAAGAGAACATTGCTATAAAACAAAAATGTCTTTGAAAATTATTGGCTGTTTTACAATTGAGACTGACACATTTTGTAATGTTTATTGTTTTCTTTGATACAAAAGCCAAATATATTTATAGAAATTTGATATTTGAAAAATATTTTTTGCTTTGTAAAATTTTTCAAATGCATTTCACACTGCAGTTCTAACAAGGTCACCACTCGCATCGCTGAATGGCAGTCAATTTGATGAAATTGCCCGATTTTTTCTCATACGATTGTTTGAATTTCATAAAAACCCCCATATTTTTGTTTGCTGATTTTATTTGATCGAATTCTATTGAATTGACGTAATTCGTACGTCAAATTTGTTTTGGGATTAAGTAAATTGTTTCAGTTTACCCACAGGAAGTTATCGGGCAATGCCAACCGCACTGCATTAGAGCCCCAAATTGCGTCATATCGAACATTGTGGCACATTGATGTTGGGGCACTCCCTCCAAAACGTGATAGGCATTCAAAGGCCTTTCAAATGATGTTATCGACAAAATGTCATGTTTGGATTATTTTATGCAAATTCATTTGACTGTAGATAAATGTATATACAATATTTATGTAAAAACTATTATGAAGGATGAGGTGAAATAGTTTAATTTTGAAGAAAATAAAATATCTACCTATGTATGTAATATATAATAATTTGAATAGAAAATTATTAGGAATCAATTTAAAATAGGGATAACTCTTAATGAAATAAAAATTTTACTACTCACATGAAGACAATTCTAAATAAAAATTAATTATATATATTTTAAATGAGAATAAATTTAAAGCTGAATGATTGTAATATCTTCCACTAAACTAAATATGTAAATCAAATGATGTAGATCAAAATATGTAGATCAAGTAAAAGATCTACGACAATAAGTCCACATTTACCCGCGTCTTGAAGGAGGAGATTCAATGCTGGATCACCGAAATCCAGCCCCATTTTTGCAAAAGGTCATGGGAATTTGCCAGTAAAGCCATGGAGGACATTTTCTCGATGTGCAATTCCCCAGCCAAATATATTGCTAACTCTGAGCAAATTTGTAAGGGGGAGTTGATCAGGCAACCGACCTGCTAAAATAAGTCATGATTTTTGTATGATATGTCCCACTTGGCAATACCAGATGATGGCTGTATACTTAAGGACAATTATGAATCCATTGAGGGAACGAACCAGACTGCATGCTTAATATGCGTGCTCGCTAAAAACCCACCGTGTGCGGGGCTCTTGATGGAAGACGATGGCACGTCGACGAATTCGTCTGCAGAGTCTCTTGGGATTCTCCTGGATACCCACTTTCCCATGGACGACAGGAATGCTGGTCATCAGCCAGAAGAGCTAGGCGGAAACTCACCCAGCTTAGAAAAAGTTCGCTCAAAAGTGAGCAGAAAGAATCTGATATGGGCCATTAGATGTTTCAAGCCCTACAAATCAGCCGGACCTGACGGGACAATTCCCGCGCAACTACAGGAGGCACTATACCTATCTTGTAGTTGGTTGGAGGCAATCTTCAGGGGCTGCCTTATGCTGGGAGTCATTTCTAGCGTTTGGAAGCAAACCAAAGTGGTTTTCGTCTCGAAAGCGGGCAAATGCTCTCATGTCAAACCAAAGGACTTTAGACAATCAGTCTATAGTCCTTTGTTCTTAAGACATTTGAAAGGTTACTGGACATTCATGTTCGAAGTAATCTTCCCCAGAATCTACTATCGAGTTCTCAGCATGCCTATATCAAGGGCAGGTCAACTGAGACGGCTTACCACTCTATAGTCAGCACCGTATAAAACTCTCTTGAGAATAAGGTCTTCGCTCTAGGGACCTTCCTGGACATCGAAGGAGCCTTCAATAACATTCAACCTCCGGCGATTCTTAGGTCGTTACAGAATCTAGGAGTCGACAGCTTAGTGACACGCCTAATTGGGAAGCTTCTGGTGGATAGATCCGTCAAAGCTGAATGGGGTGGTGTTACAATTGCTATAAACGTTAGCAGGGGGACATCGCAGGCGGCAGTTCTGTCTGCACTATTATGGTTAACTTCTGTCAATGAACTGCTTCTTGAATTGGACAGGGTCGAATGCCAGGTCTTTGCCTATGTCGATGATATTGCTATCATCTGTATGGATATAAACCTCAATTTACTTAGCATTCGTACAACCAGCCTACTTAGTCTGATTTCGAACTGGACCGCTAAAAACGAACTATCACTTAACCCTCTTAAAACCGAGCTTATCTTGTTCTCTCGGAAATATAAAATACCCGCATTTGAACTGCCTTCAGTTAATGGGGTGCAATTATAGTTCACGGAAAAGGCCAAGTATCTGGGAATAATTCTCGAGAGAAAACTATCTTGGAAACCGAATGTGGAGCAGAGGGTGAAAAAGGCGTCTGCTGCTCTTTACTGCTGTAAAGGGGCGATAGGGACTGTCTCCTAAGATCACCATGTGGATTTATATGGCAATAGTCAGACCAATACTTCTCTATAGCATCGTAGTTTGGTGGAGGTCCCTCCAAAAGAAATGTATTCTGAATTCCTTGATGAAAATTCAAGTGGGGGAGAGGGCACGACGTCAGGTTCTGCACTTAGTGCTTTCCTGAACATCTGTACTCCTGATATCAAGGCCGAATCGGCAGCCGCTATATCCCTGGTCAGAATCGGAGATTGTGGAGTTTTGATATCGGGGCGTTCCGAACACGCTGAATTACTACACCGGATCAACTCTATTCGCGTAAAAACGGACTACTGTAGTATACCCTACCTTCTACCAGCGACAAATCTAAGGACTTCTATTCCGAACAGAAATACCTGGGAAAAGTCACTTGAAGGGGACACCAGTAGTATCAGATTTTTCACGGATGGATCAAAGTTGGACGAGGAATTAGGCTATGGGGTCCATTCACCGGACCTAAATGTAAATAGCTCCTTCAAGCTGCCTGATCACTGTAGTGTATTTCAGGCGGAAATTACCGCGATATTGGAGGTTGTTGAACTACTGAAAAGTAGTGTAACAACCCTCCGGAGAATATGTATCTACACAGACAGCCAGGCTGCCATAAAATCCCTGGAAGCCATGTTTGCTACATCCCTGACGGTGAAAGAATGTCACTCATCACATAGGGTGGTGGCAGAGTATTTCGACATCTGGCTCATCTGGGTACCGGAATACAGCGACATTCCAGGCAATTGCGTAGCGGATGCGTTAGCTAGACAGGGTACTACGGCACAGGTTCTTCCGGCAAAAGAAGGTGTTAGTATACCAATCTCCACCTGCCGTTTGCGGATCAGGCAGTGGGCCGATAATATGTTCAAGGACAAGTTGAGACTTACTTCAACTTGCAACAAGCCAGGGTCCTCTGGCCACAATTGGACAGGAAGAGGACTAGGCAACTACTTAAATTGCGGAGAGGCAGGTTATCCACAAAGATAGGAACACTTACGGGACATTGTGTTGTAGGAAAACACGTCCTAAGATTGGGACATAGAAACTCCACTCTCTGTAGATGCAGCTTGGAAGAGGATGAGGAAACGACGAAACACCTTCTCTTGGATTGCCTGAGAAGTAGGATATTCGGAACACATTTAGTTAGCACCGTAGCCCTACAGGATATTCCTGTAGTAGGTCTTATAGACAAATTCATTGACAGGGCAAATTGGCTAGACGACTAGTCAATAGTTGCTATAGAGGAAACTGCAGGTATCACAATGGGCTTCTTTAGCCTAAGTGTGCTAGACAGCGTGCTATCTTGCAGCCTTTTCAACCAACCAACCAACCAAGGACAATAAAAAGCTATTCTTTCTTTGCATTGGCGAGCCTGTAAAATCATGAGTCAAGGTAATTACTTTATGTTAAATATTTAACATAATGTATTTCAATTTTAATATAGAATAAGTTTAATTTATGAACCTAATTATTTTATTCAATTTCACAAATATTTTTCCATTTTTTGTATAAATTAGCACTGCAACAACTCTTTTGGAACGTCTTTTCTGGACACAAATTCGCGACATCCGCCTTCTACGAAATCTGAGGACCAACAAAATTGAATTTTGTATACTGATTGCATCATCCAAACTATCGTGAGAGATCGGTAAATATTCGTAAGAGTTCGTTACATCATATCCATTGCCTTACTTTACTGTATCTGTAACCGAACGACGACAAAGTATAGTCATTGCCTTACGATATCGCCAAATAGGAAGGGATATAGTAAGCAATATGCATTACTTTACTGAAAGAGAAATAAACAATAGGCGCTATCCCTCTCTTCACGCTATCTTGATGACGACGAGGTAGTAGGTAGTAGTTGGAGTTGCTTTTGTAATTTACTCTTTAGTTGGGCATAATAGGGCATAATCACAAATAAAAGGGAATGCGTATTTTCGTTCGATGCAAACAACTTAAAACATGATATAGCTGTCATTAGTATCAATCAAACACTATTTAAACTTAGTTTGCTGCATGGTCTATAATTTATATATCATCTTTGGTCTCTCATTCTACATCATTTCCCAGTACCTTTTCGATCAGCTGTACCACACAAACCCCATGCATTACTTCCGTCAGAATTTTTCAATAGATCGGAACATTACATAATTTTTTTTTTTTTTTGGTTTTCTTTATTTGCAATCTATTTTCAATAAAACAATAAGCAAATCTTGTAATACTTTGATATTAGCATTGTTACCGAGTTCCAATGAGCTCGATAAATCTATACATTTTTACAATTTTAATACATTTGCTTTAAGTTTACATTATTCTTAGGTCAGCTTATTAACTACGATACGAGTACATACATACAATTGTTACATTTTTAGTTACTGAACGTTAAATCAAGTACATGTGGTCTTTTAATTCTTATTAACTCTTCACTGTCATCTAACAAACAAATGGCCAATGCATTGGAATGTTTACTAAGTCTATTTAGATAATTTGTACTAAATCGTATAATTTCTTCTTTAACAAAAGGAACACCAAGGTCTTTGTGTATGCTGTTGTTGTTTACAAACCAAGGAGCATTCACTAATAAGCGCAAAGTTTTCGATTGATACCTCTGTAGTATTTTTATGTTCGAATTACTTGTTGTTCCCCAGAGTTGAACTCCGTAGGTCCACACGGCCTTCAAAATGGTTTTGTATAAAAGTACTTTGTTTTCCAAGCTCAATTTCGATTTTGGATTAAGCAGCCAATACATTTTCTTTACTTTGATATCTAGTTGTTTCCGCTTTGCAAGTATATGACTTTTCCAAGTTAGTCTTCTGTCCAGGTGAAGTCCCACATATTTAACACAGTCAGTTCTAGGTATAACATCTCCATTTAGTATCAAAACAGGGCAATCTTTTTTTCTAAGGGTAAAGGTGATGTGCGCTGATTTGTCCGTATTAATTTTTATGTTCCACTTTTTCAACCAGTCTTGAATCACAAACAATTCTTTTTGTACTAGTGAAGAAGCAATTACGTGTGATTCATTCGTCGCCAGCAGTGAGTGCAGTGTAATCGGCATATGTAGCAACTGTGACATCGTTATTTGAGGGCATATCTGATGTGTATCTATATGGTGTACAACACTGGTCCCAAAACACTTCCCTGTGGATCACCTGAGTTGACTGATCCGAATTCAGAATCGACATCATTTAGATTGACATAAAACCTTCTTTCACTGACGTACGATTTTAAAAGAACATAAACTTAAATATTAAACCGTCATGCCATACCCTGTCGAAGGCTTGCTTCACATCTAAAAACACAGCTGAACAATAAAGTTTTTTTTTCAAAAGCGTCCCTTTTGACATTTACAATACGATGGCATTGCTCGGGTGTACCATGTTTTTGCCTGAATCCAAACTGGTGATCTGGGATTATTTTCTGTTCATCCAGAAGTGGATCTAACCGTTTTTTAATTAGTTTTTCAAACAATTTGGAAAATATTGGCAGTAAACTTATTGGTCTATATGAGGTCAGTGTCGCCAGGTTTTTTAAAGGCGAAATACCCGAATCGTTATATTTTTTATCCCCGAAAATCCCAAAAAAAAATTTAAAATCCCCGGCAAAATCCCCATAGTTTTAAAGGAAGTTCGAGAAAGTTCTAAGTTTTAAAATAAAAATTTATTTAGAATTCAGTTTAACAAAACGAAAACTTAAATATTGAAAAATGTAAACTTAATAAATTATAATATTTTTATTAAATTATAAATATTATATTATTATTATTTTAATAATAATTAGTTATAACAAAAAGATTCTGACAAATGAGATCTGGATTTTGATCTGGACATTGGTTAAAAGTCATTAAGGCTTAGTATATCAAATACTTAAGTCTCATAATCTTCAGAATCATCTACTTCATTATTTGTTTTGTACATAGTTTAAGTATTTATCGTTATTTCTTCTCCACTGCTGCTATTCTTTGCAGCAACGCCAAATATCAAAAATGTTTGTTACTGGTTTTATTGTTGTCATCACGTACAGCCTTGCCAGTGAAACATTTTGATATTTTCTGGGACTGACAAGTGCATAGAGTAAATCTTACTATAGAGAATATTTGAGTCATCTGACGTTTCCTTTCACACTCTTCGTGATGCGGACGGTGTAATAGAGAGATGTTGTTAAGAGAACAATGGCTTTTTTGGAAGAGATTTTATCACTGTAACGTCAATTTCATCATATCCTGGAGATTTTGAGTTGTTAAGTTTACTTATTTCTTTTATTAGTTCATGTACGGTAAAAGGCTTTATTGGGGGGCAAATTTGACACGACTTGTCCAAAAATTCGGATATTTCTTCTACATCAGCAATACTGGATAAAGAAAAATGAGTAAACGTCGCTTCTAAGTGATCCTTAAACGCAGCCACTTTACTTTCATCTGACCTACACCATGAACCATTCAAGTCTCTAACTGGTAAGTTTCTCTTCTTGGGTCGAGAAATGTGTTTAGTCGCCTTCCACAAGTTGTGCTCATTACACTAGGTCACAAATAACAAAATTTTCTCTGTGATTTGTTTCTAGCATACTTTTTCTCATTGATTTTGACCTACTAAACACGAAAATGAGTTTTAAAAATTTTTCTGTTGATTGGTTTTCGAGATAAAAATTTTTGAACTTTTTTTTTTAAATTTTTGGAGGTACACTTACAATTTTGAGCATATCTTTCGTCTTCTTTGACGTATTTCATCCTACTACTACTCAAATTAAAGCAAATTGAGCCGTCTACAACTCATTCTCAGAAAATTTTCAAATCGAGTGAGTAGTTTTGCTGTTGGCGGCTTAAAAAGGTTAAAAAACTGCGTTTTTTTAGTAAAAATGTGGCAGAAAAATTCATATAAAATATAAAACGCGATGCTAACAGCGATTTTGGTTTTTTTACGTATAGCTGGCATTTTGCCAAAGAAAATAAGCACTTACTTAACAAAATCTGACAACAAATGGCGGACTTATAATTTTTTTGGTAAAACACCGAAATTCCGCTATTTCACGATATTTTGATTTTCATTATTTGCACAGCTAACCTACTAGGAGGGATCGAAAAAGCAAGTTTTTTATAATCCTTTTGGAATAGAACGGAACAGTTGCTCCTATACATAAGTTACTTCTGTTCAAAATTTCACCACCCTGGGTTAATGTCTTCTGTTCTGGCAAGGGACGTGAAATTTCAAAAATTTAGTGAAATCAGCAATTTTTTTTTTTGGAAATTTTTTTCAAATGTCACAGCACTTAGCAGTTTTGATAAAATTTTTAAATTAATATTAATAACACAAATATTTCATAATTGTAAAAAACCTATTTACAATACCGTAGGGACGTTTCGTCGATGTTTTTAAGAAAATGGTATAATGAAAATGCAGAACATAGAAACACAGGTGCATTTTACGACACGAATTTTGGCAAACCCACTTTACATGTACAAAATTGTTTGGAAAAAACGTTTACGTAATTTTTGTGATTCTCAGAATTAAAAAAAATAAGTAATACACAAATAGTTATTTAATTTTTATGATTGTGGTTGCAGAGTAATATACGCTTCTGAATGTGCGTGGACGCTCTTCGTGTTCCTTTATGACTGCTACTCCGTTCACAGTCAATTAAAGGGAATTACACTTTTTTATTGATGTGTGTTTTCCCGATGGCTACCTGTATCGGATTTTTTTACAGAAATTCCCCCCACATTTGTGAGTGGTCATTATTTGGAAACTTTTCCACAATTTGAAACGCACACTTGCTGAATCAGGTATATAGCCAGGTATAGTATTTATAGGTGTTCATTTATCGTTTTTTGTCATTCAACAAGTGTCTACGAACGCGAGTAGTACGAGTAAAAAGTGAAACAAATTGAATTTAAGTGCATATAATACCTACCCAACAAGTAAGACAATGAGTAAAAGACTACGTGTGTTCGAGTGTTTGAACAATCCAGACAATTTCTGCAATGTTTGTGGCGAGTTTATAAAGAATAATCACGCACACACGTTTACTCCAGCAGTGCAATTGCACTATTTGAATTATTTTGGTATTTCACCAAATATCACAGAATCATGGACACCTAAGTCGCTATGTGATCTTTGCTATATAATCCTAACCAACTGGGCAGCTGGCGGAAGGTAAGAATTTTTATTTAAACACATTAAGCAAAGCAAATATAGTAATTTATTTTAATTTTAGGCGCCATATGAAATTCGATACACCAATGATGTGGAAAAAGCCGCTATGCCATTCCACAGACTGTTATTTTTGCCTCACCACAAACTGGGGTAGGGAGATTTTTAAAATGGAACTACGCTCAAGTGGGATCATTTGCACTTCCAGTACCACATTCGAATGATGTACCATATCCAGTGTGCCCTGGTGGATCTCTTCAAAAAGCAGAATCGTCAGATCAAGAGTCCGAGTCATGTGCAAGCGAATTTGGGGCGTGCAGAAAGCGAAAATTACTGTCACAGGCCGAACTAAACGATTGGGTGCGCGATTTTGGTCTCACTAAGGAGAAATCCGAACTTTTTGCGTCTCGGATGGTACAGTGTGGATTTGCGGATTCAGAAGTGAAAGTAACAGCGTACAGGAAGCGTCACCAGCAGTATGCAAAATTTTATACAAAGAAAGACCAAATATGTTTTTGCAGCGACATTTCCGGCTTGTTCCAAGAGCTTCACCAAATTCACAACCCCAATGAATGGAGGTTGTTTATTGACAGCAACAAAGAGAGCTTGAAGGCAGTTCTCTTACATAATGGGAATGAAAAGCCATCTCTTCCCATTGCTCATGCGGTTCATTCAAAGGAGAACTATGAAACTATGAACATTTTGCTGAAATGCATAGAGTATAGCAAATATAAAATATGCGCCGACCTCAAAGTTGTGGCCATTCTGTGTGGACTCCAAGGAGGCTATACGCGACATTGCTGTTTTCTGTGCGTTTGGAATATCCGCGCTGATGATCAGCATTATATTCAAAAAAATGGCCGGAACGAACGAAACCTGTAGTTGGAGAAGCGAATGTTCAGCGCAAACCACTAATAGAGAACCGTGAAAATATAATACTTCCGCCGCTGCACATAAAATTGGGTTTGATAAAAAATTTTGCCAAAAAATTGGACAAAGAAGGTGAAGCTGTTGCCTATTTACGGTCAATTTTCCCTTACCTTTCGCTGGCAAAAATTAAAGAAGGAGTCTTCGCAGGACCCGATATAAAAAAAATGTTGAAAGATGAAACATTCCCGAAGCTGTTATCACCCATCGAAGCCGCAGCATGGAATTCCTTCAGGCTTGTTGTGGAAAACTTTTTAGGAAACAACAAAAGCCATAATTATAAGGACATAGTTGAGGATCTGGTAAAGAACTATGAAGCAATGGGTAGGTTTTTTTTGAAACAAATGTTAATTTAAATAGCGTTTTAATTCTCGTTTTTTTTTCATTTTTGGGTAGGAGTGCACATGTCACTTTAAATACACTTTCTGCATTCTCATTTGGATTTTTTCCCTGAGAATTTAGGAGACGTGAGCGACGAACACGGCGAGCGCTTTCATCAGGAATTGAAGGCTATGGAACGACGCTATCAGGGCATCTATGACACGGCTATGATGGGTGACTACATTTGGACCCTAATACGTGAGACCAATTGCAGCGAATACAAAAAACAAAGAAGAAGTCAGCTGTTTTTCCAAATGGCATAAAATGTACAGTTATATCTTTGTTTCTACTCATTTTTTATGGGCGTTGATTTGGTTAATTTCGTTAGTTTAGCTAACCTGGCACATCCATTTCTAATTGTGCCATACATTGAGTATGTAGTGCTCTAAATAAATTAAAAAATAATATACTAAGACTAATTTGTTTATTTTAAATTAAGTTCAAATGTATTTATTCGTTTGCGTTGGGTAGGTAAGCTGTGCAAATAATGAAAATCAAAATATCGTGAAATAGCGGAATTTCGGTGTTTTACCAAAAAAATTATAAGTCCGCCATTTGTTGTCAGATTTTGTTAAGTAAGTGCTTATTTTCTTTGGAAAAATGCCAGCTATACGTAAAAAAACCAAAATCGCTGTTAGCATCGCGTTTTATATTTTATATGAATTTTTATATGAATTTTTCTGCCACATTTTTACTAAAAAAACGCAGTTTTTTAACCTTTTTAAGCCGCCAACATCAAAACTACTCACCCGATTTGAAAACTTTCTGAGAATGAGTTGTAGACGGCTCAATTTGCTTTAATTTGAGTAGTAGTAGGATGAAATACGTCAAAGAATACGAAAGATATGCTCAAAATTGTAAGTGTACCTCCAAAAATTTAAAAAAAAAAGTTCAAAAATTTTTATCTCGAAAACCAATCAACAGAAAAATTTTTAAAACTCATTTTCGTGTTTAGTAGGTCAAAATCAATGAGAAAAAGTATGCTAGAAACAAATCACAAAACGACTGTTGGCTAGTGTTATTGTTTGAGGGGCTTAAGTTACTTAAAAATGTGTTCATGGACTCAGCCTTGATCTCTTTCAAGCGTTTTTTAAGTAAATTGGAAGCACGATTGAAAAACTCTTTTCCATAATTTCCGTAATCGTCTCTTATTTTTAATAAGTTCCCTTATTTCAGCTGAACATCGAACTACAGAACCATTGCTTTCGGTTTTTTGTGGTGTGGATATAAGTGCAGCTTTCTGAATGACGTTCGTGAGGGATTCCACTGCGTCGTCTATCTCAACGCCGCTTTTAAGGCGAATGTTTAGGTTTATGTTTGTATTTATATAGGACTCAAATGCATTTGTATCAGTCCTAGACGAAATTAGTTTTGTGTTTGTTCATATTTTACGACAGGTAGTAGTGCTAAACGTTATTGTAAGTGGAGTGTGGTCACAACTTAGATCATCAGAATCTAAAATATCGAGAAGAGACTGAGGTATACCACTAAAAATTACAAAATCCAATAAATTTGGTATTTTGCCCTGATCTTACTTATTACTTATCCGGTCTCGGACAACCCCGGGGGTCAGGGACCTTACAAAACGAAGATAACATATTTCGCCAACCAGTTCGATCTTTTGCTTTATTTCTCCAGTGGGAATACCAAGTGTACGCAGGGATTCGTCAACCTGATCCCTCCAGCGGAGTCTTGGTCTTCCTATTTTTCGTCTTCCTTCGAGTTCGGTTTCGAAAACCCTTCGCGCTGGTTCATCTTCATCCATTCTACTGACATGGCCTAGCCAGCGCAATCGCGTTATCTTGATCCGCTTAACTATGTCAATGTCAGGATAAAGCTCATACAGCTCATGATTCATGCGTCGCCGATACTCGCCGTTGTGCACTATAGGGCCATAAATTTTTCGGATTATTTTTCTCTCGAACACTCCTACAGATGTTTCGTCTGCTTGCGATAGGACCCAGGATTCTGCGCCATAAAGCAAGACAGGTTGAATGAGAGTCTGGTACACCTGGACTTTTGTTACTCGAGAGAGGGTTTTATGTCTAAAGTGCTTGCTTAGCCCTGAACAGTGGGCCAATAAGTCGGTTTCCCCGTGGATAAGGATTTATAATGGTTCTTTGTGATGCAGTTGTATAATTCCTTTCCTTTCGGATTTGCCAGTCTGGATCCCCACCAAGGATGTTTCGCATTAAAGTCGCCACCAACAATAAATTTGTTGCCAATTTTTTTTTGAAAAAGTTTTCGTACTGCTCACATTTTATATTGTGCCTAGGTGGGCAATAAAGTGAAAAGATTGAGACTTTTGTGTTGTCACAACATATTTTTACTCCTGCAGATTGTAAATAAGGCTCAGTAAACGGTTCAAGCACTTCATATTTTATTTTAGACTTAATTATCACTGCTGCCCCTGCGTGAGCTCTATCATCCGGGTGGTTGGCTATTATGGTGTCAAAATTCTTAATTTTGAAAAAAGTTCTGCTGGTAAAATGCGTCTCGGAGACCAAAAGAATGTCGATGAAGTTGGTTTCCAGAAAAATTTCAATTTAATTTTTGTGATTTGAAATGCCATTAGCATTCCACTGTGCTATTCGGAGGTCTACTGGCATAGTTTAGTCATTAACAAGGACATCATATTTACCAATGTATTCGTTAATTCTATCTGTTTAGCTACCATAGCGTCGAGTTTTTGTAAAATATTATTTACACCAGTATTCATACCTTTTATACCATTGTCGGTGGTGCAATGGTAGTGTGCGCGCCTCTTGTACATGAGATCCTGGGTTCGATCCCTGCTCAGACCACCTTAAAATTTCTTTCGGCGGCTGGTCACCTCGCATAGTGACGCCGACACTATCGAGTATTTAGCCATGAAAAAGCTTCTCAAAATACCGTTCGGAATCGGTGTAAAACTGTAGGTCCCAATCAGTGAGTGAAAACTGAAACGCGCACAGCTCAGTGATTGTGAGAAGCTCTCCGCTCTCCCTTCATGGGATGAAATGGGAAGCCACTCACTTATTCATACCTTTTGCAGCTTGAGCGTATGACGCTTTGAAGGAATCTTCTGGGGGGACATCGGTATTATTATTATTAATGTTAGGAAACTCGTTCCGTATGATGATGTGGGTTTACTTTATTTGCTCTTCTGGCAATGAGGCTCTGATATACTTTACAATCATTGTGCATTAAACAATGTACGCATTGAGGAGGTGTGTTAATGTGTTTTCTGCCATCTGTCATGGCATTGTCAAGACCACATTTGACACAACGGAAGGGATTACATAAAATGTTGTGCCTGACTTTATTGCATCTTCTATGTTGTACATGTAAGGAATTCCAGGTTGGCACATTAGTAAAAAGAGTTGCTACTGCTTCTCAAATACTTAACATTTGTTGATGGGTTCATACATAACTCTATTCTATGCACTTTATGATTCAATAGGAAAATACACAATAACAACTTATAATTTGTGACATTATTGTAATTTTCATGTTTAGGTATTGATAGCAACGAAATAATATTAAGCTCTTCCTTCATTTACCCAGTTATATTCATTCAAACATTTTTGAGATAACCTCAAAATAATTGCTTTACTCTCAATACCCGCAATTTTAATTATTTACTTATATTTATTTTTTCTTCATCAAGCACAATAAATTTATAATTTGAAGAGGCCTTTGTGGAAAGGACTTCCTCTAAGCTTCAAATAGATATGGTCGTGTTGGTGATATACAAATCAATCATTGTCATGTTGAGCCCAACAGTTATGAAATCTTCCACAATGCACAAACCGTTAAAAGGTTACCAAAAATTGCATTGGCTGTATTCCGAGGAAAAATAATTACATCTCTTTAATCTGCCCACGAAGACCCAAGAAAACCCTTCTCTTATCGTAAATTACCTCATTCAATGTTCTGCCATTCCCCTGAATATTCCTGCAGCCCGGCACATCCTGCCGCAAACTATCAGAACACCTGAACTCATTAACATAAAGTGTGAAATTTTAACATCTGGGGAGTTTAACTCTTTTTCATGATTTCAAAAACCATTTTTTTTAATTCCTGTACAGGTACCGACTTCCTTCCTTCCTTCAAAACAAAAATATATTGCAAATTATTTTTATTCAAATTATTTTCTATGTGAATTAATTTTCCACTTTAAACTGCAGAAAAACAACAAAGGAAATTAATTAAATTCCTTGGAATTCCTTTTACTACCCTTTGTTGTTGCTTTGTTTATGATCCCTGTGACCAAAGTTTTTGTGGTAGGTGCAACAGGTGGTCAGATTTTGGTGTTTGGAAAACCAAATATCGTACTTTGGAAAGAAAAATAATTAAAATTAGGGGAAGATCGCCAGCCTTTGCCAAAGGCCCTTTAACATATCAAGTGAATATTTTGATATGATTTATATTTCAAATAAAACACAATACAATTTGTCGATATAATTTTTATTATTTGATTATGTTTTTTAGGCTACGACATTTATGCATGAAGCGCACACAGTATCCGTTAAACGACCGCAACTACAGCTCCGGCAACACAAGATGTGCATATCACAATTTTCCATAATTTTTTTTGACATAATTTGGGCTGTATATCATTTATATGGCCAAAGTTTTCCTTCTTCAGATCTGGAATCGTCTCGGGCCTAATCTCGCAGACCATATTTTACACGAAGCCCCAGAGAAAGAAGTCAAATGATGTCGAATTGCAAGATCCCGACCTAGTTGGCTCCTGAGATAATCCACTTCGTTCGCAATAGGGCCATTGTTTCATGTCCTGTTTGAACCACATATTGTCAAAGTCCATGTGGTCTAATTCAGGCCATTACACATTGTTATCATATCATGATAATGTTCACCATAGCATCATTTTCGAAGAAGTACGGGTCGATGACTCTGCCAACTCAAAACAGTGCAAAGTAGAGTATTAATTCATATTTGAAAATCATACCTCTTTTTGTTTTAATTTTACATTTTTGTAAGGATATTTAATACATGAGTAAAAACCGGCAACACCGGTTAACCGGGGTTTTTCAACTAACGGTGCGCCGGTTTTCACAAAAACGTAATTTTTTAATAAACTAAAAATCGGTTATTTGACGTTGGGCAACCGGTTTTTAATCCACTTGTGATAAATATCCTTTCAAAAATTTAAAAATTACACAAAAAGTGGTATGATTTTCAAATATTAATGAAGTTTTTAAATTAAGCAACATGATAAATATTTTCAAATACAATTTTATAGCTTGAATAAGTTATACATAAGATTTTAAACAATTTTAATTTCAAAATGATTTTATAATTTGAAAACATCTTCTAAGTAATTTAAATTAGCACATGAGTTTTGTTCTTATTTTATGCTTAATCAGATTTTCGTACATGAAAACTTCGACTAAATTTGAATATGATTTCCAAATTTAAATGAGTTCAATGCGAATTTGACTTTAACCAATTCAATTTTATATTAAACACGCATTCCAACTTACATTTTATTTTAAAAATTATAAAATTTTGTCATTTTTAAACACTGCTATGAAATTTTGTGCTTTAAACACGAAGAAGAATATTCAATTAAATTTAATTTAACTCGATTCTCTTCAATTGCTTATTTTTACTTTTGTTGGCTGTTTTACAACCTCATGAGGTCAAATGCATATAAGACACATATTAGTTAAACAGACAAAGTAAACAAATTACACCATATTCCTCCAACTGGCTCTATCCTTCGCATATTCTCACCAATTGGTAACACCAAGGATACAGAGGGATTCTTAGGCCTGGTCTTTCCATCGGAGTCTTGACCGCCCTCTTTACCTGCTTCCGTTGGATACATTATCAAAAATCTTTCACGCTGACCCATCTTCATCCATTCTGATAACATGGTCTAGCCAACACAATTGACCTAATTTAATTCGCCTAGAGATGTCCACGTCAGAATATAAATGTTAAATGATAGCTCTTGGTTCCATCGACGTCAGTACTAGCCGTTTTCTTTAACAGGACCATATATTTTACGGCGAATTTTTCTCTCGAATACTCCCAGGTGTTTTTCATCCGCTTGCGATAAGACCCAAGTTTCGGACCTATATGTCGGGATAGGTAACATGAGAGTCTGGTGTAGCTGAACTTTTGTCTATCGAGAGAGGGCTTTGGTCTTAAACTGCTCACTGAGCCCAAAAGAGCATCTATTTGCATGAATAATTCTCCAATTTATCTCCAGGCTGACATTGCTGTCTTTATCCATGACGGATCCAAGGTAGATAAATTCATCTACCACTTCAAAATTAAGTCGAGAGGTTTGTCTAGTCGTTGACGCCATCAATTTTGTCTTTCCCTCATTCGCCGATTCTTTTTCGATTCTTGAAAATACTCCCGTAACCTCTTGAAAATGTCGATCACTGATATGCCCAACATATGACTTTTCGTATTGATGGTCTTGTTCGTGCTTTTCTCAATATTATCTCCATTAAGATGTTGAAGAAATTGAACGAACGTGTGTCGCATTGCCTCAGTCCTCGCTTGGTACAGAAGGGTTCGGATCACTGTTGATTTGGTGTTAGTCAGCGTCACTCTACAGAGGCGAATCAGTTTTGCCGGAATCCCAAGTTCAGACATAGATTCGTACAATTTTCCCTGTATGGTCCTATGGAAAGCAGCTTAGATTGCTACATTGTCTTCCACAATCATTACCTGCTGATCTTCAGTGGAAGTATCTAAGTGGAGTAGTGCTGAATCATGGTCTCTCCACATTTTAAGCACACACTGCTTATCAGTCACCAGATACCATTCTCGTCCTAGCATGAGGCCAGCCCATTATTCCGCCCGTTATTCGATCTTTTTACCCTATGGAATAATCTTCGGGTTTCAATGTTCATCCTGCACATTTCGGTCTTTTCACTCTCGCTCTGCTCTCACTGCCATTTTTTCCTCCTAAATAGTTGGTTTTCCTCCTTCTCAGTCTCTCGTACAGTTCATTCACAACACGCGTTGTAACTGACTGTTTCGTTGCCGTACGTGCAGCGTCTTTTTCGTCAGTTGCAATGCGACATTCTTCATCGTCTTTTTCGTCAGCTGCAATGCGACATTCTTCGACGTACCATGACTTATCCTTCTGCGGTTTTTGATAGCCAAGTTCAGCCCTTGCAGCAGTTTCCAAGGAATGGGAGATGTGCTTCCACTGCGCTCCTGGGTCCTCAAGACGGGGAGTGTTCTGCTCTAGCAGGAGAATGAGCTTTAGTTGATAGGACTTTGATATCTCCGGTATTCGTAGCTTGTCAATATCGAACTTTTCCTGTGTTCGGCTCCATACGTTTTTCGCCCTGCTCAATCTCGTGCGAACTTTCGCAGCCACCAGTCGATATTGGCACCTGGAATCACACGTACATCAAATACACTAGAAGAGTGCCTGCCATTCATTTGCCAAGTGATCAATCTGGTTCTTCGTTCTCTGATCAGGAGGTAACCAGGTCGCCTTACGTATTTTCTTATGCTGGAATCGCGTGCTACTAACTACCATGTTCTTTGCAGCAGCGAAGTCATTGATCTATTTCCATTTTCGGAAGTGGTATCATGTATACTGTGATTACCTATGATTGGTCGAAAGACATTTTCCTTTCCCAATTTGACATTAAAATCGCCTAGAATAAACTTAATGTCGTGGCCAGGGCAGCGTTCATATACTTCCTCCAGACGCTCATAAAATGTTTCTTTGACCTCATCATATTTATCTTTTGTCGGCGAGTGCACACAAATTAACGAGATGTTGAAATATTTCGCTTTGATGCGAATAGTGGCTATGATTTCACTCACTGGGTTGAAACTAGAAACTTGGTGTCGCAGTCTCTTGCCAACTATAAATCCGCAACCGAATTCGTGCTTTTCGCTCATGGCAGCTGTAGTAAATATCGCAGTTTTTCTTTCTGGTGCAGCCATATCCTGTCCATCGCATTTCCTGGGTTGCTGTGATATCAGCTTTATATTTTTCGAGGACATCCGCCAGTTGGAAAGTCGAAACCCGTCCAGTATAGTGTTCTCACATTTTAGGTACATATCCTTAAATCGTGGTCCTTATAACGTTTGCGAGGGTCGTCAACAGTTAGGCACCCAGCCCACCGTGGTTTGCATTTTACCTACTGCCAGGATATTTGATTGCAGCCGCCCATTATGGGTCAGACGCTGGCCAGAATGCAGTGTGTCGAAACTGGATTTTGGTTTCTTCAATTTTGATCCGCCGTTGGCCAGTGGTGTTGACTCATCCGTCTTCAAAGGACAGAAGAATATGTCCACTAGTTCGAAGAGCTTCAGTGACATTGCACCTAATAATCCCGAGACGCATCAATGATCGCATAACCAATCGGGCTACTCATTCGTTTCGCCTTCTCAGTTTAGCTAGCTAACGGAGGTTTCCGATAAAACTATTGCCCAGGACATACTGCGTCGAAGTAGTGAGCTGCTTGGACTGCCTAATGAAGGAATCATTTCTGGCCACTCCCAACTTAATGGCTATCAGAAACTTTCCACCCCAAGAAAAGTCCCATGTCGACCGAAAAAATCATAAAAATCATTATCATAAAACTATTGGATCACTCCATGACTAAGTTTTCAAGAAATATAAAAAAAGGCTTTAACAGATCACAAATAATTGCTGTCGAAATATTAGCATTACAATTGAATCGCCCCGTATTACTGAAATATAATGAAACTTTAATTGATGTGTTTCACTTTTCAAATATAACACCGTACGACAATTTTCAAAAAAAGTCGTTACACTTGAACCGGATGATATACGTCTGAAACCATAGCTAAAATGGAGTTAATTGGCGTTTTCAGTTTTTCATTTTCTCATCCTGTTTCCCCATAAAAGGACTACAAAATTTCAAGGGATAACATTTTTCAAAAACAAAAAGTTAAATACTTATTCGCACCCTACGATACCGATATAAGTGTCAACTTAAAGAAGAGAATTGTGCCTATTTTCATTATTTTTTATTTATACCATTCCAGAATAACAAAGACTTAAAAAATGTCCTTGAAAAATTATATCCTTTAAAATCCTTTGAAAATCTCCAACAATTTATTCGAAAAAAATATATGCTAATATCCTATATATAGTGTAATACTGCCCAAAATGTCAACATTCTAGCTATATTAATTAATTTTTAATAAACGTTTACATAAAACTCTTCAAGCAAAAAAAGTATTTTATTATATGGAACAGAGTATACAATTTTTTTAAAAAAGTCGTTACTGTAGACTCTGATGATATAAGAATGAAACTATTAGCTTATCGGACTAAAATGGGATTTTCAGTTTTTCATTTCGTGATCCTGCTGTCCCATAAAAGGACTACAAAACTTCAAAGGATAACATTAAAAACAAAATTTAAATACTTGTTCTCACTGTCCAATAAATACATTGATTTTATTTAACGTGTTAACAATAGAAATATTTCTGTAGTAGTTAAGTCTTGACAAGTTGAAAAATTCAGAGGCTCAAATTATTTGTGCATTTCGATTTTTCGTAAAACAAAAAAGTGATTAAAAGCGAGTAAATGTAATTATGGAGTGCCCAAATCGGAACAAGTTTTGTATTCTATGTGGGTTTCTTGTATGCCACTTGTTCCATCGTCTAAAATACTCCTCCCTCCACTTCATATTAAACTGGGTTAAATTAGAAATTTCGTTCGGGCACTTGGCTCTCAAAGTGCAGCTATGACGCATCTGAAGACAGTTTTTCGAAAACTTAGTGATGCCAACATTGAGGCTGGTATGTATTGATTTCTTCATACTTGATATTGAAAGGTTTATTAATTAGAAAATAAATCTTGGAATAGTTTGGATGCTGTAATCAATAACAAAGCAAAAGTATACACTTTTCTTAAGTACCATTCATTTTAAATATCTATGAACAAGATGACGAAATGAAAACCTGAAAATGCCATTTTTGACCGATTAGCTTATAGTTTCACTCTTATATCATCTGGTTCAAGTGTAACTCCTTTAAAAAAAAACAATTATACTGTTCCATAACAATAAAGTACTTTTTTGCTGGAAAAATTTTATGTAAACTTTTATTAAAAATTAACTAATAAAGCTAGAATATTGAAGTTTTGGGGAGTATTACTCTTTATACAGGCTATTAACATATATTTTTTTCTAATAAATTGTTAGAGATCTTCAATGGATTTTAAAGGATTTAATTTTTCAAGGACATTTTTTAAGTTTTTTTAACCTTGAATGGTACAAATAAAATAATAATAAAAATAGCCATAATTGTCTTCTTTATGTTGACACCTATATCGGTATCGTAGGGTGCAATTAAGTATTTAACTTTTTTTTTGAAAAATATTATCCGTTGAAAATTTGTAGAAAATGAAAAACTGAAAACGCCAATTAACTCCATTTTTCCTATAGTTTGAGACGTATATCATCCGGTTCAAGTGTAATATGGACCGTCGGACGGTGTAATATTTGTAAATTTCAAATTATATTTTTTGGAGTTTGATTAAAAATATTGTTGCTTGGTATGTCGACAATTTCTGATTAATACACAACTTTAGGTGAACATCGCACATATCCAATTGATTGCAACTGTTTTCCAGCTATCAACTGACCTTTTCAGCATTACCAACCAAACTCGAATTCTCACCACCCTTTCTACTTGAATATCCTTATCAACCTGCAATGATCTTCTTAGCCGCAACTCCGTCCGTGACCTCTGAATTTAATATGATAATTTTATGCAATTTAGGTCGTTCGGTATATCGGAAAGTATCTACTTGATTAAGTGCACAAGCAGAACCAAGAAACGTTTAATTGTGGCACAAACAAACAAGTGTTTTTGCAGCAAAAGCATAACCACCTCGAAGAGTCAGTAAAACACAAAAAAATATCTTTCTCCACTCGCAACAAGCGGGAAGCCACAACACAAGACAATCATTTGAACTGTGGTAAATATCGCGGAAATCTAAAAAACAATAACAACACTATAATAAATAATCCATAACTTGGTACCTGCGTGGTGGAGGGAAAGTAGTACAAAGTATGCAAGCAATGGATCACCTGGATGGCAAAGCGTAAGGCAGGGAAAGGCCTGAGAAAATTACAACGGAAAAGCGTTATGGAAAAATGTAAATACACGGATGGAGAATAACATTTGTTGTACTCGTACTGTCTTTATGTTAATAAACATTCCAATAATTAGTACACACACTATTTTTTTTATTGTGTTCTCCTTCCATACTTTGCTGCATTACCAACTCCTAACAAGTGAATAGATCTGGACGGACGGCTCTGATGATGATGCACTTACTGCTCGTCTTTGCTTATGCATCTCTTTTGCCCAGCAGTAAATGCGCGATGTGGAAAATTATTCGACTTGAGGGTTATAAACGATGGGAACTTTATTTTCTGACATATTTTTCTGTGTAAGGCGGTAGTGGAATTTGTGTGTGCATGGCCCGTTGCAGGATTTTGTAGGGAGAGAAGGGTGGACTGAGAGAGTGTGGTGGGGGCAGGTCCACACAAGGTGTTTACAATTAAAGCAATGACCAAAATTTTATAATTTTTCTGTTCTGTTCTGTTACCTTAATTAACATTAAAACTAATAGCACGCAATCAAAGCGTTTGCATGGGGCAGCGACAGACAGTTTGTGTGGTGTCGTCAAATTGGACAGTGGTTTGAGCGTTCGTTATCAGAAATAACAACTGTACTTTCGGGGAAATATTATCTTCGATATCTCAATTCCCTTGACCTGTAGAACACCTCAAAAGATAAGTGGGAAAAATTAATAAAAAACAAGTACAATAAATTCCGGGTCGGGTGGTGACCCTCAAAAAACCAAACGGCCTAAACATACCCTCAAAAAAGGTTAATATTCACCCTTCCGTTACACGAATGGGCGTGACAATTACGCAAATATTCAAAAGAAGGGTGACATTGCGCAAAATAATATCTACACCCAACTTGATTAGGATCGTAGCTGGTTTTGTCGGTAGTTGGTTTGGGGATTTATCGTCACTACCTGCCAAGTGTCTGACGACCAATATTTGTATTGATGTTATAAAAATAGGCAAGGCGGAGTTATTCACTTGTAATGAGACTGAAGCTTTTGACAAAAGATCAGCTGTGGCTTACAGGAGATATCGTGTTGGCTAACCGGAAGCAGTTCAACTTTTATATGGGAGGTACAAAAATAGGTGTGGCACAGTATCTTTTAACAAAACATGGCCTAGTACCAAATTCCATTAAGATCGTCTGGGATTTACGAGAGTTACCGTGCCGATCAACGGGACATCCGTCCAACTTTTGTCTTCCAGAATGGAAGTGGAAAAACCTTTAATTTTCCATAGAAGAGTGGAATTTAACTAAATATTGCCTAATGCCAAATTTCATAAACATTGGTTCGGTTTTGCGGTAGTTATTTTGTCGAACAACCATCCAGCCACACAAATTTTGTAAGGAAGTTAACAAAATGGGTGTTTTAGTGAGGGACTGGCTTTTGACTTCATGAAGCCTAATGCCTAGTTTCATTAAGATGCAGTCCTGTACCTAATTTCGTTAAAATGGTAATTGTTTAACGCGATTCATCGTATTGACAGCCCGAACCAACACCAAGCTTTAGTATCGGAAGTACAAGAATGGGCGTAGCAACCTCTCCATTTTTACACATTTGTATATATTATTAATCTGTACGCCTCCCACTTTCACACTGACTGATTGACACCACGTTTTCAAAACGGTTTTTGAAATCCGTTTTTATGGCTAATTACTCTCCGTCACTACACGCTGAAAAATAACGGCCCCAGCAACATATTGCTGGCACCATGTACATGTTTGCAAGCATTGCTTTCACGAATTGAAGACCTGCTACTGTTTGTTTCTTCATTGTGTGTTAGGTTTTTGTTTTCAGCAGTTTTCAACAAACAGAGCCGCATTTGGGTCACAAATACATATATTATAACCTATTAATCATTGTGTCCCAAAAATTTAATATTGAATAGAAAACACAATATGTTTGGACACAAGTATATTATATTTGCGTCATGTCACATATACGTTATATTTGCACCCAAACAACAAAAAAATGATGAATAATTCCTGTGCGGAATAAACGATGAATAATTCCTGTGCGGAATAAAAGCCTTAGTTGAGTATCATAAAATCCCGGAAGGACAGATCCTTCGTAGGTTGCACTATTTTTAAACATTCTGATGAAATTTTTATTTTAAGCCGAAATAGAATTTGAGAAATGTTTAAAAACCCATGTTTGTCAGCAGAAAAATTGAATGATATTTTTTTTAGTAGAACTTGCAAATCCTATATCTCGATTCGTTTCGAGTCCTTTTGTCCTCATTTATTAAAAAGTATCTTAAAACGGGAATTTTTGTCATTCAAGTGTTGCTCGAACATGTTGCTCAGGAAATTTGTGAAGGGCTGGTGAAAAGCAGGAAATCGATATCTTGAACTTTTACCAGTCCTGTTGGTTGTGGCCGTCGGTGGTTTAATGGTTAGTGTGCGCGACTCTTGTACATGAGAAAGTAGGTTCGATCCGTGCTCTGACCACCTTACATTTTTTATTGCAACGACGGTCACCTCGCTCAGTGACGGCGACACTATCGAGTTCTGAGCCGTTTCTCAAAAGGACTCGTAATATATATAAATATCCCACTTTTATTTTCCACCGCCTATTCTAAAATCAACAGGTAACCATTTTCTAGAATATTTAAACCCTCAAACTGGGTATTCTAGGTCGCTATCTAACCACAACTTTCAAAAAGGACCAACAGGATCGGCAAAAGCTGAAGATATCGATTTCATATCTTGAGATTGTCATTTTTGCGATTTCTTGAAATAAAGACGAAAAGGACATATAAGGAATCGAAATGGAGGATATAAATGTTCTGCGAAAAAGTGTCACATTCAATTCTGCTTAAGTCGTCGTATCATATAGCTTTTTGGTAATGTTTCAAATACAATTTTGACTCAAAACAAAAATTTCATCAGACAATTAAAAAATACTGTGGCATAAGTGGGGTCTGCCATTCTGGAGTTTTAATATACCCATCTAAAGCTTTCATTCCGTAAAGGAATTATTCGCCCCCCAGACTATTACACAAGATGTTTTCAAAATTCAATATCTCGAAAATTAGGTGAGATATCAAAATTTTTCATTGAATTTGTTATCGCTTTTAGATGTATTCTTTAAGGATAGTGATTAAGTGGCGGCACCTCGAATATCACATCCTCCCTACTACCTTAGTTATTTAGGTATCCAAAAGTATCACCTCTGGGCTATGCCTAATATCGGCTTGGGGGCTTTGGAATAGTTTAATTTTTAAATTGTAAAGCTAAAGCTTTTAATGAAATACAATTTCTCAATTTTCAACGACTGATTTAAAAAAACTTTCTTGTCTACGGTTTTTTTAGAAAACTTTTTTGTCAAAACTTTCTGATAGAAATGTTTGTTGCCAAAGCTTTCCGTATAGAAATTTTTGTTGCAACAGTTTTCTTATTTAAATCTTTGTTATCAAAACTTACTGATACAAATATTTGTTGGCAAAGTTTTCTTATGGAAATCTTTGTTGCCACAGTTTTCATATTCAAATATTTGTTGCTAAGTTTTCGTATGGAAATTTTTGTTGCTAAAGTATTCATATACAAATCTTTGGTGCCAAGGTTTTCTTATAGAAATCTTTGTTGCCAAAGTTTTCATATATCTACAAATCTTTGTTGCCAAAGTTTTCTTATAGAAGTCTTTGTTGCCGTAGTTTCCTTATAGAAATTTTTGCTGCTAAAGTTTTCATATACAAATCATTGATACCAAAGTTTTTATAGAAGTTTTTGTTGCCGAAGTTTCGTTATAGAAATCTTTGTTGCCAAAGTTTTCATATACAAATCTTTTTTATAGAAATCTTTGTTTCTAAGGTATTCATATACAAATCTTTGTTGCCAAAGTTTTCTTATAGAAATGTTTGTTGCTAAAGTATTCATAAACGATTCTTTGTAGCAAAGGTTTCCTTACACGATAGATATCTTTGTTTCCGAAATTTTCTTAAAGAAATCTATGTTGCCAAAGTTAACATATACAAATCTTTGATGCCAAAGTTTTCTTACAGACACCTTTGTTGCCAAAGTTTCCTCTTTGAAATCTTTGTTGCCAACGTTTTCATATACAAATCCTTGTTACCAATCTTTGTTGCCAAAGTTTACATATACAAATCTTAGTTGCTAAAGTATTCATATACGAATCTTTGTAGCCAAGGTTATTTTATACGATAGATATCATTGTTGCCATAGTTTTCTTATACTAATCTTTGTTGCCAAAGTTTTCTTATAGACATCTTAGTTGCTTAAGTATTCATATACAAATCTCAGTTTCCACGGTTTTCTTATACGGTAGAAATCTTTGTTGCCAAAGTTTCCTCATAGAAATCTTTGTTGCCAACGTTTTCATATACAAATCCTTGTTACCAATCTTTGTTGCCAAAGTTTTCATATACAAATATTAGTTGCTAAAGTATTCATATAATACAAATCTTTGTTGCCAAACGTTTCTTATACAAATCTATGTTGCTAAAGTATTAATAAACAAATCTTTGTTGCTAAAGTATTAATACTCGTATAGAAATCGTTGTTGCCAAGAATTTCTTATGCGATAGTAATATTTGTTGCCAAGGTTTTCTTACAGAAATCTTTGTTGCCAAAGTTTTCAATCACATATCTTTGTTACCAAAGTTTTCTTATAGAAGTCTTTCTTACCAAAGTTTTCATATACAAATCTCTGTTGCCATAATTTTCAATCACATATCTTTGTTGCCAAAGTTTTCTTATAGAAATCTTTGTTGTCAACCTTTTCATATGCAAATCTTTGTTACCAAAGTTTTTTTATGGAAATCTTTGCTGCAAAAGTTCTCATATACAAATCTTTGTTGCCGAAGAAGTTTCTTATAGAAGTTTTTGTCCCAAAATTGTTATATACAAATTTTTGTTGCCAAAGTTTTGTTATAGAATTCTTTGTTGCAAAAGTATTCACATACAAATTTTTGTTACCAAAGTTTTCTTATAGAAATCTTTGTTGCTAAAGTATTCATATACAGATCTTTGTTGCCGAGGGTTTCTTATAGAAATCTGTTGCCAAAGTTTTTCTAGACAAATCTATGTTGTCAATGATTTCGATAAGAAATCATTGTTGTCAAACCAATGTTTCTTTTCAAACCGTCTTCTATAAGAACAATTCGTCAGGGACACCATTAAAAACTCGAACTACAAGCAAGCTTTCACAACAAAGAATCTATGAACTATCATGTAATTAGGTTTTAAGAGTAAAAAATAACAAAATAAAAGGAAAGATCTCAAGAATGTCGAAAAACATTGCTGCAGTGAGATACAGTTCACAAAGGATATTATACACACAACTGCCACACTGGCAACTTTTCAATTTGGGCATGGCTATGGCTCGCGAGGCTAATATATAATATAGTCCACGGACCGATCTCTCCAGTTATTATCCTAACCTATATAATTGTATTTCTGCAACTAAAGGTTTGTAGCTTCCTAGCAAAGTGACGAATGTGACTGACAACAACTGCAACATCTAGCTTATAAGAATGTTTGTGCTGTTTTCTCTTTCAAGCAGAGAGGTTGCAACAACCCCATTAGAGGTTGGTACCAATTTAGGTTGTCGCATCCGAACTAACAAATTCGGTTTTTCTATCCGAAATTTTAGAAAATTTAGTTGACAGAACGAATATAAGTGAACATTCAGTTATCACAACCGAATCAATTATGAAAGGAGGTTGCTTCAACCGAATTTCGGTTGTGGGGACTAAATTAGGACGGGGCAACCGGGACAAATAGGCGGCGGCTATTGATTCAGAAGAACACTCGGCTGCGCCAAGCTGACGGCTCATGTTCGAACGTCTAATATCTCTGGTCCGGATATCTCGAACAGTTAGAATTTTCTTGTTGTTTAAAACACGGAAATCTGTAAGAATCAGCGGTAGTTTTAGAAGGTCTGTTGAATTTTATTGGCTTTAAAATTTTTCCAGTACGTGGTATTGGAAAGAATCCTGGTATCTCGAAAATTAATCGAGATATGCAATTCCTTTATCAGCGCTTTTAAATCTGTCAGCCGCAGTCTGTCAGTGTCAGTCGGGAGTGGCCGGGGGTCGGGGACTTTTGCCATTAGAATATAAACAAATAAAATATAATTGTGCTTAGCCCTGTATTTGGAAAGAATATCTAATCATACAGAACAAAGAGTTGTTAAGACAATCAATTAAAGCAAAAATTGTCCTCCCAAACCACTGTTATTGTGAGTACACACACTAAAGAACAGTTTGTAAACGTCCATTCCAACCAAGCAAAAAAACCGTTCTGTTCTGTTTTCGTTTTTGCTTTTTTGGTTCAATGTTTATGTTGCATGTTGTCTCGTCCAAAACAAAATAACTCGTTACAATGGCAAAGAGTCAAGTGTGACTACTCCGCTGCGACACTCAGGCTGTGACAATCGAATATTGGCTGACTACGGGTTGGTAACCCACAAACTACTGCTGAACAAATTTCCGTGCATACAATTTCCCATAAAACGCTAATACATTACAAGACGTGGGGACTTTGGACTACATAGTACGTAAATATTTGTTAACATTTTTTTGCGGGTAGGAAATAGTTCCTTTGTTTTTTTGTTTGTTACGGATTTGTGGCAGACCATTGTGCATTGCCAGAACACAGAACGAGAACAAACAAAACAAAAACCATAAAAAACACGTTATGTCTAAACTTTCAGCTTACAAAAGGTTAACCACAACTGCTGCTCAGAGTCCAAAATGTACTTGCTTTACCCACAACGCAACCATATGTCTATAGGCTAAACCAAAACCGTGGTCATACTCTGGTCAACTTTTATTACCTTTTTTCGCTGTTTTGAAACACGCGAAAATTACCCTTTATCCTCTCCCCCTTTCACCATACAAACCTTTTACATTCATATATACGTTTTGCGTTTGGTTTTTACGTTCTTAGTAAACCAAACAAATGGCTTGATTTCCAGTTACAGGTGCACTTTATTTCAGTTTGTCATAGAACCCTAATTTAAATTTTTCATGCGCCTCGTATCTACAGAGGGGTTGGAAAAATCCTCCATGTCCTTCACGCCACGACTCATAGGAAATTAACATTTTACGGCTGTGTCACCTGTCTTTGTTTTTCTCCTTCACGCTCTTGTGGTTTAGCATAATGAGCCAGCCAAACAGTCACTTGTTTTCCACTCGTGGCAGTTTTATTAGTTTTGGTTTTCCAACAACTTTTGTATTCGATTGTTTTTTATGACAAACGGTACGAATATACTGATTGATGTCAATATCCCGGATATGAAGGTCAATCCAATAGCGTTGTTTATATTGAAGATACCCAGACAATTGAGCTTGAACTCATATAGATTGATGTGGCACAGAAATTGTTCCATCTGAAAAGAATAAGTGACAATGATTAAGTGACAATATTGCCGGAATTTATAACTTTCCGGGATTCTAATGCAAAAATCAGTTGTTTTTGAAATGAAATCCCGAAATCGCGCTATACCTGAACATACCTTTAGAAGGAGTTCATTTGTTCCACATTTAAAGAATAAATCGTTTAGAGCTCAGTTAGTGCAAACATATTTTTTCTAGCCCCAAATGGATACAGGACCTTCGTCCTATCAACCCCAGGTAGGCCAAGGTCTTGCATACTCATTAAAAACAAATTCAATGCTCTTTTATTGCAGAATTTTAATGATAGCGATACGACCACCATCAGCGTCTCGCTAGAAGCGGCCAGCGAGACATCTGGCTAGTTTCATCGTACACGGCGCACGACCATACTGAATCACCCCCTCGGTAGTGCGTCAGGGATATTGTATCGGAGGCAAAAAGACGGAATTGTAGCGTCATTATAGGTGCCGATGCCAAGGGGCACCACACAATATTGGCGAGGACCGGCACCAATAATCGAGGTGAGTCTCTTTTTAATTTCATTATAATCGAATCCTTGACTATATGTAATAGAGGCGAGGAACTGACCTTCATAACTTCGGTTAGGAGGGAAGTACTAGTCCTAACTTTACCACTTGGCTACGACTATGTAACTGTATCCGATTGGAGCGTACTTTCTGATCACTCATTTTCTGATCATAGATATCTACAGTTCCAGATAAATATCGAACCTCTGAAAAAGGAAGTTTTTAAAAATTACAGGAAAACGGACTGGATCGCCTATCGTGGGCGCCTAAGGAAACTCTTAGGTAACCATCCAAATATTCCGACTAATGTGCCAAGAACTTGTTGGCAAATTTACTGATGCGTGCAGGAACACGCTCAATGAGTGCTGTAAGACCAGTGGTTATAATGCTGCCAAGGGTAACAAAAAACCTCATTGGTGGAACGCTGAGCTTCAGGATCTAAGATCGTCCATTAGGCGGCTTTTCTACAAGGCCAAAAAGAGCGGCGATCAAAGGGATTGGAACATTTACAAGATTAGTCTTAATCTATATAAAGTTTAAATCAAGAAGGCCAAACGGAAATCGTGGCGAAACTTCTGTGAATCCATTGAGGAAACCAACCAGACTGCACGCTTAAGATGCGTAAAAAAAAATGGTTTCCCATTACATCCCATGAAGGTACTGGGGAGTGCTTCTCACAATTAGTGAGCTGTGCGCTTTACAGTTTACACTCACTGATTGGGACCTACAGTTTTACACCGATTCCGAACGGTAATTTGAGAAGCTTTTTCATGGCTAGATACTCGATAGTGTCGCCGTCACTATGCGAGGTGACCGCCGCCGAAAGAAATCTAAGGTGGTCTGAGCAGGGATCGAACCCAGCATGTCATGTACAAGAGGCGCGCACACTAACCATTGTACCACCGACGGCCACGTGCTCGCTAAAAACCCACCGTGTGCGGCGTTCTTAATAAAAGAAGATGGAACGTGGAAGTATTCGTCTGAAGAGTCTCTTGGGATTCTCCTGGATACCCACTTTCCCAACGATGACAGGAATGCTGGTCATCAGCCAGAAGAGCTAGGCGGAAACTCATATAGCTTAGAAGAAGTTCGCTCAAAAGTGAGCAGAAAGAATCTGATATGGGCCATTAGATGCTTTAAGCCCTATAAATCAGCCGGACCTGACGGGATAATTCCGCGCAAGTACAGGAGGCATTATACCTATCTTGTCTATCATCCTTTGTTCTTAAGACATTTGAAAGGTTACTGGACATTCTGCCACAGAATCTACTATCGAGTTCTCAGCATGCCTATATCAAGGGCTGGTCAACTGAGACGGCTCCCCACTCTATAGTCAGCATAATAGAAAACTCTCTCGAGAATAAGGTCTTCGCTCTAGGGACCTTCCAGGACATCGAGGGAGCTTTCAATAACAGCTTAGTGACACGCCTAATTGGAAAGCTTCTGGTTGATATATCCGTCAAAGCTGAATGGGTTGGTGTTATAATTGCTGGGAACGTTAACAGGGGACACCACAGGGAGAGTTCTGTCTCCACTATTATAGTTAACTTCTGTCAATGAACTGTTTCTTGAATTGGATACGGCCGAATGCCAGGTCTTCGCCTATGCCGATGATATTGCTATCATCTGTACGGGTAGAAACCTCAATTTACTTAGCATTCGTGCAACCAGCCTACTTAGTCTAATTTCGAACTGGACCACTAACAACGGACTATCATGTAACCCACTTAAAACCGAGCTTATCTTGTTGTCTCGGAAATATAAAATACCCGGATTTGAACTGCCGTCAGTTAATGGGGTGCAATTACAGTTGGCGGAAAAGGTCAAGTACCTGGGAATAATTCTCGACAGAAAACTGTCTTGGAAACCGAATGCGGAGCAGAGGGTGAAAAAGGCGTCTGCTGCTCTTTACTGCTGTAAAGGGGCGATAGGAAAGCACTGGGGACTGTCTCCTAAGATCACCATGTGGATTTATACGGGAATAGTCAGACCAATACTTCTCTATGGCATCGTAGTTTGGTGGAGGTCCCTCCAAAAGAAATATATTCTGAATTCCTTGATGAAAATTCAAAGAACAGCACTGGTTAGGGTTTGTGGGGCAGTGGGCACGACGTCAAGTACTGCACTTAGGGCTATCCTGAACATCTGTACTCCTGATATCATGGCCGAATCGGCAGCCGCTACATCCCTGGTGAGAATCAGAGATTGTGGCATCATGATATCGGAGTATACCGGACACGCTGAATTACTACACCGGATCAACTCTATTCCCGTAAAAACAGACAGCATACCTTCTACCAGCGGCAAATCTAAGGCCTTCTATTCCGAACAGGAATACCGGGGAAAAGTCACACCAGTAGTATCAGATTTTTAACGGATGGATCAAAGTTGGGCGAGCAAGTAGGCTATGGGGTCCATTCACCGGAACTACAAGTAAATATCTCCTTCAAGCTGCCTGATCACTGTCGTGAATTGCAGGCGGAAATTACCGCCATACTGGATGTTGCTGAACTACTGAAACGTAGTGTCACAACCCTCCGAAGAATATGTATCTACACAGAAAGCCAGGCTGCCATAAAATCCCTGGAAGCCATGTGTGCTACGTCCCTGACGGTGAAAGAATGCCACTCATCACTTAGGGTGATTGCAGAGTATTTTGACATCAGGCTCATCTGGGTACCGGGACACAGCGACATTCCAGGCAATTGCGTAGCGCATGCGTTAGCTAGACTGGCAAAAGAAGGTGTTAGTATACCAATCTCTACCTGCCGTTTGCAGATCAGGCAGGGGGCCGATAATATGTTCAAGGACAAGTGGAGACTTACTTCAAACATGCAAACAAGCCAGGGTCCTCTGGCCACAGGTGGATAAGACGAGGACTAGGCAACTACTTAACTTGCCGAGAGGCAGGTTATCCACAATGATAGGAACACTTACGGGACATTGTCTTGTAGGAAAACACACCCTAAGATTGGGACATAGAAACTCCACTCTCTGTAGATGCTGCATGGAAGAGGATGAGGAAACGACGAAACAACTTCTCTTGGATTGCCCTGCTCTGGCAGGACTGACAAGTAAGATATTCGGTACACATTTAGTTAGCGCCGTAGCCCTACAGGATATTCCTGTAGGGTTTATAGACAAATTTATTGAAAGGGCAAATTGGCTGGACGACTAGTCAATAGTTGGTATAGAGGAAAGTGTAGGTATCACAATGGGCTTCTTTAGCCTAAGTGTGGTAGACTGCATGATGTCTTGCAGCCTTTTCAACCAACCAACCAACCAAATATATTTCGTTTTGTACATTTTCTCAAGGTTGACCACAAAAGTTTATACTTTTCTCGCAAATAAAAAGATTTTACGGTGACAATAGTTTATTTTACTATTTTCTCTTGCGGGGGTTTAAAAACTTGAAGTAGTATTTTTGATATAAACGAACTTGCTTTTACTCAAAAATAATCATAATTTTAGATTGAGAAAAAGTAGCTGTCACTATGGACACATTAAATCCACACACTGAAAAGTTGTCTTTTTGTTGTTTTGATGCAAATATAACGTGTTTGCTACTTGTCGTAAATATAGTATACTTGTATCCAAACACATTGTGTTTGCTATTCAATATAACATGTTTGGAACACAATGAATAATATTTTATAATATATGTATTTGTGAGCCAAATGTGTATTTGTTTGTTGAAACCTGTTGAAAACAAAAACGTGACAGACAATACAGAAACAAATACATGAGGTGTCAGGGGACACCCGGTTTGAATCAAGTTCCTTTTGCTATATATTATGTACTAACTAGCTAGTTCCAACATTCCTAAGGCGCCCGTTGAAAAATTTCGATATTTTATACGGATCTTTAAGGAAAGATACTTTTTGTAATATTTTTAAAAATTTTTTGTATGTATGTGTATTTTAGAGGTCCGTTTTGTGATAATGATGAATACACCTAAAGGGGCCCTTAGACCTGTGGATAAGTTGCTCGGCTTCAAGTCGACATCAACTTCGATAACTAGACATCAACTGCAATTTTGCCCTTACACCCTCAAACTAGTTGAGGTAACTTAATTTTCTTTTCAGATGTCGAAATGAAAGGTGGTGAGCGCACTGCGAACATATCACAAATTTTATGAAAAAACGCTATTTTTATTTTCTTTAAATATTTATAAATAACACTACAAATCATATTTATTTAGTTTATATTTTTCCGACAATGTTTAATTTATTTATTTTTTGGTTCATTTATTTACATTTTGCCGATAATGTTTCCTCATGAACGTTTCTCATCGAAATGCGTATGAAAGTTGATGCAACTTCCCCTTACACTGATGGATAAGTTGATATCAACTTCAAAAAATCAAAATCGCTTTGATTTTGCATCAACTAGTTTGTACAAACCACCAACGTCACCTTACACCATTGATAAGTTGATGTCAACTTGAAGTCGCTACAACTTATCCACAGGTCTAAGGGCCCCTTAACGCTCGAACATTTTAATTTTAAATATATTACGAAAGGTCGTATAAACATCACATATTTTATAAATATATATCATATTCCAAATTGAAATTTGTGTTTAATATAAAATTAAAAAGTTTTATTCAAATTCGCATTAAACTGATTTTAAATCGTAAATCATATTCAAATTTGAAAAAGATTTTCATATATGAAAATCTTATTAAGTTTAAAACAATTAGTTATCAAATAATTAACATTTTGAAATTTGATAAAAAAATATCTTTGAAAAGCTTAATTAATTCTAATTTAATTTTCAATTAATTCTACTTCAAATCGTAAAATCATTTTGAAAAAAAATTGTTATATATTTATATATTATATTTCAAAACAGAAATCATATTTCTTAATCCCAAAACTTTACTAAAATTTGAAAATCATATCGTTTATTATTATTTTTTTTAAGGATATTAAAACAAATAAAGTAAATTCCGATTAACCGGTTAACCGACGTCAAATAACCGGTTTTCGGTTTGTTCGAAAATTAGGTTTTTTAAAAAACCGGTTAACCAGTTTCCCCGGTTTTTAGGTTTCGGTTTTGGACACTCTAGTCTTATCGCAAGCAGACGAAACATCTGTGGGAGTCTTCGAGAGAAAAATACTCCGAAAAAGTATGGCCCTATAGTGCACAACGGCGAGTATCGGCGACGCATGAACCATGACCTGTATGAGCTATATCCCTACATTGACATAGTTAAGCGGAACAAAATAACGTGATTGCGCTGGCTAGTTCATGTCAGTAGAATGCATGAAGACGAACCATCACGAAGGGCTTTCGAAGCCGAACTCGAAGGAAGACGAAAAATAGGAAGACTAAGACACCGCTGGAGGGATCAGGTTGACGAATCCTGCCTACACTTGGTATTGCCAACTGGAGAGATAAGGCAAAAGATCGAACTGGTTGGCGAAATATGTCATCTTCGTTTTGTAAGGTCCCTGACCTCCCGGGGTTGTTCGAGACAGGATAAGTAAATAAATAACGAAAGTGTGGAAGAATATTCAAATTTATCGATTTATCGTCGGTCGCAAGAATTGGGGCTCTGTTCGTCTACTACGTTTCAAAGCTTGCGCAAGGTCTACACATACATCCAGCTAATGCAGGACTTAAAGCCTCGAGTTGATGATATACTTCGTTCTTTCGCCGATTGAGCTCTAGAACATTTAGAAACTGGCCCAATGTTTCATCGCAAAATTGTGTTCAGCGATGAGTCTCATTTTTGGCTTAACGAGTTTGTTAATAAACAAAATTGCCGAATATGGAGTGAGACCTATCCACAACAGACCTTACAGTTTGGTGCGGTTTACACGCTTCTTCAAAAGTGAGGCTAGAGCTCGCGCTACGGTCAATAAAGACCGTTACCACACCATGATCAATGTGTTTTTGTTTCAAAATATGGTTGATATTGATTCGGGAGAGATGTGGTTTCAATAGGCTTGCGTTACGTGCCATATGGATACCGCAACTATTGATTTATTGAAATAAAACTTGGCGATACAAATGAAAGGAATTTGTTTCGGGCCTCAATAAAACCAAAGAATTGTGAAAGTACTTGGACGTGGTATCACAAAACCCCCGGCCGAAGATAATTTTGGAGTTACATCTCCCGAAAACTACAACCGATCGAAATGAAATTTAGTACTGGACAATATTTTGTCAAAAGCTACTGTGTAATTACAATTGAACAAATTCACCTTGAGCACTTTTGTACCTCCGATAAAAATATTGGACGGACATATGGCTGGTGGTGACTATAAATCCCCAGTACCGGTTACGATCCTAAGTAAATTGAATATTCTGGACAATGTTACTTTGCTGTTGAATATGGGCGTATTTGCCACGTCCATTCGTGTAACGGAAGGGCGAGCATAATAATTTTTGAATTGAGGTCGGAGCCAATGGATGACTTCACCCGACTGAAATTCTGTACACACAAAGAAAAATGTTGGTAATATTGCCTATAAATGTTGTATAATATCAAAAATTGGCATAGGCAACATGACATTTGCTATATTTTGTGTTTAATAATACCAAAAATTGTAGGTGATTTCTCTGTTCGAAATACTACCTAAAATTTTTGGTAAACTAGCTCGCATAGTTTGCTACTTTACCTATATTGAATGATTAAAAATAAATAAATGGTTTCCCATTACATCCCATGAAGGGACCGGGGAGAACTTCTCACAATCACTGAGCTGTGCGCTTTCCAGTTTTCACTCACTGATTGGGACCTACAGTTTTACACCGATTCCGAACGGTATTTTGAGAAGCTTTATCATGGCTATATACTCGATAGTGTCGCCGTCACTACGCTAGGTGACCGCCGCCGAAAGAAATTTTATTTAAGGTGGTCAGAGCAGGGTTCGAACCCAGGATCTCATGTACAAGAGCCGCGCACACTAACCATTGCACCACCGACGGCCATATGAACATATAAATCAAAGTAAATTCCGAGTGACGTCGTCTCACCAGCAAACGTCTTACAATCACTTCTGATTCTGCGTTTTGTCCACTGTATCCACTCTTATTCAATAAGAGTGGATACCACATCTAACACTAATAACGTCCCGTATTAGACGATTCTGACCATTATGTAGAAATCTTCTCTGATGTATAATTTAATTCCAAAAACAGGGATATGGTTCAAACTATACCACATCGGTAAAAATCAACCACATATCGTAGTCGTCGCACACATCCTTTTAATTGATGCTATCCATTTGAGAAATCGCTATTATCCGAAAGAAAATGTTTGAATTAGTTCACATTATATACTTACTTACTTATCCGGTCTCGAACAACCCCGGGGGTCAGGGACATTACAAAACGAAGATAACATATTTCGCCAACCAGTTCGATCTGTTGCTTTATCTCTCCAGTTGGCAATACCAAGTGTACGTCAACCTGATCCATCCAGCGGAGTCTTGGTCTTCTTATTTTTCGTCTTCCTTCGAATTCGGTTTCGAAAACCCTTCGTGCTGGTTCGTCTTCATCCATTCTACTGGCATGGCCTAGCCAGCGCAGTCGCGTTATCTTGATCCGCTTAACTATGTCAATGTCAGGATAAAGTTCATACAGCTCATGATTCATGCGTCGCCGATACTCTCCGTTTTGCACTATAGGGCCATAAATTTTTTGGAGTATTTTTCTCTCGAAGACTCCTACATATGTTACGTCTGCTTGCGATAGGACCCAGGATTCTGCGCCATAAAGCAAGACAGGTTGAATGACAGTCTGGTACAGCTGGAATTTTGTTACTCGAGAGAGGCCTTTATCTCTAAAGTGCATGCTTAGCCCAAACTAACATCTATTCGCAAGCACAATTCTCCGCTTGATCTCAAGGCTGACGTTGTTGTTTTTGTTCACGGCAGATCCGAGGTATATAAATTCATCCACTACCTCGAAGTTATAACGATTATCAACGTTCACGCTTTGGTCTAATCGCGTGGACGCCCTGTTCGTTGAAATCAATAATTGTGTCTCGTCCTCATTTACCGTCAGACCCACTTTTGCTGACTCCTTCTCAATTCTCGAAAAAACCGCAGTAACTTCTCTAATTGTGCGCCCAATGATATCTATATCATCAGCATACGCGAGCAGCATTGACTTTTGCTGCTAATGGTTTTATTCATGTTGACTGCAGCTTTTCTCATAATGATCTCCATTAAGATGTTAAAGAGATCGCACGATAGGGTGTCGCCTTGCCTGAGGCCTCGCTTAGTTTCGAAAGGTTCAGTAAGATCCCTACCAACTTTCACTGCGGAGTTGGTGTTCGTCACTGTCATCCTGCAAAGGCATATGAGTTTTGCAGGAATACCAAGCTCAGACATTGCTTCATAGAGTTTCTCCCGTATCGGACTATCGAAGGCCGCTTTATAATCGATAAATAGATAAATAGATTATATATTTTACCAAATTTGTATCCACTTACCTTTTTCACAATTAATTTGTGTGACAATGTTGACTGACAAATTAAATTTTCGAAAAAATAGCACGACTTATAGTATAGATTTACAACACCAATAGGTAAAACTGGAGTTTATAAAATACCAACTCATGTGGGCAATATATTGTATGTTGTTGAATTGCATACAAAAATAAATTACCTATGGCGGCAAAGACAATAAAACTGTTACTATTATTTTGTGGCCGTCTGTGGTGCAATGGTAGTGTGCGCGGCTCTTGTGCATGAGGACGTGGGTTCAATCCATCCTCTGACCACCTAAAAAAAATTCTTTCGACGGCGGTCACCTCGCTTAGTGACGGCGACACTATCGAGTATTTAGCCATGAAAAAGCTTCTCAAAATACCGTTCGGAACCGGTGTAAAACTGTAGGTCCCAATCAGTGAGTATAAAACTGGAACGCGCACAGCTCACTGGTTGTGAAAAGCTCTCCCTAATCCCTTCATGGGATGTAACGGGAAACCATTTATTTATTTTATTTTAATATTTTGTGTGCACTTTGGGTATATTTCAGAAGAATTTGCTTATTTTTCAGAACAACATTTATCCTGTTTAATATGTTTCGGGTACATGTAATACCATTTTGAACTCTTATGTAAACTATACGTATTTGTAAGTACATTTTATACTATTTATTCGGAATACACGTTGTGTACATTAGGGTGTCCCATCAATAAAAAATTTTTTTGCTCAAGCTTTATTTGAAACCTTTCAGGGTAAAGTATTTTTGAGAATATTTTCAGATTTTTTCAAAGTGGTTTAGAGGTCGCGCAAGCCGAATTTCCCCAAAAATAGGGTATTCCGGGCGTTTTTTGAATTTTACTTAAAACTCGGTTAATAACCACAATTTTCTTAGTTTGTCAGTCAACATTTTTGAAGCTAAACGGCCAAGCCTTTATTGTACATGCACAAACCACAAGTATTAAATTTTTTCGTAAATTTTGGGTAAATTTTGTAAATAACGCTTTATAGCTTTTAAAGTTCCTATGAAAATGTAAAAAACTAATGATGTAAAAAAAAATTTGAATTTGCAGTTACTGTTCCAGAGTTATGCCACTTTAAAACTCTTTACCCATTGAATTATTATTATTATTTTTATTTTGGACTTCCTGCACAACAAGATTGAATCTTGTAATTAAAGTACAGGATTTTATATAGTTAAACAGTTTGATCAGTCCCAAAGCTAGTTGTATAAGAAATTAGAATTATATAATCCAAAAATTTTTAGAGAAAATTAATTATTTATGATAATTACTAAAATTAATTATAATTTAGATATGTATTATGACAATGATGCTAAAGAAACAAAAGAAATATAACAAAACAATATTGGGACTATAATTAAAGTTAAAGAAAAAAAAATACAAAAAGAAATAGAAAGTTTAAAGAAATTTTATCTTATATTATTTTTCAAATATTTTTGAAATGATTGAAAATTTGTTTTTTAAATAGGTTAGCGTTGCTGATTAATTGAAGGTTATGTGGTAGTGAATTCCAAAGACGAATGGAGTGGACGAAGAATTGACCCTGAGCCATAGATATCAGGATATTTCCTCTATTAGACCTAGTAAAACGAAGATTGACAAATAAATAAGTTGGGTTTCTAGTGTATATAATTTTATGAAGGAACAAAAGTGATTTTAAATTAAGATATGTCTCAAACGATACTCCGTAAAGAACTTTTTTGAAACGTGATACAGAGTCAAATCTCTACAACCCGTATATATACCTGATAACATTATTAAATACAACATTTAATTTCCTCATACTTTTTGAGTCTGAATAAGAAAAAAGTTCCGAGCCATAAATTATTCCAGGTAATAAATAAGTTTTTGCCAGCATTACTCTTATATGGAATGGGGTGAAGGATTGGGTAGACCATAAAGCTCTGAGCTTTGAATACGTTTGTCCGATTACCTAATAATACCTAATAATATTATAATAATAATAATATTATAATCTGTTTGCTATTTTTGCATCAGATTTGCTTTAAACATTGTATTATTGACAACATATACAGGCGCTAAGTAACGACAATGAATTACAGGTAGCAAAAAATGGCCCCGGCAACATATTGCTGGAACCATATATTTATATGATTGCCTGCAAACTGGCATAACTCTATAACAGTACCAGCAAATTCAAAATTGTTTCTACAAAATTGCTTGGCATTTATGCGTCTTTTAAAGTGCATCATTATTGTTTTAAATTTTCATACAAATTTAAACCAAATCCGATGCAAAAATGGCAAAAGTTTATAATATTTTTAGGTTCATACAATAGGCTAAAGGCTTTAAAATTGTATAACTCTGGAACAGTAACCGCAAATTCAAAATTGTTTTTTACAAAATTGCTTGGAATTTATACGTCTTTTAAAGTGCATCATTAGTTTTTTAAATTTTCATAGGAATTTCAAGAGATATAAAGCGTTATTTACAAAACTTACCAAAAATTTACGAAAAAATTTAATACGTGGTACTTTATTGAGGAAAATAATTGCCAAAACTGGTGGTTTGTGTGTGTATATACAATAAATGCTTGAACGATTAGCTTCAAAAGTTTTGACTTACAAACTAAGAAAATCGTGGTTATTGACCGGAGTTTAAGTAAAATTCAAAAAACGTCCGGAATACCAAATTTTTGGGGGGAATTCGACTTGTGCGACCACTAAACCTCTTCTGAAAAAAATTTCAAAAATACGTTACTCTATAAGCTTTCCAATCAAGCTTAAGCAACCATGAAAATCGAAAAAGAAATTTTTTTGGGACATGGGACATGTAGTGTACATGTACTTAAATACGTTGTAATGTTTGGCCGCCGGTGGTGCAATGGTAGTGTGCGCGGCTCTTGTGCATGAGAATGTGGGTTCGATCCCTGCTCTGATCACCTTTAATTTCTTTCGATTGCGGTCACCTCACTTGGTGACGGCAGCACTATCGAGTACTTAGCTATTAAAAAGCTTCATAAAATACCCTTGGGAACCGGGGTAAAATTGTAGGTCCCAACCAGTGAGTGTAAAACTAGAAAGCGAACAGCTCGATGGTTTGTGAGAAACTCTCCCTAATCCCTTCATGGAATGTAAAGGGAAACCATTTATTTATCTTTTTTTAATGTTTTGAAATTCGGTTTGAAACTGTTTTTTGTATTCTCCGTAACAAGCCACCAATTATGTTGAGAAACGAAAACTTTCATATCAGTTTCAAGAAATCAAATTTCTCGAAATGTTGTGAGTTTCTGAAAAACCAATACCTTCACGAATCCCTCTTACCTGCCTGTGCCACTCTGCATTCTCCACCAGCACCACATTTTCCAAACCCATGCAACCGATCAATTGCGAACTTTTAATTGTTCGATGAGCCGTCAGTGACAGCAACATAATGTCAAACACTAACTTCAGCGTATATGGAATGTAACTCGTATGGGTGACACCTGCTTCGAAATATTGCCAAATCATGTAGTATAGAATACTGATCGTTCCGAAGGACATCGTCACTAATGCATATGCAACGGGTAGTTGCCACAGATTGTGCAACTCCAAACCGATATGATGGACTTTTTTAAAGAGCTCTATAAACTTTGCCAAATCGGTCGTCAGGTGATCGACTTGGGTTGATAAAGTAATTGGACGAAATGTTTGTATCACCTCGAGGCGTAAAATGAACGTGTGTTTCATGTAATGATTTAGAGATCCATACATCGCCTCGACACAAATATAAATCAGGGTGGCGACATGAAGATTTAACCAGATCTCAATGAGGATAATGTTTTCCAGAATTTCTATGATGATGTCAGACCATGTTTCTAACAGCAACACACTCACCAAGAAAAAGCTAATTTCGTACATAAAAGTCACAACGATTATAGCGACAAAAGCCACGTGGGTCCATTGAAATATTTCATAGCTGCTATGGAGTTCCTCGATGTCCTGCAGCAGTTGGAAAAGGGAATTTAAGGCCCGTATTAACTTCCTTCCTTGCCAGACCTCTACGATTACCATGAGTAAAGGACATACAATAGTGGTTACAATCTCAAAGTAGAGTAGTACTAAATAAACATAATTGTCCATAAGCCACCAACTCAAGACGCCATATGTGAAGCAGGAGCAAAGGATGAAATTGGCCACAATGTTAAACCAAAGTGTGTACTTGAGTTTATACGCTTGTAGGGCACATCTTTTTCTTTGGTTTAGCTGTGTGTTGGGAGGTGAATTTGGTTGCGTTGGGACTCCGTTGTTGATGCTGCTTATGTTGCTGTTGTTTTCTTTACATCGTTTGATTCCGAACGAAACCGTTCCAAAACAACGGGAATAGTAGTAACAAATGCACAACAATTTGTGGCAAATCACTGTTGAACGCCATTGGGATGCATTTGTTGTCGATAGAGATGAGGGCGTTGCTGCTGGCGCTGGCAAAAGCGACATAATGTCTTTGTTACTCGATGGTGGTTAGTTAGTATGTCCATGCACGTTTAACCAAATGGGAAATGACCTGAATATCAAAGTAAACTATATTAATTTAGAGAAATAATTTGTAACTAATGTTATAGGGGGTTGAATTTTATGTTTCGGGATTTGGCAACCCTAGTGTTGCAATCTGGCAACTGACAGCTCTATCGTTAAGTTCGACATTTTTGAGGTTATGCGTACTCAGAACGTTTTGACATACGACCGCTATTTGCGTTGTTTACAGTAACTTAAAAGATTCATCTCGTGAACATTTTCGTGCGATTAGGTGCATGGATGCATGGATGAACTTAATTCAATTTTTGGCGATGAAGCTCCATCAAGGACCAGTGTTTATCGATGGTATGTTGAATTCAATCGTGGTCGTAGTTCACTCCAAGACGAATTTCGTGAAGGTCGTCCAAAATCAGCTGTTGTTCTGAAAACCATTGATACTGACCTATCGTGAGATTGAGACAACCTTAGGCATTAGTGGGACCAGCATACATTCAATATTGCATAAACATTTGACCGTCAAAAAAATTTGTTCCCGTTGGATCCCACACAATCTGACAATCGCTCAAAAAAAAGGCTCGTGTCGATTGGTCGAAAGAAATGCTCCAAAAATACGATCGCGGGTCTTCGAAACACGTCTATGACATCGTGACAGGTGATGAATCCTGGATTTACGTGTATGAGCCCGAAAGTAAACAGCAGTCAACTGTATGGGTGTTTCAAGATGAGCTAAATCCAACAAAAGTTGTTCGCGCCCAAAGCACTTCCAATCAAATGGTCGCCTGTTTTTCGGAGAAACCGGACATGTCGCAACCGTACAACTAGAACAACGCAGAACAGTGAATTCTGAGTAGTACACAACCATTTGTTTGCCAGTTGTCTTCCAAGAAATCAGGAAAACCAACCGCCGAAGACGGATCACTCTTCACCACGACAATGCGAGCTCTCGCACATTGGCTGAAACAACTGCATTTTTGAGCACCCAAAACATCGATTTGATGGGTCATCCGCCGTATAGTCCTGACTTGGCACCGAATGACTTCTTTTTATTCCCGTACGTAAAAACATACTGAGAGGTCAACGTTTTTCGACACCTGAAGAAGCGGTTGCTGCATTCAGAATGCATGTTTTGGAGATACCTCAATCAGAGTGGCAAAAGTATTTCGACAATTGCTGCAAACGCATGCAAAAGTGTATAAGTCTTCATGGGGAATATTTTGAAAAACAATAAAGTGATTTTCGATGATTAATATTTCTCTTTGTTCTCTAATCCCGAAACATAAAATTCAACCTCGCAATAATGCCGTTGCATGGAACAAATGCTCTCTTAATCAACATGGTGATATTTGAAAACACACATTTTTAAAACATCTAATTAAGAGACCTACGGAGAGAATGTGGGTCCAACCGACTTCAATTTCTTTCGTTAATTTAGATCATGGATCATCGTGTTAGTGACGGCACACAGAGCTTCAGAATCGATTTCCATTTGCCAAAATCCAATGTCTTTTAATCGACATGCTGAAAAAGTTTTGTCTTTTTGTTGCTTGGATGCAAATACAACGTGTTTGTAGCTTGTCGCAAATATAGTATACTTGTATCCAAACACATTTTGTTTCCTTTTCAATATTACATGTTGGAGACACACTGATTAATATGTTATAATATATGTTTTTGTGACCCAAATGCGGCTTTGTTTATTGAAAACCTGGCAGACAACATTCTTATAGTTGCAAAAAATCAGTATTTCGTCAATTCATTAAAACAATACTGGCAAACATGTACATTGTTCCTGCAATATGTTGTTGGGACCGTATTTTCAGCGTGTAGTAACCTTTTTTTAATTTCTGTAATAATCCGATAAGGAATCAAGGAAGGGTAAGGAATCAATGATTATTTTGGCGTTCACAATACGTACAAAGAATTTAAATTTTTGCCGTATTACAGATATTCGCATTTGCGAATTTTAAAAATCACAAACATTTGATCCCTTTTTTCGAATTTGTTGTACTGTATCTCCTACAGTTTTGGAGATATTACACTCAACTTATCTTTGTTAGAAAGTGTGGCTCTAATATGACGGCTAAGTTTTGTTCGAATATGAAAACCAACCATTTTTCAATGAATCAGACCTTGAAAGCTTGAAGTATGAACTTCCCATGCATTGACATTCGACTACATTCGTTTTTTAAAAAAATTATGATTTTGAGCCAACATAACTTGTAACGTGGTTTTGTCAAAGGCTGAGGTAACCTCAGTCATGTCCAGGATCTTTCGTTAGAATCCACTAAACCTTCCGAAATAAGAACAGAATGGTTTACCCTTCTCTGGGGTTTGAATTCGGATTCTTTATTGGTTTTCTTATGATTTAAAAAAATTTAATTTAAAGAAACAACATCAATTTATCCACACGTTGAGAACACTCTTCTGGGAATAGTTTGGAACGGTTGAGTATACCCTTATGGGAATGGTTTGAGAACACTCCTTTGGTTTCGATCTGAGAGCACGCCTCTAGGAGCAGTTTGACAACCATCTTCTGCGAACGGTTGAGAATACTCTTCTGGGAATGGTTTGAAAACACTCCGTTGGGTTCGGTCTGATAACACTCTTCTGAGATTGGTTTGTCAGCACTCCTTTGGGAACGGTTGAGTGTACCGGTCTGGGAATGGTTTGAGAGCACTCAGTTGGGTTCGGTCTTAGATCACTCTTCTGGGATTGGTTTGACTACCCTCTTCTGGGAGCGGTTAAGAGTACCCTTGTGGTAATGGTTTTGAACACTCCGTAGGGTTCGGTCTGAGAACGGCTCAAGGCCAGTTCGGTTCGTCCTTCACTACGGGCATGTTATATTCAGATAGGCAGAACTGGATCATTAATCGGATTTACATCGGTTGATATCAAGAATACGTGGAATAATCAGCCGAAGCTGCTATGGTGGAATAGTCAGTTTAAGCCGCTATGGTGGAATAGTTAACCGAATTCGCTATGGTGGAATAGTCGACCGAAGTCACTATGGTGGAATAGTCAGCCAAAGCGGCTATGGTGAAATATTTAACCGAATTCGCTATGGTGGTATAGTCAACCCAAGTCGCTATGGTGGAATAGTCAGCCTAAGCCGCTATGTTGGAATAGTCGGCATAAGTCCTTTTGTGGAGAGGTCGACCGAAGTCACTATGGTGAAATAGTCAGCCGAAGCCGCTATGGAGGAATAGTCGACCGAAGTCGATATGGTGGGGTAGTCAACCGAAATCGCTATGGTGGAATAGTCAGCCGAAGCCGCTATGGTGAAATAGTCAGCCGAAGCCGCTATGGAGGAATAGTCGACCGAAGTCGATATGGTGGAGTAGTCAACCGAAGTCGCTATGGTGGAACCGAAGTCGCTATGGTAAATGCATTTAAGTGAAAAGTTTTACTCTTGATTCCCTTCCGAATTAGAGTCTCGAGATCTATCTATAATCGTATCGGGGTGTGCGCTGGGTAGCGGCTGACTGATGATGGTGGTCAACCCCAACATTAAGCGTTCTAGCCGCATTGATGTCAATGAGAATTACAGCGAACCACTTTTTCTTGTGTGGTCGCTGTCGCACACTGACCATTCGTATCAGTGTGTGCGGTCGTTCGCTACTGATGTTGACTGGTATGTATGTTTACCATTCACTTTCGATAAAGCGGTGTGAGTGATGGATGTTCGCGGGTGTTTGCTTCAATTATGTAGGCGCGGATTATGACGTCACGTTACAAACTCTACACCTGAATATCTCGAAACTTCTTATCTCCAGTCGACGTTTAAAAATGTGTTCGAGATCAATAGATATTGAATTTTAGCCGAATTTTAGCCGATGAATTTTAGCCGATGGAAACCATTGTGCAGCTACACTATCGTGTTATTAGCACTGCAAAGTGGTTTCAATTCATAACGCCTCGGATTTCGTGGCAAACTGAGGATTCTGAAAAATTGGAAAACGCACATCTCACTCATAGTGAGAAGGTCTTTCCAATGCCTGTATGGAGTGAAATGGTGGTAAACTAAGTAAATTTTAAGAGACCAGCCACACAAAAGTTGCGAATAGTTTGAACAAGCTGCTCGCTGTGACAATTTGCATTGTAAATTCCGAACCAAAAATTCTGAAATATTCAACATATAAATTTGAGTTAGTACGTTTCAATTCGGTCACGGAAGATGGCGAATATCTTTACCATCGAAAAGTAAATGTTATTTACGTTTTAAGCGTATAATCCTAATTAGATTCACGATCCCTTGCTTGAGGATTTTGTTGTGAATTATGCAATTCAGTCCCAAATAGTAAATGCACTTTTACCTTTTCTTTTGGATCAGTTCACACAATTGAGCTGTTAATTACTTTTCAGAAATGACGTGTTTCCCTAATAAGTGAGTACACGCTGAAAAAACTGGCCCCAGCACCATATTGCAGGAACCATGTACATGTTTACAACCATGGTTTTCTTGAATTGAAGATCTGCTGCTTTTTTGTTTTTGTTGTTGTCTGTCACGTTTTTATATTCAGCAGTTTGCAACAAACAACCCCGCATTTGGGTCACAAAACATATATTATAACCCATTAATCATTGTGCCTCCAACATGTTATATTAAATACCAAACACAATGTGTTAGGACACAATCATACTACATTTGCGAGAAGCTAAATTTTTTATCGTTTAGAACTTGAGGTGTCTCTTAATTTCCAGCGACTGATATTGTATTTTCAGAACATATACAAGAATATATTTACAAATTAAACTCCGTGATTAAGACCAGTACTAAGACCAACATCTCACGCGAAATTTTACAACACCAAATGCAAAAACGGCCTGCGAAATATATCCGCACGTGAAGTACTAAGTTATTCACACGAAATATCATCAACATGTGTCAAGCAACACTTTAATGTATAATTGAAACATGTATCGAAACATGTAACATGTATCGAGCAACACTTTTTGCGTAAAGTATAACTGACTTATTCATCAAAAGTTGTGAGAGGTTTGAGAGACGATTTTTGTATGATAAACTGTCTCTCAAACCTCTCACAACTTTTTATGGATAAGGCCGTAAGAATGTTAAGCGTAACAAAGTTGATCCACAAAAAATTTCGAGTCGGTATATTTTCTCAAAACTGAAGCTGCTTCTTGGGACCAGCATGAAACTACTATGTAACTTGTGGAAATTTCTTAATTCACTAACAGAATAAATAATCTAATTAGCCGCAACCGAATTTAGAGATTGTCTCAAGCACATTAGATGTCATCGCCTCCGAGCTAGACGTTATCACAACCGCATTAGATGTGGTCACAACCTATTAGAGGTTGCTTCAATCGAATTTCAGTTGGGGGTACGAAAGGCAGTTGTGACAACTGCAATTCGGTTGTGGAAACTGAAATTCGATAGCAACAGCGGTTGCTACCATCCCTTTTCAACTAATTAGTTCTGTGAATTTGGCCAATGGGATTTCGGTTCGATATCATAAACTCTTATCCCAATTTTGATGGATTTTATCAGTTTTTTTTCAAATAAATTTTAATCACCTTTAATCCATTTCAATTAATTTAAATAAATCGTCAGTGAAATTAGCAAACTGCCTCCAGAGAATTTAATGATTATGTTGTAATCCGTTCCGCTTTCGAGTTGTTTGTACACTGATGCAGTGGATTTCGAATAAAACTCAAACTGGATAGTCTACACAAGTACGATATCGCGTCGCTAATGAAAATAGAATTGAATGATGATTAGTGTAAGTGCAGCCTGTCAATAAATCGTAACGATAAAGACGATGACGATTATTTACACTTCAATAGCTTATACCTCTCCAGAGACCCTCATAATTTAAGAGAGTAAGTGCGTGAATGTGTTTCGGTCAGGTGACAGGTTTCAGTTAGTAGTTCTGTTCGTTCTGTCCTGTTTCAATGGACGGTGCTGAAGAGTAAAGTAAATTTGTTTGTTTTCATTATTTTAATTGCTTATTAGTCGCCTACACTACTAGCAAAACAATCGTACCTAAAGGATGTAGTGATACAACAGTGGTGTTTATTTCCAAAACACAACTCCCAAAGATGTTATGCCTACACTCAGAGAATTAAATGTTTGGAAAGAGGTTGTAGCAACCGTAAGTTCGTGCGATTCCCACAACCTAATTGCGGTTGCCACAACCGAATTGCGGTTGCCACAATCGAATTTCAGTTGCCACAACCGAATTGAGGTTGCCACGACTGAATTTAGTCCCCTCAACTAAAAGCCGGTTGAAGCAACCTCGTTTCACAATTGCTTCGGTTGTAAAACTGAATCTTCAATTATATTTATTCGTACTGTCAATTACATTTTCTATAATTTCAGTTGCAGCAACCGAATTTGCAATTTATTTGGACGCAGCAACCAAATGTCGCATCAATTCAGGTGGAACAACCGAATTTGGTTTCAGTTCGTTCACAACTATCGAATTTGATATTAATTCGGTCGCAATAACCGAATTTGACCCCAATTCATTTGTAACGATGGCATTTGGCGTTAATTTAGTTGCTGTAACCGTATTTCTCATGAATTTTATTGATACACCCGAATTAATTTTCAACTCGATTACCACAACATAATTTATGTATTTCAAACCTGACGTTTAAAATTTTAAAACAAATATTATATTAAAAAAGTTAAAGAATTTTCAATTGTTGATGTCGCGGTGATATCAATATTTTTGTTACGATTATTAAGAAAGTTAAGTAAAAATATGACCCTGTATATCAAAACCCACCTAGTGTGTCAAAACAAGATTTTGAGTAAAAAGCAATTAAAGTCCCCCCTCTTTACATTAATTTGCGATGTTTTTGAGACTTGCGAGCGGTTTCATATGAAAATTGAATGATTTTTACATCCACAAGATTTAGTGCGGTGGCCCATGAAGGTCGGGACTTCAAAAACGGGCATGTATTAATTTGTTGCCCCAAAGATTACACCATGTTAAGTACATTATTGTATTTGTTTATGAGATAAATCATCAAAAAACATTAAGCAATTGTCTCTTAATTCGGATATGACAACCTCTAATTCGGCAGTAATAACTTAGAGTACTGTCATATAGATCTGCCATCTTTCTCGTCTGACGTTTCGTTTCACACTCTTCGTGGTGCGGTCGGTGCGATAGAGAGTTATTTGACGTAAATTTACTTACACCAGGTGGAAATACAAAAATTGTTGACTTAAATTTTTCTTGTCGTTTTGATGAAAAACTGCGAAATTTAAAAGTATTTTGAACTTTTTTCTTAGTATATGTGTGTGGTGTATTTGCATGAAAATGTTAACGCACAAAACGAAATGCCGTTGCTGTTTTCTTGTTGGTTAGTTTGAGCCAATGCCTCTATCTAGGAATATTAAAGCAATACTTTCCAACATGCAACGTCCATATGCAACACACCAAACTTCGTAAATTTACTGAGTCAAATCGTTCCTCTATACGTCATTTCTCTATTAGCAATAACCTCTAATTTGGCTATGACAACCTCTAATTTGGTTGTTACAACCAGGGTACGTATTTCGTGGGTACTGGGTAAACCTGAGTTATTATTGCCGAGGGGAATGGGTAGCGATCGTTAACCCATTACCGACTGAGTATGGGGAAAATAATGGGTAGCTACCCACGACAATGGGGAATTACCCATTACCCTCAGGGTAACAGGATAAATAATGCGTAGCTACCCACGACGATGGATCGAAAATATGAAATCGTAAATATATCGAAAACATTACCAATATTGTCGGGTTTCTAAGTGTTTTCATAAAGTGGTTCAATTCGCATGGAAGATATTTTTTTTCGAAAAATCGCCAAAATATGAAAATCGCAGAAATAAAAAAGTGGATATAACTCGCGTCCAACCGAAACAATAAGTGTCTTCAATATGGCATCACTTTTTTTTTTTAAAAAAATCGCTAAAACTAAAATTTTGTCAATCAAAAAATCGCTAAAACCCCCTCAAGTTTATATGTCGGAAACGGAGCGTTTTTTAGTTTTAGATATTTTATTCAAAAAGTGAAAAAGTGAAGACACCCATTGGTTAAAGCTTCTGTCGGATGTAAAAAATTTATTATTTTTGCGATTCGATGCACCGTGTCCGGGTTATAGCCACATTTTTATTTTAGCGATTTTATTATAGTTGCAATTTTTGAAAAAAAAATGCTTCCATAACAATTGGACCAGTTTATTAAAAACCCTTGGTTGGTTGGTAGTTTCCTCTATAGCAACTATTAACTAGTTGTCTAGCCAATTTGCCCTTTCAATAAATTTGTCTATGAGACCTACAGGAATATTCTGTAGGGCTACGGTGCTAACTAAATGTGTACCGAATATCCTACTTCTCAGTCCTGCCAGAGCAGGGCAATCCAAGAGAAGGTGTTTCGTCGTTTCCTCGTCCTCTTCCATGCAGCATTCACAGAGAGTGGAGTTTCTATATCCCAATCTTAGGGCATGTTTTCCTACAAGACAATGTCCCGTAAGTGTTCCTATCAATGTGGATAACCTGCCCCTCGGCAAGTTAAGTAGTTGCCTAGTCCTCTTCCTGTCCACCTGTGGCCAGAGGACCCTGGCTTGTTTGCAAGTTGACGTAAGTCTCCACTTGTCCTTGAACATATTATCGGCCTTAAAAACCCTTAGAAATCAGCAAAAATTGCTTATTTTTTCGATTAGACTTCGTTTCCGAGATACGGACATGAGGCCATTTTAGCGATTTTTTATTTGAAAATTTTCGATTTAGTGATTTTTTAAAAAAAAAAGTTATGCCATATTGAAGACACCAATTGGTTAAAGCCTCCGTTAGAAGTAAAATTTTTGTTATTTTTTCGATTGGACGCACGTTTCCGAGTTGTAGCCACTTTTTAATTTTAGAAATTTTTTGAAAAAAATTCTTCCTTAAGAATTGGATCAGTTTATTAAAAACCATTAGAAACTTGCAAAAATTGGTTATTTTTTCGATTGGACTTCGTTTCCGATATGCGGATATGAGGCATTTTAGCGATTATTTGTTTGAAAATTTTCGATTTAGCGATTTAAAAAAAAGTGGCGCCATATTGAAGACACCAATTGGTTAAAGCCTCCTATGGGGTAAATTGATTATTATTTTCTCGATTGGACGCACCGTTTCCGAGATACGGATATGAGGGCATTTTAACGATTTTTTATATGAAAATTTTCGATTTAGCGATTTTTTTAAAAAAGTTATACCATATTGAAGACACCAATTGATTAAAGCCCCGGTTGGAGGTAAAATTTTTATTATTGTTTTGATTGGACTCACCGTTTCCAAGTTATAGCCACTTTTATCTTTTAGCGATTTTATTACTTTTGCGATTTTTTTTAAAAAAAAATTCTTCCATAAGAATTGGACCAGTTTATTAAAAACCCTTACAAACTCGCAAAAATTGGTTATTTTCTTCGATTAGACTCCGTTTCCAAGATACGGGCATAAGGGCGTTTTAGCGATTTTTTATTTGCAAATTTTTCGATTTTCCGATTTTAAAAAATAAAAGTGATGCCATATGGAAAACAAAAATTAGTTAAAGCCTCCATCGGAGGTAAAATTTTTATTATTTTTTCGATTGGACGCACTGTTTCCGAGTTATATCCACTTTTTAATTTTAGCGATTGTATTGCTTTTGCGATTTTTTGGAAAAAACACTTCCATAACAATTGGACCAGTTTATTAAAAACAATTAGAAACCAACAAAAATTGGTTATTTTTTCGATTAGACTTCGTTTCCGAGATACGGACATGAGGCCATTTTAGCGATTTTTTATTTGAAAATTTTCGATTTAGCGATTTTTTTTTAAAAAAAAGTGATGTCCTATTGAAGACACCAACCAATTGGTTAAAGCCTTCCTTGGAGTTAAAATTTTTATTATTTTTTCGATTGGACGCACCGTTTCCAAGTTATAACCACTTTTATCTTTAAGCGATTTTATTATTTTTGCAATTTTTTGAGAAAAAAATATTCCTTAAGAATTGGACCAGTTTATTAAAAACCCTTAGAAATCTGCAAAATTGGTTATTTTTTCGATTGGATGCTCCATTTCCGAGATATAGAAATTTGTAGGTAGCTACCCATTAATTTTCCCATTTCCTTGAGGGTAACAGATAATTGTGATGAGTAATTCCCCATCGTCGTGGTTAACTACCCATTATTTTCCCCATTACCCTGAGGGTAATGGGTAATCGTGATGGGTAATTCCCCATTTTCGTCGGTAGCTCTGCGACAACCTCTCATTTGGTTGTGTCAGCCTCTAATTCGGTTGTGATGACCTATAGTATGGTTGTGAGAACCTCTAAAAGCGGTTACGACTAATTCGGCTTTACAAACCCAATTTTTCTGTGGGCATATCTATGACTCTGGAACAGTTAATAGATAGGCACTTGCAGCCGAATACTGATGTAAGATTGATATTTTGCAGCAGGTTAGTTCTACAGAGACAGATCTGCATGAACTAGTAGAATACATAGAAAAATCGTTGGAGACTAAGGGATAACATAACTCTTCAGTGATGTTGCGTTCAATAATATCACGAATTGCTCTATATAATAGGTTTTATCGATCCTTAAGGAGGATATTGATCTTCAGGGTCTAATATGCGAAGTGCTCGACCAGCAAAAGGTTGTCACTTCGTATTAGAGATGGCTTCAATCGAATTTCAGTTGTAGAAACTAAATTCAATCGTTTCCACCTCAATTCGGTTGTCACAACTGCAATTCGGTGGCAACAACCGAATTTACGGTTGATACAACCTTTTTTCAAACAAATAGTTCTATGAGTGTATACACAATATACAAAAAAGTGTGCACTGCGAATGAAAAGTGTATACAAAAGTAAAGGGTGAATCGATTATAGGTATTTTTCTCAAAATTAATGGTTAGTGTGCGCGGCTCTTGTGCAAGAGAACATGGGCTCGATCCCTGCTCAGGCCTTACAGTTCTTTCGACGACGGCCACTTCACTTAGTGACGGCGACACTATCGAGTAATAAGCCATGAAATAAAATAAATAAATGATTTCCCGTGACATCCCATGAAGGGATTAGGGAGAGATTCTCTCAATCCAGTGAGCTGTGCGCGTTCTAGTTTTCACCACACTTATTGGGACCTAAAATTTTACACCGGTTCCGAACGGTATTTTGAGAAGCTTTTTCATGGCTAAGTACTTGAGAGTGTCGGCGTCACTAAGCGAGATGAACGCCGTCGAAAGAAATTTAAGGTGGTCAAAGCAGTGATTGAACCCACGTTCTCATGCACAAGAGCCGCGCACACTACCATTGCACCGCCGACGGCCACAAGAAATGAAAATGGCAATGAAATAGCTTCTCAACAAACAATTCGAAGCCGATGTAAAACTATAGGCCCCAATCAGTGATTGAAAACTGGAAAGCGCACAGCTCAGTGAGTGTGAGAAACCCTTCCCTATCCCTTTATGGCATGTAATGGGAAAATATTTATTGGAACGAAGTTCCTTATCGCACGTTGCGGGAAGGGGGCTAAATGAAAAAAATTAAAAAACTTGTTTTTAACACTAATATGCTACAACCCCGTATTATCAACTATATTGGGTACATTTGCTTTGGTTTGTGTCTAGACCAACATATGTTGGGAAATTTCTTGTTTAATGGGAAGTTTTCTAGGTGGAGCCTGTAAACAATATTTAGTATATATTGCACTTTTGTCCCCAATAAAAAGTTACTTTAGAAAAGCCAAAGTTAAAGAAGTTTAAAAAAGAAAATTTTCTAAAATAACTGCATTTTCTTAAAAAAAAGTAAATTACCTACTCATAATCTTAAACAAAGTACATTTTCTTTCAAAAAATACCTTATCTTAACGAAGTACCTTTGCTTAAAAAAGTACATATTCGTACAAAAAGTACCATTTCTTAAAAAAATATATATTTTTTTTAATAAGTGCCTTTTCTTAAAAAAGTAAATTTTCTTACAACAAATTGCATTTTCCTAAAAAAAACTACCTTTTCTTTAAAGAGAACCTTTTTTGTGAAGCAAACTAACTTTTCTTGACATACATAAGTTCCTACTCTTAAAGCTGTACCTATTCTTGAAAAATTTACCAATTGTAATAAAATAATCCCATTTCTTAAAAAATCTTTTCTTCCAAAAAATATCTTATCTTAAAAAATACCTTTTCTTACAAAAATTCCTCTTCTTAAAAGTACCTTTTCCTAAAAACAAAATGATACATTTTCTTTTAGATAAGTAGCCTTTCTAAAAAATAAGTAATTTTTTTTTAAAAATAACCTTTTCCGAAAAGGAGTACCGCTTCTTTCAAAAGTACCTATTTTAAAAAAAGTACATAATCTTATATCTTTTTCTTACAGAAATTCCTTCTTCTTAAAAATAGTACCTTGTCTTAAAAGAGCATTAGCTTTTAATAAAAGAAGTACCTCTCTTTAAAAAAGGTCCTTTTCGGGAAAATATAATACATATTCTTACAAAAAGGACCGAATAATATAATTGTTTTTAAAAATCTACATTCAATAAAAAAAAAGTCTTTAAAAAAGTTTAGTATCATTTCTTAAAGATCCATTTAGGCGTTAGGCCTTAGGCGTGTTGGAACTAACTAGTACATAATATATATCGAGAGGAACTCTGTTCCAATCGGGTGTCCCCTGACACCTCATATTATTTTTAATTTTTTTGAACACATGAAGTTTCACTTCTGTCGCGTGTCTTCGTGAAGCACCGATGTATTCATTTGTTCACCTTCCATTCATAGGATATTTCCATTTTGTATTTCCATTTGCATACACAGGATACCATATAAGGTAGATATATTGTCGATCGTCGTACAATTTTAAGACAATCAGAAAGTATGTCAAGTTTTAAATTGTTTGCATCCAAAAACAATTGTGCTAGATGACTATTTTCAATATATACATATGTAAAATGCTCAAAATCAATATAGAGGAAACCAAATCCCAATATCTCTGAAAAATTACACTCTGAAGTTTTCTGACTTTAATTTCTTATATGAGAAAATTTTTATTACAGTTTTGATGCAACCAACATGGGGATATTCTAATATAAACGTATTTGAATTCAATCACATATTAGCCTTTCACCATACAAACCTTTATAATTCATATCGACTTAATAAATCTTAGTAAACCAAACAAATTGCTCGATTTTCATTTACAGGTGCACTTTATTTCAGTTTTCACAAAATCGTAATTCAAATTTTGCATGTGCCTCGTACCTACGGAAGAGCTTGGAAAAATCCTTCTTATCCTTCACGCAACAGCTCATAGGAAATTCAAATTTTACGGCAGTGTCAATCACTTGTTTTCCACACGTATCAGTTTATTTAGTTTTGATTTTCCAAAATCTTTTGTATCCGATAGGCTTTTATGAAAAATGGTACGAATATACTGATCGATGTCAATATCCCAGATATTGTGGTCAATGTAATAGTGTTTGTTATATCGAAGAGACCCAGCACATTGAGCTTGAAGTCGAAGAGATTGATGTGAATTAGAAATTGTTCCATCTGAAAAGAAAGCAAGACATATTAGAATGATTTGCAATGAATTTTGTTTAGAATGAATCGATTTATAATTTTTGCTTAAAATTTGCTCCAAATGTTCACTTTAAAAATGTTTTCGTTTCTGTTCTGTACATGTTGCCCTCAAAAATGATTCTCTGATAAGACATTTGAGTTTGCATACGATTACACTATGCAACAAAATTGAGGTTTATGCTTTGGGGGTGAATTGTTCTTTTAGTGAATTTTTGGCTCGGAAGAGCCCCACGGGCGAGCTAATACGACCCCTTCCGCCACCTGTCCCTTTTACAGAAGTTGAAGTTCCTTTTTAAATGAACTACATTGCACAAATTTAAAATATAATACTTTGATTAACCCTAGTGAAAAGGACGAAAGTTCTCTTTCCAATTAGAAATTTATAATTTGAATATTATTCAAAAATATAAAATTCATAACAATTTAAAAATGTTCTAATAAAATCAATTTCGGTTATCACCAAAAATATACCCAAAACTACATATCGTAAGAATACTGTACCAAAAAAAGTACACAAGGCGTACCAAAAAGTAATTTCTTGGTGAACTTTAGGTACAACATTCCTACATTGTATGTACTTTTTGGGACACATTTTAGTACGCTTTATGTACTTTTATGGTAAACTTTAAGCACTTTTTTGTACACTTTACGTACTGTCCGGTACATATACTTTTTGGTACATGTATTTTTTCGTACATGACACTCTTTCGCCACCCATTATGTACTTTTGGTACATTTGGTAACACACTAATTGTTAAGGAAATTTAAATGTTTTTTATTTAATGTGAAGTACAATCGATACAATTAAATTCTGAATAAAACGTCTTTCAAATGGCCTCCACGTCTTCTTTTGCAGGAACGAATTCGATGAACCCAATTTTCGTGCATTTTTTGCACAACATCAATTCGTGTCATGAATAGCACGTTCAATATTGACTTGAAAAGCTTGAAGAGAGTCTGGTTTATTGCTAAATACCAATGACTTCAAATAACCCCACAAGAAATAGTCTAATGGTGTTAAATCACAACTTCTTGGAGGCCATTCAATGTCACAATTTCTTGAAATAATCGAATCTCCAAACTTTTCTCGCAATAATTTGGTTGTTGCTCGTGCTGTGTTGGACATACCTCGATCTTGCTGGAACCACATATTCAACTTCTTCCAATTTCGCCCATAAAAATTGACAGTAACGGTGATACCAGCTTCATTTCGAAAGAAGTACGTACCGATTATTCCACCAGACCAAAAACCACACCAAACTGTCAATTTTGTTAAATGTAATGGTTGGGTGGTGTTACAATTGCTAGGAACGTTAACAGGGTGGCACCGTAGGGGGGAGTTCTGTCCCAACTATTAAGGTTAACTTCTGTCAATGAACTGCTTCTTGAATTGGACAGGGCCGAATGCCAGGTCTTTGCCTATGCCGACGATATTGCTATCATCTGTACGGGTAAAACCCTGAATTTACTTAGCACTCGTACAACCAGCCTACTTAGTCTAATTTCGCACTGGACCGCTATCACCGGACTATCACTTAACCCACTTAAAACCGAGCTTATCTTGTTCTCTCGGAAATATAAAATACCCGCATTTGACCTGCCGTCAGTTAATGGGGTGCAATTACAGTTGACGGAAAAGGTCAAGTATGTGGGAATAATTCTCGACAGAAAACTGTCTTGGAAACCGAATGTGGAGAAGAGGGTGAAAAAGGCGTCTGTTGCTCTTTACTGCTGTAAAGGGGCGATAGGTAAGCGCTGGGGACTGGCTTCTAAGATCACCATGTGAATTTATGCGGCAATAGTCCGACCAATACTTCTCTATAGCACCGTAGTTTGGTGGAGGTCCCTCCAAAAGAAATATATTCTGAATTCCTTGATGAAAATTCAAAGAACAGCACTGGTTAGGGTTAGTGGGGCAGTGGGCACGACGTCAAGTACTGCACTTAGTGCTATCCTGAACATATGTACTCCAGATATCATGGCCGAATCGGCAGACGCCGAATCAGAGATTGTGGCCTTTTGATATCGGGGCATTACGGACACACTGAATTACTGCACCTGCACCTTCTACCTTCTACCAGCGACAAATCTAAGGACTTCTATTCCGAACAGGAATACCTGGGAAAAGTCACTGGAAGGGGATACCAGTAGTATCAGATTCTTCACGGATGGATCAAAGTTGGACGAGCTAATAGGCTATGGGGTCCATTCACCGGACTTAAATGTAAATATGTCCTTCAAGCTGCCTGATCACTATAGTGTATTTCAGGCGGAAATTACCGCCTTACTGTAGGTTTCTCAACTACTGAAAAGTAGTGTCACAATCCTCCGGAGAATATGTATCTTCACAGACAGCCAGGCTGCTATAAAAGTAGGTGTTAGTATGTCAATCTCTACCTGTCGTTTGCATATCAGGCAGTGGGCCGATAATATGTTCAAGGACAAGTGGAGGCTTACTTCAACTTGCAACAGCCTCTGACCACAGGTGGACAGGAAGAGGACTAGGCAACTACTTAACTTGCCGAGAGGCAGGTTATCCACAATGATTGGAACACTTACGGGATATTGTCTTGTAGGAAAACACGCCCTACGATTGGTACATAAAAACTCCACTCTCTGTAGATGCTGCATGGAAGAGGGCGAGGAATCGACGAAACAGCTTCTCCTGGATTGCCCTGCTCTGGCAGGACTGAGAAGTAGGATATTCGGAACACATTTAGTTAGCACCGTAGCCCTACAGGATATTCCTGTAGGTCTCATAGACAAATTTATTAAAAGGGCAAATTGGCTAGACGACTAGTCAATAGTTGCTCTGGAGGAATCTGCAGTTATCCCAATGGGCTTCTTTAGCCTAAGTGTGCTAGACAGCGTGCTATCTTGCAGCCTTTTCAACGAACCAACCAACAACCATTACATTTCCTGCCATGTTTAGTACATTTGAGTACCCTTTGTGTATATTTTTTAAATGAACTATATTTTTTGTAGATTTTAGTAAATTAGAGAATGTGTGTTGTTAAAACTGTATTCCACTACTGGTGTACTTTGAGTACATTTTGTACTACTCGAAATACGCTTTTTATACATTTAACTACGAATTGTTATCTTTTTAACTACACTTTGTCCATTTTAGGAAATCAAAAGTTTCGATATATTGAGAGTCTCTGAAATAGCACCAACTATACGAATCCCTCTTACCTGTCGGTTCCACTCTTCATTCTCCACCAACACCACATTTTCCAAGCCCATACAACGGATCAATTGTGAGCTTTTAATTGCTCGATGAGCCGTCAATGACAACAACATAATGTCAAGCACAAACTTCAATGTTAATGGGACGAAACGCATATAGATGGTATCCGCTTCGAAATACTGCCAAATTATGTAGTATATAATACTGATCATTGCGCAATATGTCGACACTAATGTACATGCAATGGGTATTTGCCACAGATAATGCAACTCCAAACCCACATGGTGGACTTTTTTAAAGAGACCTATAAACTTGGCCAAATCGGTCGTCAACTGATTTAAATGCATTGATGAAGTAATTGGGCCAAATGGTTGCATTACCTGGAGGCGTAAAATGAACTTGTGTTTCATGTAATGATTTAAAGATCCATACATTGCTTCGACACAGATGTAGAGTAGAGTAGCAGCATGAAGATTTGACCAGATCTCAATGAGGATAATGTTTTGCAGAATTTGTGTAGTGACTTCGTACCAGGTATCTGATAGCAACACACCGTGGATGGTATCAATGATTTCGTATACAAAAGTCACAATCTTTAGGGTGGCAAATGCCACATGGGTCCATTGAAATATTTCGTAGCTGAAATGGAGTTGCTCGATGGCCTGCAAAAGCCGGAATAGGGAATTTAAGGCCCGTAGTAGCCTTCTTCTATGCCAAATCTCCACGATTATCATGAGCGTAGGGCATACAGTGATGGATATAACGTGGGAGTAGATAAAGAACTGAAACATATTATTTTCCCTTGGCCAAAAATTGAGAGTGACATACGTGAGAATAGAGCAAAAGATGATACGAATGACAATGTGGAACCATAACATGGACTTGAGGACATACGCTTGTAGGACAAATCGAGTTCTTTGGTTTAAGTGTGCGTTGGGAGTTGCATTCGATTGTGTTTGGAATTCGTTGTTCCTTCGGTTGATGTTGGTGCTTTCCCGCAATTTGCTCCCGTTTCTGGTGTTGTTTTCTTTAGATCTTCTGATTCCGAGTGCAGCCATTCCAAAACAACGGGAATAGTAATAACATATGTATAACAGTTTCTGGCAAATCGAGGTTGAACTCCATACGGATGCATTTTTTGGCGATAGCGACAAGAATGTAGTTGTTAGCGGTGACGAAACCACCATAATGTCTTTGTTACTCGATTTTAGGAAGGCTGTCGATCGATACACGGTTGACCAAATGGAAAATGAGCTGAAAATCAAAATAATTTACATTAATCGGGGGAAATCATTTGTAATTTATATTATAAATATTCAGTTGCATGGAACAAATCCTCTTCATCGGCGGATTGTGATTGTACCCACAACTGTTTAAGAGGCCTACTTAAGATACCAATACGGGTTGAATTTTATGTTTCGGGATTTGGCAACCCTAGTGTTGCAACATAATTGCACTCTGGCAACTGACAGCTCTATCGTAAAGTTGGACATTTTTGAGGTTATGCGTACTCAGATCGTTTTGACATACGAGCGCTATTTGTGTTGTTTGTAGTAACTTAAAAGATTCATCTCGTCCCCAAAAATGGAATTAAGTCGAGCTCTCGCACATCGGCTGAAACTACTGCACCCAAACCATCGATTTGATGGGTCATCCGCCGTATAGTCCTGACTTGGCACCGAATGACTTCCGAATGACGTTTTTCGACACCTGAAGAAGCGGTTGCTGCATTCAGAATGCATGTTTTGGAGATACCTCAATCAGAGTGGCAAAAGTGTTTCGGCAATTGGTTCAAACGCATGCAAAAGTGTATAAATCCTCATGGGGAATATTTTGAAAAACAATAAAGTGATTTTCGATGATTAATATTTGTTTTTGTTCTCTAATCCCGAAACATGGCTAGACTGTGTGACTCTTGTAAATGAGAACGTGGGTTTAATTCGTCTCAGGCCAGTTCGAGAGATTGAATATGAAACCGTCAAGTAGGTATTGGAAAATTGGACTGACAGGATGAGCCAACTATTGCCAACTATTTACATTTTTTGTAATTGCAGAAATGAACGCCTGATCTACAGATCATAGGAATATAGCTCTATAGCTGATAGGAAATGGAAAAATATTCTTCTAAGAAATAATTTCGGATCGAATCATATTCGGTGCAGTGTTATAAGGTCATAGACAATAAAGCCATAAAGTCGTATTACTCATCATATTTGCAAATAAGGCCATATGGCTTCATTGCCACAGTATAAGTGCAATAAAGCCATTAAAGCATTATTGCACTTTTGATTTTTTTTCCGTAACATTTATCTAGTGTCTTTGATTTCGTTTATTTACCAAAAAATTAATACAGTTAACAAATTGGTAATAATTTTTTAATAATTAACCGAATATAGGTGTGCCATCCTGCCATAATGGCACGACAAATTGGTCACAATGTTTAGGTTTCTTTTTCTTTAGCCCATCCTTTTAATTGTTGGTAGCATGGTTGACATGGGACTGTCCGTGGAGGTGTAAAGTTTCTGATAGCCATTCACTTGGGAGTAGCCAGAAATGATTCCTTCATCGGGCAGCCCAAGCAGCTCACTACTTCCATGCAGTATGTCCTGGGCAATGGCTTATCGGAAACCTCCGTTAGCTAGCTAAACTGAGAAGGCGAAACGAATGAGCAACCTGAGTGGTAATGCGATCACTGATACGTCTCAAGATTATTAGGTGACCCTGTCACTGAAGCTCTTCGAAGTAGTGGACATATTCTTCTGTGCTTCGAAGGCGGATGAGCCAACACCCCTGGCCAACGGCGGATCAAAATTGAAGAAACCAAAATCCAGTTTCGACACACTGCATTCTGGTCAGCGTCTGATCCATAATGGGCGGCTGAAACATAATCATCCTGGCAGTAGGTAAAATGCAAACCACGGTGGGCTGGGTTTGCCTCCCGCCACCGTTATATCGGCAATGAAAATACGCAGAAAATATGATGAACAAAGAAACCCCCCAACTGTTGACGACCCTCGCAAACGTTATAAGGACCATGATTTAAGGATATGTACCTGGAATGTTCGAACGTTATACAGGACCGGTGCCACTTTCCAACTGGCGGATGTCCTCGGAAAATATAAAGCTGACATCACAGCGATCCAGGAAATGCGATGGACAGGATATGGTTGCACCAGAAAGAAAAACTTCGATATTTACTACAGCTGCCATGAGCGTAAGCACGAATTTGGGTGCGGGTTTATAGTAGGCAAGAGACTGCGACACCTAGTTTCTAGGTTCAACCCAGTGAGTGACCGCATAGCCACAATTCGCATCAAAGCGAAATATTTCAACATCTCGTTAACTTGTGTGCACGCACTGACAGAGGATAAAGATGATAAGGTCAAAGAAACATTTTATGAGCGCCTGGAGGAAGTACATGAACGCTGCCCTGACCACGACATTAATATTATTCTAGGCGATTTTAATGCCAAATTAGGAAAGGAAAGTGTCCTTCGACCAACCATCGGCAATCACAGTCTACATGATACCACCTCCGATAATGGAATAAGACTGATAGACTTCGCCGCTGCAAAGAACATGGTAGTTAGTAGCACACGATTCCAGTATAAGGGCATTCATAAGGCGACCTGGATATCTCCTGATCAACGGACGAAGAACCAGATTGATCACTTGGTAATAGATGGCAGGCACTCTTCTAGTGTAATGGATGAACGTGTGATTCGAGTTGCCAATATCGACTCGGATCATTACCTGGTGGCTGCGAAAGTTCGCACGAGATTGAGCAGGGCGAAAAACGTACGGAGCCGAACACAGGAAAAGTTCGATATTGACAAGCTACGAATACCGGAGATATCAATGTCCTATCGACAGAAACTCTCTCTCCTGCTGGAGCAGAATACCCCCCCTCCCGAAGACCCAGATGCGCAGTGGAAGCACATCTCCCATTCTTTGGAAATCGCTGCAATGACTGAACTTGGCTATCAAAAACCGCAGAAGGATAAGCCATGGTACGACGAAGAATGTCGCATAGCAACTAATGGAAAAGGCGCTGCACGTATGGCAACCAAACATTAAGTTACAACGCGTGCTGCGAGTGAGCGGTACAAGAGTCTGAGAAGGGAGGAAAACCAATTATTTAGGCGAAAAAAATGGCAGTGGGAGCAGAGAGAGAGTGAAAGAACCGAAATGTGCAGGATGAATGGTGAATCGCGAAAGTTTTTCCAGAGGGTAAGAAGATCGACCAACGGGCCTAATAATGGGCTGCACTCCTGCAAGGACGAGAATGGAAATCTGGTGACTGGGAAGCAGTGTGTGCTCAAAATGTGGAGAGACCACTTTTCAGCACTACTCCACTCAGATTCTTCCACTGAAGATCAGGAGGTAATGATAGTAGAAGATAGTAGATTGCGATCCATCGCGTATAAGGTCTTGTCGAGCGTATTATATGAAAGACTAAATCCAATTACTGAAAACCTGATTGGACCTTATCAGTGTGGTTTTAGACCAGGCAAGTCCACAACTGACCAAATATTCACGCTACGCCAAATCCTGGAAAAGACCCACGAAAAGCAAATCGATACATATCACCTTTTTGTCGATTACAAAGCTGCTTTTGATAGCCCCATACGGGGAAAACTGTATGAAGCTATGTCTGAACTTGGGATTCAGGCAAATCTGATCCGCCTCTGTAGAATAACGCTGACCAACACCAAATCAACAGTGAAAGTGGGGAAAGACCTCACTGAACCATTCTGTACCAAGCGAGGACTTAGACAAGGCGACACACTTTCGTGCAATCTCTTCAACATCTTAATGGAGATAATAATGAGAAAGGCTGCAGTAAATAAGAACAAGACCATTAACACGAAAAGCCATATGTTGCTGGCGTATGCTGACGACATAGACATCATTGGGCGAAATTTGCGAGAGGTTACTGCAGTATTTTCAAGAATCGAAAAGGAATCAGCAAAGGTGGGTCTTGCTGGTAATGAGGGCAAGACCAACTTAATGGTGTCAATGACTAGAGAAACCTCTCGACTTGGTCCGCACTTGAACGTTGACAACCAATTTAATTTTGAAGTGGTAGATGAATTTGTCTACCTTGAATCCGTCGTGAAGAAGGACAACAACTTCAGCCTGGAAATAGATAGGAGAATTGTGCTTGCAAATAGATGTTATTTTGGGCTCAGCAAGCAGCTAAGGAACAAAGCCCTCTCTCGACGGACAAAAGTCCAGCTATATCCGACTCTCATTTTACCTGTCTTGACATATGGCTCCGAAACTTGGGTCATATCGCAAGTGGATGAAAAACACCTGGGAGTTTTCGAGAGAACAATTCTCCGTAAAGCATATGGTCCTGTTAGGGAAAACGGCGAGTACCGACGTCGCTGGAACGCAGAGCTGTATAATCTCTATTCTGACGTGGACATAGCTAGACGAATCAAAGTGGGCCAATTGCGTTGGCTAGGCCATGTTATCAGAATGGATGAAGATGAGCCAGCGCGAAAGGTTTTTGATAACGTACCCGATGGAAGCAGGAAAAGAGAACGACCAAGACTCCGCTCGAACGACCAGGCAGAAGAATCCCTCCGTATCCTTGGTGTTACCAACTGGCGAGAAAAGGCGGCTGACAGAGCCAGTTGGAAGAATATGTTGAAATTTGTTTATTTATTTAATATGTGTAAGACGTCTGAATTCATGAGGTTGTAAAATAGTCAATAAAAGTAAGGATATTGAAGAACGGAGATCCAAATGCAATGTAGCACGCCACAGCCGCGTACGTCTCGCGATTTCATTATTTCTATGAATTAGTGGGGAATTTTAAATATTTTCTTCAAACTAACAGTTTTTAATAACCAGTGTGTGACTTAGTAAGTAATATAACCTTTAAGCGTTAAACACATAATCAATTTGATATCAAAAAATTCCGAATGTTTCGAAAATTCGAATTCGATTCACAGATATTTTTTTTTTATCTTTCACTCTAATCCCAATTTTAATGGATTATATCAAATTTATTTAAAATAAATTTCAATCACCTTTAATATTTGTCAATAAATGAATATAAATCATTAAAGAAATTGCCAAACGGCTTCCAGGGAATTTAACGATTATTTTGTAATTCGATCAGCTTTTGAATTGCTCGTTCACAGATGCAGTGACTTTCGAAGAAAAACAAACTGGAAACTCTACACAAGTACGATGTCGCGTCGTAAATGAAAATACAACTGAATGATGATTAGTGTTAGTGCAGCCAATGAAGAAATCGTAGCGATACAAATTATGATGTTTGTTTGCACTTTGATACCTAATACCTCATTCTTCAGACTCTATCAACTATGGGAGTGAGTGAGTGAGTGACTGTGTCCCGGTCAGGCAGTGGTTCTATTCTGCTGCGTTCTATCCCACCCCAATGGATGGTACTACAAAGCAATGACAATTTGTTTAATTTCATTTATATGCTTATTAGCATAATTTATTACTTTATTTGTTTGTATGCCTCTTGCAACACTAGCAAAGGATACATACTTCAAGGATGTTAATATACAAGAGTGATATTTATTCCCAAAGGGAGAAGGCCTCTTATACAGCTCCATAAGACTTTATTCACTGAAGCCTGTCAACTTTTCAAATAGATTCTTTGGAACGGTTGATAGACACACACCAGTATTGATATGAGATTGGTATCTGGCTGTAAGACAAACAAACAGAGACATACCTGCCTGAATTAATAGAACACCTAGACAAATCGTTGGCTAATAAGGAGCACACAATGGTATCCTTTCTTGACATTGAGGGTGCGTTAAATAATATCACGCCTAGTGCTTGGCGCTATGTATCCTTAGGGTGAACATGGATTTTATGGTTCTGTATACGAAATGCCAGGAGATGTATCACTACGGAAATTGGCCCTTCGACCTGTGCCAGGAATGTCAATATAGGCACGCCTCAATGTTTGTCTCCACTTATGTTGAATCTTGCGCTGACGGTAATACTGGTTTCTCTATAAAAACTTTTAAAAATTTTGGTTTTACGGACGATGCGACAATAACGGTAAGGACCACGTATCCCAGTATTCTAAGGCACTCTGCAGCATAACTTGCAGACTTTAACCCTGCGTAAGCCCCGCCAACCCATTTTTGAAATAAAATAAAAAAAATTTTCAAGCTCTAAATATTTTTCCGGAGTCGACCATGCAACAGTGTTGGAAAGTGTTTCCACTTACATCTCTTCGAGTACTGGATGGCAAAACTCTACACTAGAAGACTTGACAAACTGAATACACAATTTTTCTGAAGCGACAGTAATCAATGACTTAAGTTCTGTCCACCTACCAGTCAAACTAACATTTAAATGACGTGCTGATAGTACCTCTACCCGAATATTTGATTACAAAAGAGCAAACTGGAGCCGTTTTTCTCGTATCGTCAATTCTCATATAAATGCTGTTCACATCGAATCAGTAAACAGAAGAGAACAAATATATGAAATGATAGAATATCTTACCAATGTTATACATCTAGCCAAAGAACAAAGTATTCCATTAAAATCCCCGCAAATAACGAGACGGCCTCTACCTGTAACTATTAAATACTTGATACTGGTAAGAAATAGATTACGACGCAATTGGATTCGCTATCGATCCACCGCTGATGTTACTGTAATGAAAATGCTTAACATTCGTATTCAAGAGGAAATTATGAAATTCAGAAAGTTTTCATGTAATTCCTTTTTATTATCTTTAGAAGTAGGTTCTTTCCCTTTCTGGAACGCAACAAAAATATTAAGAAAGACGTCGAAGAATATACCAACTCTTATACACAGCAATTCACGTTACACTAATGGTTAGCCGAATCGTTTAATTTAAACCATACAGCCTTAATTTCCTTAAGCGATCCTGAGACCGTACACCAGGTCAACGACACACTGCAATCACTAGAGTCACATGGGACTTGTTTGAATGATAGCTTAATCGACATCGCTACTGTTACGAGCTTTATTAAACAACTGAAGCCCCGTAAAGCACCTGGAATCGACGGTATTGACAATAGATGTATAAAAGCTTTAACAAAAAAGTGTAAAGTTTCTGACTTCGATTACAATTTCATGCCTCCAACTGTCATATTTTCATCAAGTTTGGAAAGAATCAAAAGTTATTCCAACAAAGAAACCCAACAAAGCCCCCCAAAATCCAGGTTCTTACAGACCTATTAGTTTATTATCATCATTGCGCAAAATCCTGGAAAAAGCCACTAAGCTAAAATTAAACAAGTTCGCTGAAGCTAATAACTTTCTCCCTTCAGAACAATACAATACCATCCATCCTATTTTGCGAATTAGATAGTTGGTACAAAATAATTTCAATAATGGCGAATCTGCCGGATTGATGCTATTAAACGTAAAAGCAGCTTTCGACTCCGTTTTGCACGATTCCCTAATATCTAAGATGTTTAACTATAATTTCCCCATATACATCACTAACATTATTACCGATCGAACCTTTAAAGTCCACGCTTGTGGTAACCTGTCAACAACTAGAAGTATTGTAGCTGGGTGCCCCCAAGGATCTTGTCTTTCACCCATTCTGTACAACATCTTTACTTTCAGACGTTCTTGCGACGGATATAATATCAAGATTGGAAGAAGCATCAGCTTTCATTTACGCCTTTTTCAAAAAAATGGAAAATTCATGTTAATGCTGAGAAAACTCTAACTATCTACTTCATCCGAAATAGAAAATCAATATTCGTTCCACAAAGGTGTACGATATCACCTGCAACAATACTGAAGTAAACTGGGAGAAAAAATTTAAATATCTTTGTGTAATTTTGGATTCGAGAATGACGTTTAAGATCACATTGTCTATATCGCAAACAAAATGTTTATATTTAAGGCAGTATTTCAAGCTGTCCTCTTTTAGGGATCGCCATCATGGGCCAGTGTCGCACAATCCCATATTAAGAAACTTCAGATAGCCCAGAAATAAAGTTTTATAAATGATTTTTAACCTGCCAAGGCGTTATTCGATACAGTGTCTTCATGATTCCGCAAAAGATGAATTTCATTTAAAAATCGAGATAAAACTGATATTTTGAACCCGACCACCTCAGATATCGATGAAATTTTGTTCATAGCTAAATTTGATCAATACAAACAAACTTTCATTTTTAGAAATGACTGTTTTGGGATGTTTTGGGCGTGGCACAGTGGGAAAGTTTTCGAAAAAAACGCGAAAATGGTCGAAAAGAGCTCCATTTAAACTACAATAACTCAGAATCGGCTGAACCGATTTCCATGATCTTGGTATCATTAGAAAGATATTTTAACAGGCTTTATGACACGTTTAAAAAAGTGACATTACTTAAAAAATTTTCGGTTTATATCCAATTTTTCGATACAAGAGTCCAGTAAATTTTCCATAACGATGTCAGCAACTTTTGGAGAAGCTGGTGAACCCATTGGGAGTCCCTTTTGTTGCAAATATATCCTCTCATCATGTGGGAAATATCCCCTATCCACTATACAAAATCTTAATATATATGATACTGATGGCTAAATCTACGGGAACACTCGGGAATAGAGATACTACATCAAACGAAACTAAAATTTCGTTACTATTAATCTTCTGGTTCTTTATTCTGTCCTTAAATTGTATTGCATCTTTTACATTATATTTCGAATTTTGCGTTATCTTTTTAAGGATGTTTGTAATATATTTACACAGTTCATATGATGGTGTGTTAACAAAAGAGCAAATTGGTCTGAATGGAAAATCTTCTTTGTATATTTTTGCAACTCCATATAATCTCGGTGCTGTGGATACTGTTGTTTTAAGTTTATTCTTCTGTGTTTGATTAATAATTCCTACTTTTTGAAGTTCGTCAACGAATTTATTATAACTCCGTTACGGGTACATCCAATCGCAAAAAAATAATAAACTGTTTACCTCCAAAAGAGGCTTTAACCAGTAGATGTATTTTTTGCGGTATAACTATTTTTTAGAAAAAATCGAAATAACGAAAACTTTTCAAAAAAAAATTTGCTAAAACGCCCATATGTCTATATCTAGAAAACGGATCATTAAATCCACAAAGTAACTGATTTTTGAAGGCTTCTAAGAAAAGTCCCCTACGAATTGCACCAATTTATGAAAAATCCTTCGAAACGAAAAAAAGTAGTTATTTTGTTGATTGGTGGGAAATACACTAGCCGGAAGTTTATTCCACATACGGGCTGTACGACTGAAGAACGAATTTTCCCTATAGTGTGTAGTGCGGTTAACCGGCCACTCGATAAAATATGGATGAAATACGGTTAAATATCCTCACGTCTGGCATAAGTTGAAGGATGTCCGAGGAACAGATTCCGTGAAAATATCGATAGAACATCGATACGCAAACCACATTTCGACGATGCTCAAGGGTTGGATACCCTTCTATCCCCTATCAATACCGTCGCTCTCCTCTGGACACGGTCGACAAGCTCCAAAGATGTCCTAGGAGCACCTGCCCATATTTGCTTTTGTTGACTATTTTACAATCTCATGAGGTCAGACGTCTTACACATATAAATTAAACAAACAAATATCAACATACATTCTTCCAACTGGCTCTATCCTTCGACTTTTCTCGCCAGTTGGTAACACCAAGGATACGGAGGGATTCTTCTGCCTGGTCTTTCTATGGGAGTCTTGGTCGTCCTCTTTTCCTTTCGCCCTGGCTCATGTTCATTCATTCTGATAACATGGCCTAGCCAACGCAATTGTCCCACTTTGATTCGTCTAGCTATGTCCACGTCAGAATAGAAATCGTATAGCTCTTGGTTCCAGGGACGTCGGTACTCACTGTTTTCTCTAACAGGACCATATATTTTACGGAGAATTTTCCTCTCGAATTCCCCCAGGTGTTTTTCATCCGCTTGCGATCTGACCCAAGTTTCGGAGCCATATGGCAAAACAGGTAAAATGAGAGTCTGATATAGCTGGACTTTTGTCCGTGCGTTGCCTTGTCTGAGTCCTCGCTTGGTACAGAATGGTTCAGTGAGGCCTTTCCCCACTTTCACTGCTGATTTGGTGTTGGTCAGCGTCATTCTACAGAGGCGGATCAGTTTTGGCTGAATCCCAAGTTCAGACAAAGCTTCGTACAGTTTTTCCCGTATGGGGATATCGAAAGCAGCTTTGTAATCGACAAAAAGGTGGTATGTATCAATTTGCTTTTCGTGGGTCTTTTCCAGGATTTGGCGTAGCGTAAATATTCGGTGAGTCGTGGACTTGCCTGGTCTAAAACCACCACAATGATAAGGTCCAACCAGGTTGTCATGTCTTAGTTTTTCACATAATACGCTCGACAAGACCTTATACGCGATGGATAAAAGACTGCTACCGCGATAGTTGGAGCAGACACACGGATCACCCCTTTTGAATACAGGACATAATACACGGAGACTCCAATCGTCGGGCATAGATTCGCCACCTGCCCCAAAAAGTTCAGCGGCTAGGCCATCCGCACCAGCGGCTTTACCATTCTTTAGTATCATTACCTCCTTATCTTCAGTGGAAGAATCTGAGTGGAGTAGTGCTGAAATGAAAAGTGGCCTCTCCACATTTTGAGCACACACTGCTTCTCAGGCACCAGATTCGCATTCTCGTCCTTGCAGGAGGGCAGCCCATTATTAGGCCCGTCATCCAATCTTCTTACCCTCTGGAAAATCTTTCGGGATTCACCATTCATCCTGCACATTTCGGTTTTTCACTCTCTCTCTCTGCTCCCACTTTAATTTTCCCCGCCTAAATAGTTAGTCTTCCTCCCTTCTTCGCTTCTTTTACCGCTCACTCGCAGCACGCGTTGTAACTGAATGTTTGGTTGCCATACGTGCAGCGCCTTTACCATCAGTTGCATTGGGACATTTTTCGTCACACCATGGCTTATCCTTATGCGGTTTTCGATAGCCAAGTTCAGTCCTTGCAGCGGTTTCCAAAGAATGGGAGATGTCTTCGGCAGGGGGAGTATTCTGCTCTAGCAGGAGAGAGTGATTCTGTCGATAGGACATTGATATCTCCGGTATTTGTAGCTTGTCAATATCCAGCTTTTCCTGTGTTCAGCTTCGTACAGTTTTCGCCCTGCTCAGTCTTGTGCTAACAGGTAATGATCCGAGTTGATATTGACACCTCGAATCACACTTACATCCATTACACTAGACGAGTGCCTGCCATCTATTAGAAAGTGATAAATCTGGTTACTCATCCGCTGATCACGAGATATTCAGGTCACCTTATGAATGTCCTTATGCTTATGCCTACCGTGGTTTGCATTTTACCTACTTCAAGGATGATCATGTTTCAGCCGCCCATTATGGACCAGATGCTGACCAGAATCCAGTGTGTCGAAACTGGATTTTGGTTTCTTCAATTTTGATCCGCCGTTGGCCAGGGGTGTTGACTCATCCGCCTTCAAAGCACAGAAGAATATGTCCACTACTTCGAAGAGCTTCAGTGACAGGGTCACCTAATAATCCTGCGACGTATCAATTATCGCATTACCACTCAGGTTGCTCATTCGTTTCGCCTTTTCACTTTAGCTGGCTAAGGGAGGTTTCCAATAAGCCATTGCCCATGACATACTGCGTGGAAGTAGTGAGCTGCTTGGACTGTCCAATGAAGGAATCATTTCTGGCCACTCCCAAGTGAATGGCTATCAGAAACTTTCCACCTCCAAGGACAGTCCCATGTCCCATATATGACCATATATGGGAGTTATATTCCATCTTTGGCCTGAAGTAGGTGGTGTATTGAAAAGATGAAATGCAGTGAAGTATTTCTTACACCGCTTTAAGAAGCCTAGACACTTGAATGCATCTTTCTACACTTCAAATACATGTTTTGGCCAACGGACATGACATTGTATTTTCATGCCCAGACCATCAAGAGCATCTGATTCATCAATATCCACACCGTCCATAGACAATGACGACACACCTGGGTCAGCAATCCGCTTATGCGACAACAAACAACACTGGGTCTTACCCGCACTAAAATGTACTCTATTCATTCGACCCCATTCAACAATGGACACCAGATCCCCGCCGAGTGTTTCATTCATCGTCCGGCGTTTGACTTCAATGTCTTTGAGACTTTGCCCATGGTCGAATAAATAAGAATGACAGAGATTACTGTCATCCGCAAACGAGTAGATTGGATTCACAGTCTAACCCAGGAGATCGTCAATAAAAATAAGAAAAAGGGAAGAACAAAGAGTTGAGCCCTGTGGTACACCTGCACTCAATTTATGCTCGTCGGATGAAACACCATCTACAACAACTCGTATAGTGCGATCTCTGATAAAATACGATATAAATCGAGTGAAGTTATCAACGACACCGAAAGCAGCGAGCTTTGACAAGAGTGCATCGTGCCATACTCTGTCAAAGGCCTTGGAAATATCAAGAGCAATTACCTTTCTCTCACCAAATCGGTGGATGAATCGACTCCACTGTTCCAAAAGGAACGCCATCAGGTCTCCAGTAGATCTCATTGTACGGAAGCCATACTGCCGATCATGAAGAAGATCATTGGACTCAAGATATTTCTCAAGATGGTGGTTAACCATGCTCTCCATAACCTTCGAGAGCCCAGAACAAATTACAATTGGGCGGTAATTTGCAGGATTACTTGCATCACCTGTTTTATTAATTGGCTGGACATTAGCAACCTTCCAACGCGCCGGGAAGACTCCCGCACGGTTCGCAAGGTTGAAAAGGTTGCGCAGTGGACGTACCAGCGTGGAAGGGCACCTACTCATTTTTGAATAGGCAAAACCAACACGGTTGTCATTCTTTGGTCTAACTTATACCGTGCTTCACTTTTTCACACATATACCGTGCTACACCTCACACACGGAAATTACCCTTTTCTACTCCACTTCTCTCCATACAAACCATATTCCTTTATACACACAGTTTGATTTTTATTTCATATGTAGTAAACCTAACAAGTGATTTAATTGATTTTCATTTACAGGTACCCTTTAATTCAGCTTTCACAAAATCGTAATTCCCACTTTTTATGCTCCTCGTACATACCGAGGTCTGGAAAAATCGACCATGTCCTTGATGCTATTCAAAGGAATTTAACACTTTACGGCTGCTTCACCTGTTTTTTCATTTCTCTTTCACGCTCTTGTAGTTCAGCATAAAGGGACAGACTTGGCCATTTCCTTGTTTACCCAGTCAGTTGATTTAGTTTTGATTTTCAAAAAACTTTTGCATCCGATAGGTTTTTATACAAAACGGTACGAATATACTGATCGATGTCAATAATCCTGATATTACGGACAATGTCATAGCGTTGGTGATATCGAAGAGACCCAGACAATTCAGCCTAAAGTCGTAGAGTTTGATGTGACACAGAAATTGTTCCATCTGAAACGAAATTAATGCATATTGGAATGATTTGCAGAGAAATTTAGTTAGAATGGGACGATTTTGTCTATAAGTTTAGGATTTTTTATAATTTGCAGCCTGTTTCTCTATCTTGAATGAAATGCTAAGCGAACGAAAATCAGTTACTCACATTCGATTCAAATTGGGTTCCTTTAAGTCGGAATTTTCGTTCGCCTGACTCTATGTTTATTCCCAACTGAAAGCACATTCGAAATAGAGAAGCCAAAATTTATACGGAAAAGTTTTGAAAATTTTTGTTTTCGTTCGACTTGAAACGACAAGATTGTGGAACCCAAATCAACTTTCTTTCTTTCATCTAGAACACGAACGAAAGCTTTCTTTCGAGATAGAGAAACAGGCTGTTAATATATAAACATTTTCTTCCTGTTCGTTATATCGTCAACTAAAATCTTAAAAAAACAACCCCTAAAAAACATAGTTTTTGACAATAAATTCTTTATATATGACACATGTTTTTCATTTTTCACATTACTCTAGACACAAAATTTCAATGACAATACTACCACGCCCCTTTCTCCAATCCTGCCCATATTTGCAGCAGATCTTAGGATATGTACACCTAACCAACATACCCAATTTTGTTCAAACACCGTTAACAGGAGCAGAAATAATGGATATTTAATTTGTGATTTGTACGGGAGGTACCACGCTCCTTTGTCCAATCCCCCCCATAGTTCATTTTTGTCACCGCCATTAATTTGCCTGCGAAGTTTCAGCTCGATTGGATCACGGGAAAAGGGTTAAAAATCAATCCAAAGTTTTTTCGGCATGCAAGTTAATATAAAGAATTTAAAAGGATGTAACAACATTTTCATTATTTTACAGGAGAGGCAAACAATGGTTCGATATGAATGGGAATTGGAACTTTTGGTCAACTTGTGAATTGTCAATTTATATTCATTAAAATTGTTAATCAAATTACACTTAGGAGAAAAAGCCTCGATTTAATAAAAATATTAAATTATCTGATATTTTAAAACAATATTTGAGAAATTAAAAGCATCAATTGTAATTTAAAAGAAATTTAAAATTAAACTTTGAGTGGTAATTTGAATCGAAAAAAAAATTAAATGGTAATTTTATAAATTTCAATTGGAAATGGTGTAGTTCAAAAGTGTCAGAAAGGGTTGAAAAGTCAAAGGTCATTTCGCATGACCTAAAGTTCGGGAAAATATATCTCAGAAAGCGAAATTTTTAAAATTCTACAAAAAATATATGTTGGTTCTTGACCGTTTCTTTACGCGTAAGCAAAATTTCAAGAGGACGTTTTTTCAAAGTCCAGAGATAAAAAACTTCTTCAAAAAAAATACATTCGGTAAAAAAAATTCCTTTTTTCACAAATATTCCTTTTCTTAAAAGTACCTTTTCTTAAAAAGAAAATAATACCATTTCTTTTCTTTCTGCTAATAAGTACATATTCTTTAAAAAATAACCTTTTTCTAAAAAGAGTACCACTTCTTCAAAAAGTACCTGTTCCTAAAAAAAAGTACGTCTTTGTAAAAAAAAATCATACTCTAATGGCTTTTTCTTTCAGAAAATACTTCTTCTTAAAAATAGTAACTTTTCATAAAAAAACATTAGCTTTTAATGAAAGAAGTACCTCTCTTTAAAAAAGCACCGTTTCGGCAAAAATATAATACATATTCTTACAAAAAGGACCTAAAAATATACTTTTGTTTATAAAAAATACATTCTATAAAAAAAATTTTTTAAGAAAAGTTTGTCATTTTACAGAAAGTATCTTTTCTTATAGATCTATTTAAATTACCGTATTTTTCAACGGGCGCCTTGGGCGTGTTGGAACTACTAGTACATAATATATAGCAAAAGGAACTTCGTTCCAATCGGGTGTCGCCTGACACCTCATGTGATTTTTTGTCAAATATTTATTTTAATAGAGAATAGATTTTGTGTAAAAACTACCCTCTAAACCCTCTAAAAACCCTCTAAAAAGTTTACACCTAAAAATTTTAAAATTTAAATTTTTAAACAAATTTGTCGCACTTGCTTTGGATTATTTTATGTCCCTTTTGGTTCATTTTATATACTTTTAAGTACAGTTTATGTTCCTTTTAGCTTAATAAAGGTTAGCAGAATTTTTAGCTTGTAGTGTTTAGTACAATTGAGTACCCTTTGTGTATATTTTTGGTACATTTTAGTATACTAGTGCATAACTGAATTTTTGTAGTTACAATTGTATTCACTTTATGTACTTTGAGTACATTTTGTATTATTTGAAATACACTTTTTGTATTTATTACCTATTTGTTTCGTACTATTGTCGGTTATTAGTAAGGCAATATATCTGTTTAAAGAGAAAGACATTCATAGTCCGTTTTAGGAAATCACAATTCTGAATATTTTGTGAATCTGTAAAATAGCAACACCTTCACGAATCCTTCTTACCTGTCTGTGCCACTCTTCATTCTCCACCAACACCACATTTTCCAAACCCATGCAACCGATCAATTGTGAACTTTTAATTGCTCGATGAGCCGTCAATGACAGCAACATAATGTCAAACACTAACTTAAACGTATATGGAATGTAACGCGTATAGATGACATCTTCTGCGAAATACTGCCAAATAATGTAGTGTATAATACCAATCATTGCCACATAAGTCGTTACTAATGTACACACAATGGGTAGTTGCCACAGATATTGCAACTCCAAACCCACATGATGGAGTTTTTTAAAGAGACCTATAATCTTGGCCAAATCGACCGTCAACTGATTAATTTGCGTTGAAGAACATATTGGACCAAACGGTTGCATCACCTGGAGGGGTAAAATGAACCTATGTTTCATGTAATGATTTAGAGATCCATACATGGCCTCGATACAGACATAGAGTAGAGTAGCAGCATGAAGATTTGACCAGATCTCAATGAGGATAATGTTTTGCAGAATTTCTATCACGATATTATACCACGTTTCTGACAGCAACACACCTTGCATGATGCGAATTAATTCGTACATTAAAGTCACAATCTTTAGGGTGACAAAAGCCACATGGGTCCATTGAAATATTTCATAGCTGCACTGGAGTTTCTTTATGGCCTGGAAGAGCCGGAATAGGGAATTTAAGGCGCGAATTAGCTTCCTTCTATGCGAGATCTCTACGATTACCATAAGCGTCAGACAGAGAGTAGCGGCTACAATCTGACAGTAGAGAAAGGCGGAAAATAAATAACTTCCCGGCAGCCAATATTTGAGAATGAGATATGTGCCGACAGTGAAAATTATGATACGAATAACAATTTGTAACCATTGCAAGGACTTAAGGACATAGGCTTGTAGGAAAAATCGTGTTCTTTGGTTTAGCTGTACGTTGGGATTTGAATTGGATGGGGTTTGAAAGTTGTTGTTCCTTCTGTTGATGTTGCAGCTTTCCCGCAAGTTGCTCCCGTTTTTTCTGTTGTTTTCGTTACGTCTTCTGATCCCAAATGCAGTCATTCCAAAACAACAGGAATAGTAATAACAGATGTACAACAGTTTGTGGCAGATCGCGGTTGAACGCCATTCGGATGTATTGTTTGTAGATAGCGACAGTGATGACGGTGGTAGCGCTGCCGGAAGCGACATTGGGTATTTGGTACTTGATTGAAGTAAGGCTGTCTATATCCGGTAGGCCATACGGGAAATGAGCTGAAAACCAAAGTAAATTACATTAATTTTAACAATAATTTCTTCACAATATGACAACAACCAAAATATGACAAAATGGCCCCCAAAAAAGTCCCATGTCGTCCTAAAACTTCGTATTGTTGCATTCAATACAAATGCTTGAGAGGTAATTTTTCATTCTGGCGTTCAAAGAAAAAAATCAATACTGAAATCAAACAAGAAATTTGTCAGCCCAATTAAATTTTATTTCGGTTTTAGCAAATGAAGAAAATTGCTTGAGTTATAAAAATAATGGTATCCCATTACATCCCATGACGGAATTGGAGAGAGCTGATTGATTGGTACCTACAGTTTTACACCGGTTCCGAAAGGTATTTCGAGAAGCTTTTCCATGGCTAAATACTCGATAATGTCGCCGTGATTATGCGATGTGACTGCCGCCGAAAGAAATTTAAGGTGGTCAGAGCAGCAAACCCGACCCAGGATCTCATGTACAAGAAGCGCTCACACTAACCATTCTACCACCGACAGCCATTAATCTTATAATCAGCATGACAGGAGCGTATTTAAGGGGGCTCAAATGAGGGCGCCCGGAAATTTCGCCATTTTATTTATTTCAATTACATGCGTAATAAACTTGAGTACGAAGTTAATCAAAGTTTTAATTTTTTCAATTAAATTTATAATCATTAGCATTACTATGTTAATTAAAATGTAATAGTTTTAAGAAAAAGAAAATTGGAAAATGGACAGTTGGATTTTTCGATAACCATAAGGCCATTTTATCAGCTCTCTTCCCCACAAGTATTTGGCTATATTATTATATAGATAAACAAAACTCAACTTAATGGGAATTGGTTCCACACATACATGCTAGTACAAAAACATCCAAACACGTGCATTCCTCCTAAAGTTCTTCCTAAATCTATTAAATCAACAATTTTGTGAATTTCAACTACACAAATAATTAGCTCAAGTAAAATAGCAAGAGGAGCCATTTGTATTTATTTATTTGCCGATTTTTGTACACTCTGAACAAACCTAACCCAGCAACCTACTCCCGGAACCATGTATATGTTTGCAAGCAATGATTTAATGAATTGAAGATCTGCCTCTTTTTCTTTCTTTTTTGGTCGTCACGTTTTTTCAGCAGTTTTTTTTTACAAACAAAGCCACATTTGGGTCACCAAAATATTTTTTTTATAAGTATAACCTATTAATCATTGTGTCTCTCAGATATAATATTATCCAGCACAATGTAAAAGTATTTGGACACAAGTATAATATATTTGCGACAAGCTACAAGCACTGTTATAACGGGTTTTTCAATAGAGACGCTACAAAAGTAAATCGATAGGGACTGCAAACGACGCCATATTTTTTCCCGTTCTTTTGACATTTCTCTTCAGTTAGGTTTGCCATTTCATCATGGAAAGATATAGGAGCCGAAAACGAGTCGAAATTATTAAAATTTACTACCGAAATTTGGAGTCAGTGGCCTCAACTTTAAGAGCGCTACGTCCAATTTATGGTCGTCATAATCGTCCTACCAGATCAACAATTGAGCATCTAGTTAAAAAATTTGAATCCACAGGCACAGTACAAAATGTTCCCGTGCACGTGACACAAAGAAGTGCCCGTAGTGTCGAGAATATTGCTGCCGCTAAGGCTTCAGTTCAATAAAGGCCAAACGTGTCTCTCACACGTCGTTCTCAAGAGTTGGGTATCTCTGTATCGTCGTTATGGCGAATTTTGCGAAAGATCTTGGCCTACATCCTTACAAGATCAAATTGACGCAAGAACTGAAGCCGCTTGACCACCATAAGCGTCGCATGTTCGTGAATTGGGCTGAGCAACAACTTGAAAATGATTCGGATTTTCATCGGGTAATCATCTTCAACGATGAGGCTCATTTCTGGCTGAAGCAATAAGCAAAATATGCGTTATTGGTCAGACAGCAATCCACACGTAATCCCGAAAAAATTACGGTTTGGTGCGGTTTATGGGCCGGCGGCGTCATTGGGCCGTACTTCTTCCGTGATGATCAAGACCGGCACATGTGAATGCGAATCGCTACCGTTCAATGATAACCGTATATTTTTGGCCCCAATTGGATAATATGGACTTGGAGGACATGTGGTTCCAACAGGACGGCGCCACAAGCCACACAGCAAATGCCACAATCAATATATTGGAAACCAAGTTTGGTGAACGTGTTATCTCACGAAATGACCCAGTCGATTGGCCGCCTCGGTCGTGTGATTTGACGCAGTTAGATTATTTCCTGTTGGGCTACGTCAAGTCTATGGTCTATGCCAACAAGCCAGCGACGATTGATGAACTTCGTACGAATATCGAACGTAAAATATCAGAAGTATCGGCCGATTTATGCTTGAAAACCGTCGAAAATTGGATTCAGCGTCTGGACGTGCCCGTGGTGGCCATGCAAAAGAAATCGAGTTCCATACATAATAGCATCGAAGGTACTTTCACAGGAATAAAGAATTTCATTGGTATCTAAAACCGGTTTTGTTTTATTTAAATAAACTTTTGTAGCACTCTTATTGAAAAACCCGTTATTTGCATCCAAAACTAGACTGGACAAAGTTCGGAAGCCTACTTAGGAATCCACTAGATCACCCTCAACTCGAGTACTCTAGTAGGGACGAATTGGGCGATAAAGCCACAAGGACCACGTCGGTGGTGCAATGGTTAGTGTGCGCGGCTCTTGTACAGGAGAACGTGGATTCGATCCCTGCTCAAACTACCTTACATTCCTTTCGACGGCGATCACCTCGCTTAGTGATGGCGACACTATCGAGTACTTAGCCATGAAAATGATTCTCAAAATACCGTTCGGAACCGGTGTCAAACTGTAGGTCCCAATCAGTGAGTGTAAAACTAGAAGGCGCACATCTCACTGATTGTGAGAAGCTCTCCCCAATCCCTTCATGGGATGTTAAGGGACACCAGCTCACTTCGTGAAACGAAACCCCCTGGGTTACAGGGCAAATACGAAATCTTGGGAAGAAGGTCCAAACTTTACAACAGGACCACGCGTAAAAATCTACCAGTATACTGGGAGGACTATAAAAGAACATTCAGTGAACACAACGCTACATTGAGAAAAGCGAGACGCGACTCCAAGAGACTATTTAGTGAACAGGTGGATAGCGTCAACGACATGTCGAAGTTGCAAAAAATTATTCTCTAAGACCCACGTCCAGGCAGAAACGCTAGTAGACGACACGGGGAAGAGAATGGAGACAATGGAACAAACGTTAAAGCACCTGATGAATACCCACTATCCAAATGGGAATGCGGAACCCGCAGGGGAACGACGACCATGTGATAATATAGTATATCCGACACCAAACATAACGGGCCAAATGGTCAAACAGCCTATAAAGAGCTTCTACCCATATAAAGCGGCGGGATGGGAATTTTTCTTAGAACATGAGGTTGTCCAAATAACAACCCATTTGGCGAGATTTTTCACCGCATGCTTAAAATTCGCCTACATACCAAAGAATTGACAGGAGGCTAGGGTAGTATTTATACCCAACCCTGGAAAGGCAAGCTATGCAACGGCAAGGGCTTACGGACCAATTAGCCTTACCACGTTTCTACTCAAAACCCTGGAGCAAATAGTGCACGACATGGTGAAAAGTGGAATACAAGTATACTATATCTGCGACAAGCTACAAACACGGTTATATTTGCATCCAAACAACAAAAAGTTTAGATTTTTCAAGGAGTATAAATTTGTTTAATCAAGGCTTCGATTAATTGATTAATTAAACAGCAACTGAGTCGTAGTTTTGTGTTTCAATAAAGTGTTATGGCTTTTTTCATAAAACGAAATTGAACAAACGAACGAATCGGCCAAAGCTAAAACGGATATAAATAAGATTTCATGGGTCAAATGATACACTTCTTTTAGGAATTTGTTAAAGGAACATGTGAATAATGAATAATATCCTAACGGACTGATGACTAATATTATTCGTATAATTTACTTTTCCTTTTTGCTGATTCTTTCGTTCGTTTGAATTCGTTTTATGAAAACGGGTCATTAATTGATATTTTTTTCCGCATTAATTTTCTCTGTGTTGGGATCATTTTCCATTGGAACCACATATCTCAGAGTTGTTATTTATGGGATAAATTGCAATAAATCTTTTATCACAACTGTAATAAATTTAAAAATATTTAGTTACTAGTTTTCAATTTTTTCCATATACAGGAAAAAATAATTTTTCAATTCAATTAAAAATTTCGAAAATTCAAACAAAATATTAATTGAAAATCTTGTAATAAAAAAATCACATATCGGCTACCATATTTGTAGGTTGTTTATTGAAGAAATATTATTTTGCAATCGATTATTTTTAAATCGATGTACGTTATTTATCAAATATATTTTCGTTTTTAGTCGATGAAGAATTAGACATATTAACAAACTAAATTGTATCTCAGTTTTCGTTTTGTCTTCGATCCGAAGTATTTTTAGAAATTTTGTTTATTAAAAAAAAAAACTAAACAGGCGCGGTAGGATTCGAACTCACATCCACTGGAACACAGCGTCTTTTCGGGCAGCGTCTAGCCCGTTATGCCACCGACTGGCCGTACAAACTTATCTCCAACTGAAGTTATGTGGTTGTTCGTACCGTATTTACTTCGTTAAATATTGGGGTATTTCTAATGAATTTGTTTGTTGGTACCATTTATCGATTTTCATTTCAATATTTGAGTAATTTGTCAGTATATCAATGAAAAATGTAATTGAGTGCTGAGATTTTTCACGTACCAACTTTTTTGTTAAAATTTTACAGTCGTCTTTTTTTTCTGTGTACCTAACATGAAAATGACGACCCAATTTCCACGTAAAGGGTGTCCGAAAATTCACGCAAGATTTGAATACCATGCCATGTGTGGGTCAAGGCGTTGCCGTTGAAGAAAAAATCACAGCGTGACAGCTGAAAGTTAAGGGTTATTAAAAATGGAAGTCTAAATTCAAGAAATATTGAAAAGTATTTTTAAAATAATGAAGGGTTTTCAAACAAACTCATCTTCAGGGTGACGCTCATTTTCAATTTGATGGTATCGATAGTTGTCAAAATTGTCACATTTGGTGTTCAGAATGAAAACCCGGGATCGTTGAGAAACACATAAATAATGTCCTTTGTTTGCTGTAGATTTTGGGCTGGGGTCATCGTAGACCATTTTTCTCCAAAAATGCGGCTAGTCGGAGAGTAGCAGTAAATGGAGCTCTCTCGCAACATGATAAAATATTCTAAAATTAAATGATATGGATGTGGACGGAATGTGAACGCTGAAAAATAACGACCCCAGCAACATATTGCGGGAAATATGTGCATATTTGAAAACATGGTTTTCATGAATTGAAGATCTGCTGCCTTGTTGATTCATTGTTGTCATGCAATTTTTCTAGTGTATAGAAATTTACACCCAAAGTGCCAAAACATGAAAACTTTGACCACTAGTCGGACCTGCTTAGAGTTGTCCGATTGTGCTCAAATTCTCACCACATTAGTTTTAGACGAAATGGCAAAAGAAACCGCTTGGTATTTGTTAACATTTGAGAAAAATTATTGCTCCATACATTTCACTGCCATCCAAGTGTCGGTGTTTTGAAAGTTTATTATGTTATTCTTATGATGAATCGGCATAGGAAGTCATGTTATCCTCACATTTATGGTGTATGATGTGTTCAGCAATTTTATGTAAAAATTTACGAGAGACATTTGTTTGGAATACTTTTGTTCTTTTGGTGGGAAATAATGTACTTATACTACAAAAATGTTCCTCATAAAATTCTATGGCATGTGGCACCGTCTGTTTGTAACCGCACCCTGAAAAATATGTATTTTGTTGTTGTTTGGATGCAAATATAACCATATTGAATATAAGATGTTTGAGACGCAATGATTAACAGGTTAGAATATCTAATTTTGTGACCCAAATGTGGCTTTATTTGTTGAAAACTGCTGAAAACAAAAACGTGACAGACAAATTTCTGTCTATACACTAGAAAAATTGCATATCTCAGTTCATTTGAATAACAAATTGCACATTGATTTAGTTTGACCTGAATATAAAATGGTAAAAATTTGGATAAAAGTCCACCACTTTAGGGGTTCAAACTCTAAATTTTAAAAAATTGTAAATTTTTAGAAGAAATTTGAATTTGGGTTTTTCGGTAGGTTTTCTGCGTTTTTGCGGAAGCCTATACGCTGACAATAAGGTCTAACGCGATATAGTCACTGAACGGTTTCAGGATTATATGGTGCGGCAAAGTAGGCCACCTCAAGGAAAAATCGCCAAGATTGCCTTATAAGGGTACCAAATAATAAAAATTGCAAAAGATGAGCTAGAAACATAAGTTGTGTGCTCGAACCGAATCTATAAAATCGGATATGACAATTGGTTAATATATCCGGCTTTAAAAACCGTTTTATAACCCGGGTTTAACAATCACAATTTAAAATCAGTTTGTATAAAACTGTTAATAAATCCGGATTTGATTATTGGAACCGGTCTTTTATTCCAGTACTTGGAACGAGTTGAATACTTTTTTCATTTAGGTACAAGTTTTGGGGAAACCCCGAAAACCCCAAATTTAAATTTTTTCTAAAAATGTAAAATTTTTTAAACTTAAGACAAACAAATTTTTAATACTTTATATTCAGGACAAACTAAATCAATGTGCAATTACATTATGCAACAAAATTTAGATTGTTGCTTGCGGGGTGGACGATTCCTGCGCCAAATGATCACACTAGGTGAGTATAGTCAAATCCCAAACGTTTAGACCGCTGTGTGGCTACACTTTTTCTGTGGGCGTGGCAAGTTTAAATTTTTTTATTCAATACTGTCCGAGATAAATTTAGAAATCAAGTATAAATATTGAATTGAGCAAATTCTTGTGATAACATGTCTTCATTAAAATTTGACAGGGATTATATTCGTAGAATATTCAAATGCTCTATTTCAAAGTTTAAAGTGCCCTGTCGTCCTTTGTTCAAAAAGAACCAAAAATGTACACTAAAATGGACAGCTACGGATCCAGACCGTTCCACAAATTTCCTCCTCTTTAAATTACATTATGGGTCGTCATAGACAAAAATTCTCTATCTTTATTTTACAACGGTTTTTTGCCTTTTTTTGAAACAAGGTCAAGAAAACTGCACCAAAATAACCGGTAAAATATCCAAATGTTGTGCCAATTTATTGTGGAATGGATTTTACTAGAAGATTTCGCAGACTAGAATCGTTGAACTTGAATTTCATTTTGAAATTTTTCACTTTTGCGGCTACCTAAACGCTACCTAAGCGCTAGCTAAACGGTGTTAAGAATCATTCCTCGGAAGTTCATATGTTCTAGTAGGTTGTTTATTGAGATCTTAGGTACATTTCTGTAGTGGATTGTTTCCTTGAATTTTTTAATTTTGAAGTTGAAGATGAAGTTTCTTTGATTTTATATGTTCACAATTTTTATTTTTTTTTTTTGAAAAGAGCTACAACTTCCCCTCAGAGAGTAAATCAAAATTGCGAACGAATTGCAAGATATGAGACTGACAAAATGATCACTTTTTTGCAAAAAATACATCGAGGCCCCAAATCTTTGGGGGCCCATAAAAAAATGCATGACTTTGGGTAAAACTGGGAGACACGGCTCTTTTTTTTGGTCTTTTATCAAGTAGTGGTGTCCGTATATGCTTATATTTCCATGACTTAAAAAATTATACACAGTGTTATACGAAATAAGGATAATTTAGTTAAGTTTCCTATTTTTAAGAAATATTACAGGACTCCATAAATAAAAAATTTTGAACTAAACTTTTTTCAAATTAAGGAATACCTCACTTCTAGCATATTTGAATTAAATCCGAAGAAAATGTAAAAACTAATTTACAGGTTTTATGTTAAATTCAAGGTCAAAGGAACTAAAATTTAGTTAAAACTTACTTAAAGGAAGGAAGATTTATTTTCATTTGGTAACAAATATTATTTACATAAATTTAGTCCTTTATTCCTTTGAATTTGTGGGTAATTTGAAATACTTTCTTTAAACCGAGAGTTTAAAATAAACAGTCTGTGACATATATAATTTTACCGACACCAAAAGTCCGATATGCTGCTGAGTTTCAAAGTGATATCCAGTTTAATTTAACCCAAAAAAAAAATTATCACACGGAAATCGTTATTTTCCTAATCTGTTACATTTTCTCAAACCGGGAGCTGCTGTTTGGAAGCCGATGACGTCCCCAGTCCGTTTAGTTTCAGTCTACAGGAAAACTATCTCACTGCCTGTGTACATTCCTTAAGGAGCAGTGAAAATTTGGTTCACATTTATTTTTTTTATCTTAAACTCTAATCCCAATTTTGATGAATTATATCAAAACTTTTAAAATAATTTCAATCACCTTTAATCTTTTTTACTTCATTTAATTAAATCGTTAATAAAATTGTCAAATGACTTCCAAGAAATTTTAAGTTTAGATTTGTTGTAATCGGATCCGATTTTGAATTTCTCGTTCACTGATGCAGTGACTTTCGAATAAAACTCAAACTGGATTCTCTACACAAGTAAGATATCACGTCGTAAATAAAAATAAATTTTGATGATGATTAGTGTCAATCAAGTCATCGCAACGATAAAGATGATAACGTTTGTTTGCACTTCAATACCTAATACCTCTTTCTTCAATCCCAGTGGCACCGTTCTACCCCATTCAAATGGATGGTGCTATGGTGATATGATTATTAGCATAATTCATTACTTTAATTGCTTTTATGATGCCTACAACACAAGCAACGGACACATACCTAAAGGATGTGGGGATACAGGAGTCGTGTTCATTCCCCACGAAAGGTCTCTCACACAGCTCCCAAAGCCGTTTGGGTTACAATATAAACATTTCATTGTTCCTAATGAAGACTTTGGAATGGCTGATAGATGAACACTTGCGGACAAGTATTGATGGAAGATTGGTATCTAGGGCACAGCAAGGCAGATCCACAAAGACAGCTCTGCATGAACTAGTAGGAGGAAATAGCTTGCTGCTAAGGCCATTCTAAAGGCCATTCTTAACATTGATGGTGTTTTCAATAATGATATCACATCTATTGCTAATTGGTGCTTGCGATCGTGCATTTTAAGATTGTAGAATAGGAAATGCCCGTCAGGAGATGGGTAAGGGCAGAATTGGGCACTCGACCTGCACCAGGTATTTCAGCAGAGGGTTTATTGCCTTTAATTCGGTGGAAATTTACGATAAAAGGAATTCTGGTCACTTTCAAAAAGATTGAGAAAATTGTTGCTTATACGACCGAGATGGCTCGTATCCCAGTCCCCTAAGACACACCCACCAAGGTAACTTGCAAGGAAATTTGCAGACTTTGGACTGGATGTGGGGGGGCAATGAAGTAGGTGTAATCACGGCCAACACGGAGCTCGGAGGTATACAATAAGTCTGAATTAGAGTGTCCAACACCGAAACCGAAAAACCATAGAGAAATATTAGAGCTGTCATTCTTCTCATCTGACATTTCCCTTCACACTATTCGTGGTTCGGTCGGTGCTATAGAGAGTTAATTGATGTAAATTGACTTGCACCAGGTGGAATTACAAGAATTTGTGACTTAAATTGTTCATGTCGTTGTGATGAAAAACTGTCAACATAACTGTGAACAAACTTAAACATAGTTTAGACTTTTTTGTTAAAAAATATAAAAAATAATAAAATGTTTGTACAGATTTGTGGTGTATTTACACAAAAATGTTAATGTTGATTTATTGTTGGTTGATTTCAGCCATTGCCTCTATCTGGTATTATTAAGGCAATACTTTCCAACATCCAACCCCCCATCTGCAACACACCAATTCTCAACAATTTATTGAGAGAATTGGCTACTCTATGCGTCATTACACTATGCGAACAACCCTGTTAAACAAAAATACTCAATTTATGTCAAAAAACTTTAAAAAACAATTTGATGATTAAATAGAGTATGATTAAAAAGAGTATGATTTTAAAATTTGGATGCATTTGACGCATTAACACAAACAACTTTTCTCCACAAGTATTCATATTGCACATTATAGGTGTAAAACCAACTCAACTTAACGAGAATTGATTCAATACTTACTTGTGCGAAAATATTCAACTCAATACTTTGACATAAACAACATTATTCACAAATTTCGTGTCTACGCAGGCTTTAATTGAAATCCCGCGCATAAATGTTTGTGGTTTCACTAGAATGGAACAGAATGAACCAGCGCAAAATGTATTCGAAGACGTACTCGAAGGACTTTGAAAATAAAGGACGACCATGACAAAACACGTGGGAGAATGCCTTCGAGAGCTTGGTGTTAACAACTGGAAGGGAAAGTCTAAAGATCAAGCCGATTGGATAAATATGTTACCTTCATTTTGTGAGGCCCCTAACGTGGATTGGTTGAGGCCACCTAAGTAAGAAAACACGTTGGGGGACTCAATGTCCTGCAGTCAAGTCCCTACAATCAGTTGTGAGACTTAATGTGTTCAGTCAGTTCCTGCAGTCAAGTCCCTATAACCAGTATTCCTCAACTCAGCCTCTGTATAGGACAGCCGCAGATCTCTAGGCGAGAGGGCTCAGCAATACGATATTCACCTTATACACAGTGACGAGCAAACTTGTAACAGGTATCCCATAATATAAGTTTTTTTTTCGAATGACATAAGGAAAACTTATTGTTTATTAATTCATTTAATTTTTAATTAATAATTGTGTTTACGAGGGCGGATCAATAAGTACGTGACTTTTCGAACTTTCCTCGTAGTTATATGAAATGCAACACTGCTTCCATCAAGTACCACCTGTTAATAGACTACTGTCAAATTTACTTTGCATTTAACAGCTGTTCAAATCATTCAACCTCGTTCATTTGTTTAAAAATGGAAAAAAGTTAATTTCGATTGCTCATTAAACACTATTTTTTGCGAAACAAAACCGTCAATCACACCAAGGAAAAGCTTGATAAATACTATGGGGACTCTGCACCATCGATATCAATGGTACAACAAGTGGTTTACTGACTTTCGTTGTGGTCGCACAAGTAGAAATGACGCTTAACCATGGTAAAATGAGTAAGGTAAACTCGTTAGAACAGCTGATTTCAACATATTTCGTGCTTAGGTGTTTCTCTTATGTCAAATTCACATGCATTTTGTTTGTGTACTTTTTTGTTTACTTTTACAGTAGATACACACATGAAGAAAATTTGACAGATTATGGACACCAAACAAAATCAAAATGCCTGTGTTTGTTGTAACAATTCCTAGTGCGTTTACCTTACTTATTTGGTGTGGTTTCGGTTTTAAATGATCAGTTGGGTGTAATAAAGCTGTCTGCAAGATGGGTGCCGCGTTTGCTCTCAATTGACCATTTAGCCCCCAGTAACTATTTCCTATTTCCAAATCTAAAGAAATGGCTCGGTAGAAACAAATTTAGCTCCAACGATGAAATTATTATTAGAAAAAAATTCCTGACCGTGTAAACTTGTAGTATGAATTTCTGATACATTAACTAAAACTAGCGAAATGGGTCATAAAATTCAAATTCAAAAAAAAAAATTCCATATATTTTACTGGACGAAAATTGAAATTGATTGATGTCTGTTAAGCACATTTTTCATTCGATCTATGGTTGAGTTTCAGTAGGATAGGGGCCAGCAAATTTTAATGCCGTTTTCCTAATTTCTTTCCCATTGATTTTATTCAAGTTTGTTACGGATTTAGAGTAGACAATTGTGCACCGCCAGAACACAGAACGAGAACTCGACAGCATAATAACTTTCAACTCACAAAAGGTTAAATATAACTGTTGCTTAGAGTCTAAAGTGAACATTATTTACCAACAATGAACAAGTGATTTGACAAAACCAGTACGGTCTAAACCAGCACGGTCTAATCTAATGAGACCTAATCTTGTTACCTTGTTTAATTTGTTTATATTTAATTAAAATTATGCTCATTCCTCTGGTCTCTTCCCATACAAACCTTCTTTATTTCTACACATATTCTTAATAAACCAAACGCATGATTTGATTTTCATTTACATGTTCACTTTATTGCATTTTCTCATAGAAACTCTAATTCACATTTTTCATGATCTTCGCATCTACCGAGGGCTTGGAAAAATCCTCCATATTGTTCATGGCACTCGAAGGAATTTAACATTTCATCCCTGGTTTTTCGCTTTTATCCTTCACGCTCTTGTGTTCCCAGTCAGTTTTGCTTTTCCAAAAACTTTTCTATTCGATAGGTTTTTACGAAGAACGGTATGAATATACTGATCGATGTCAATAACCCAGATATTATGGTCAATGTCATAGCGTTGGTGATATCGAAGAGACCCAGACAATTCAGCTTGAAGTCGTAGAGTTTGATGTAACACAGAAATTGTTCCATCTGAAACGAAGTTAATGCATATTGGAATAATTTTCAGAGAAATTTAGTTCTAAGGAGATCAAAGACAGGAATTATTTAACTTCAATCATCATGTAATTTCATTTAGTTTTGAAAAGTATCAAAATTTGCATTACAATTCTCAATCATAAACTTTAAAAATTCTACAAAGTAGACACTGCCAAAAATTTCTCTCGGTGTTCTCAATTTGTACATGTCCTTAAAGTCTGTTTTGATCCACTAGGATCGCGATATATCTCTGTTCTCTTGTGTATAATTAATTGAATTTTTAACTGTTGCACTTTTAAACCATTTCCAATTGAAATTTAAAAAAAAATAATAGAAACTTAAATAGTCTTATTGAAATTTAAAATATATCAACTGAAATTTAAAACTTTAAATACATCAACTGAAATTTGAAAAATATGAATTGAAATCCTAAAGACATCAATTGATCTTTAAAATACATTAATTGAAATTTAAAAATCTAATACATAAAATCGGTAAATAATTGTTAACCCTTCATGGGTCAAAATTGTCCAAACCGGTTTCTACTATTAATTTCAACTATTTGTACAAAACTTTCAAAAATTACTAGATTGAAAAAAAATGCTTCATAGCATCAATGAATGGGTTACATTAATGCGTTTACATTAATACAATGAAAAGTTTCTTTGATGCTATGAAATGTTACATTACTTCAATGAACTCCTTCATTGCTGCAGTTGTTGAATTTGTGGACCGTCATTCATGCTAAGAAACCTTTTACATTGTTGGAATGAAGTATGTTTTTCATGTAAATAGGGGAAACAATATAGAGAAAAATTTCAGACATTTAATCGACATTGTAAAGTAGAATCTATTACATAGGCCATCCTTTACATTACACACATTTTATTGAATTTTAAAATATTTTTTCTAAACAAGCAATAATGAAACATCTTTCTTTAATATAATGTACCATTTCATTAATTTTGAACGATGCATTAAGTTGGTTAAAGAATGATATGTATGTAAGTACGCTTTGTATAAATGTATGTATTTATGTATTATTTATGTATGTATGTATGTACATGTCAATAAGAAATAAATAAAAGGCTGAAATGCAGAATCCCGCGTCATTTAAAAAAAAAAACCAAAATCGAGCAAAATAAGGAGATTTCAAAAACCAAAATTTTTTTGTCGGTAACATGTTCATTACATCAATGACAATATTTCATTACATCAATGAAACGGTTTATAATATCAATGTAACATATTACTTTAATACAATGATAACGTCTCATTCTGGTTAGAAAGTTTACATTAATTGCAGGTCTATGAAACATTTTTCGTTTAATGTAACATTGTTCATAACATTAATGAAGCCCGACATTGGCTCAAAAACAATGATACTTTTCATTGATGCAATGTAAGAATTCATTAATGGTATGAAGGTTTTTCTTTCAGTGTAAATACGCGAACTATTGCAACAACGTTAAATATTTTGTATTTAAAACCCATTCAACTACAATACTAACCTGCTAGAATTAGCAAAACACCTTCTCAGTTGGAAGTTTTGTCTTGAAGACATTGTGAGTAGTATTTCAAATTTCGTGAATCTCTGAAATAGCAACACCTTACGTATCCGTCTTACCTGTCTGTGCCACTCTTCATTCTCCACCAACACCACATTTTCCAAACCCATGCAACCAATCAATTGTGAGCTTTTAATTGCCCGATGAGCCGCCAATGACAGCAACATAATGTCAAACACTAATTTCAACGTATATGGAATGTAGCGCATATACATGACACCCGTTTCAAAATACTGCCACATCATGTAGTATACAATACTGATCGTTCCCAAATAAATCGTCAATAATGTACATGCAACGGGTAGTTGCCACAGATAATGCAACTCCAAACCCACATTATGGACTTTCTTAAAGAGATCTATAAACTTGGCCAAATCGGCAGACAACTGATCGACTTGCGGCGAAGAAGAAATTGGGTCAAATGGTTGCATCACCTGGAGGCGTAAAATAAACCCATGTTTCATGTAATGATTGAGATATCCATACATAGCTTCGATACAGACGTAGAGTAGAGTAGCAGCATGAAGATTAGACCAGATCTTAATGAGGATAATGTATTCCAGAATTTCTATCAGGATTTCATACCATGTTTCTGACAGCAACACACCTTGCATGATGCAAATGATTTCGTACACAAAACTTACAATCTTTAGGGTGACAAAAGCCACATGAGTCCATTGAAATATTTCATAGCTGCACTGAAGCTTCTCTATGGCCTGCAAGAGCCGGAATAGGGAATTTAAGGCCCGAATTAGCCTCCTTCTATGCCAGATCTCTACGACTACCATGAGTGTAGGACATAGAATAATGGTTACAATCTGAGAGTAGAGAAAGGCGGAAAATATATAATTTCCCGGCAGCCAAAAAGTGAGAGTGACATACGTGAGGACTGTGCAAATGACAATGCGAATTACAATGTGTATCCATAGCAAGGACTTGAGGACATACGCTTGTAGGGCAAATCGAGATATTTGGTTTAGCTGTACGTTGGGACTTGAATTAGATTGGGTTTGGAATTCGTTGTTCCTTCTGTTGATGTTGCTGCTTCGCCGCAAGTTGTTGCCGTTTTTGCTGTTGTTTTCGATACGTCTTCTGATTCCGAATGCAGTCATTCCAAAACAACGGGAATAGTAGTAAAAGACGCGCAATAATATCTGGCAAACCACGGTTGAACGCCACTCGAATGCATTTTTTGTAGATAGCGACAGTGTAGCCGTTGGTAGTGGTGGCAAAAGCGACATTAGGTCTTTGGTACTTGATTGTAGTAAGGCTGTCTCACCCCGGTAGGCCAAACGGAAAATTAGCTGAAAGTCAAAGTAAATTACATTAATTTTAATAATAATTTCTTAAAAAGATGGCAACAACCAAATTATGACACAACAACCCCCCAAAAAAGTGCAATGACGTTTTAAAATTTTGTGTTGTTGCATTCAATACAAATGTTTGATGTAATTTTTCTAAAAAAAAAAACAATACTCAAATCAAACACGTAATTTGTCTGCAAAATTATTTTATACTTCGGTTTTAGAAAATTGTCAACTCTGCTGGAGTTGTACGTCGGTAATTGTATATATTTTAATTAAACGTATAATCAGTTTGATAGGGGCTGATTCAAGGGCCCCAAGGGAGTGCGACCGGAAATGTCCTCATTCTATTTATTTCAATTATACTGTGCAACAGTGGGTTTCGGGCCTCAAACAAACCAAAAAATTGTGAAAGTACTTGGACGTTGTATCACAAAACCCCGCTTGGTTTTTCCCTTATACGTAACAATTTCTTTTACAGGCCGAATAAAAGTTTGGATGTGGGTCAGGGCCCTATTTCAGATTTTACTTCAATAAATCCAAAAACGCTTGAAATATAGGATTACAACGTTTGACAATATTGTAGCTATTTTCCCATTTCATAATTCGCTCTAATATATTTCTAACAAAAAGTACACTGTTAATCCAATATTACACGAAACGTCATAAAACATTTCACATATTTTAGAGGTTTCGACATTTCTTGCCTAACGATAAATAAATTGCGGTAGCTGTCTTCAACACAATTGTAGCTTATAAAGTTCTTGATAACTTTTCTAAATACACTAATCAAGAAAAATTATATTTAGAGCTCCATAATTGGTGTAGAAATGCTGCGTTTAACCATATTCATTAAATATTCCCCAATATGTATTCAATATTACACAAATTACAAATTTATATCTTCTACAAAGTTGTAGTACTTAATATACTTAACAATATTGTCAAATACACCAATTAACAAAAAATACATTTTGGGTTCCAAAATGATTGTACCAATTCAGAAATTTTAAAGTTTTTGAAATTTTCGCTCATAATTTCTATACTATTACCACTGGAATGTAATATCGTTCTCCAATGTTGTACAAATTAAGGCTTCCAACAAAATTGCCAAATACACCAACGTCCTAAAATGGCATATAAGATGTCAAATGGTTGCATAAATCAAAAACATGGTTGTTTTTAGCGTTTTTGTTCATAATTGTCACATCTTTAAAAACTTTTTTAAATTTTTTTTGACTCGATTGTTGTTTTGGTTACTTGAAAAAGCTTTTGCCCAACGATGACTCAATCTCATGGTATGTCACATGTCGGTCTTGCTTTATCAGTTCACGAACAGCATCGATGGTTTCCGCACGCAAAGAAAAAACTCGTTCCTCCCAAACGAAATCTCAGATAACTGAAGTTCGTTTGGGGACTGTAGTTGGTAGAAACGAATTTCTGTTAAGCCATACATGTCATTTCATTAGGGAGAACCGAAAAATGTTTGCAGCAAACGAGTTATGAAAATATAACCTGAAAAAAAAAAGTTTTCCAGAAACAAAAAACGGTTCCGCCAACTGAATCCTTTTCAATTTTCGAAAATACTGCAGTAACTTCTCGCAGATTTCGCCCAATGATGCCTAAATCATTAGCATATGCGAGCAGCATATGGCTTTTGCTGCTGACAGTTTTATTCCGGTTGAGTGCAGATTTTCTCACGATGATCTCAATTAATATGTTGAAGAGATCGTCTGATAGGGTGTGGCCCTGCCTGAGGCCTCGGCTAGTACTAAATGGTTCAGTGAGGTTCTTACATATCTCTACTGAGGATGTCGTATCAATCAGTGTCATTCTACAAACACGTGTCAACTTAGCAGGAAAACAAAGCTCCGACATAACTTGGTACCGTCTTCCTCGTATCGGGCTATCGAAGGCAGCCTTATAGTCCACAAAGAGGTGGTAGGCGTCGATTGGATTAACGTGGGTTTCCTCCAGGATTTGTCGTAATCTGAATATTTGGTCGATGGTTAACTTTCCAGGTCTGAAGCCACTCTGATAAGGTCCGCAGAAAATGGCTTTATTCTCTCGCACATTACGGTAGAGAGGACCTTATAAGCGATGGATAAAAGGCATATTCCGCGATAGTGGGTACATATACTTGGGTTCCCTTTTCTGAAAGTAGGACAATGCTAAGACTCCAATCGGCGGGCATGCATTCGTCTAGCCAGATTTTGTAATTGAACTGATGCATGTACCTTCCAAGTCATATCCGACAACCTTAAACAGCCAATCATCACCAGCGGCTTTGTTATTCTTAAGCCGGGAAATTGCGGTTTAACATCGTTTTGGCTAGAAGGGACAGGCGACGCCATCGTCCTGTATGTGCTCTACACCCTCATCTATAATGAAGCTTTCTGAGTCAAGTAAAGCAGAGAAGTGATCTCTCCATATTACCAACATACTCTACATATCTGTTACAAGTTTCCCATCCTTATCTGTGGGTCTCTGACCCATTTCCGTTCGTTTTGCTTTGTAGTTTTGGGTAGAATTTATGGGCCTCGTTCTTCCTTCTGTAAGATTCAATTTGCTCACTCTCCTATTGTCTTCCTTAAACAAACGGGTTTCCTCTCTCCTTATACCGCTCTGCCACGACTTACGTTGCAACTGGCTGAAACGTTGCCATACGTCCAGCGTTCTTTTCTTCAGTTGCAATTCGACACTCTACATTGTACCATGGTTTGTCTTTAAGCGGTTTTTTATAACCGAGTACGCTCTCTGCAGCAGTTTTCAAAGAGTGGGAATTGCATTTCCAGTGCGATTCAAGATCATGAGTCGGGAGTGTGTTCTGCGCCAGTGTCTGAGTGAGTTCTCTGCATAGGCCTGGTAATTGCAGCATCCTGATGTCCACCTTTGTATATGTCTGGTTTCGTATAGCTGGCTCTGCTTAACCCTGTGTTTTCTGTCCTCCAGAAAACACTAAGTTATACCATCAACATGATTGCGAAAAGATTTTAAATATAGAGGGCGGGTCAATAAGTACGTGACTTTTCGAACTTCCCTCGTAGTTATATGAAATGCAACAATGGTCCCATCAAGTACCACCTGTTAATAGTCCACTGTCAAATTTTGAGCAAGTTCCGTCGTTTACTTTGCGTTTAAAAAAAAAAAAACCATACAAGTCATTTCAATCAAACCAGGGAAAAGCTTGATAAATACTATATCGGGACTCTGCACCATCGATTTTAATAGTAAAAATCAATGATTTACTGACTTTCGTTGTGGTCGCACAAGTACAAATGACGCTGAACGTTCTGGACGGCCAATTGAGGTCAATACACCCGAAAATGCTCCAAAGATGAAATTATTGATGAAACAAATGCCTATTTTATGAACTTCGAAAAATATTATTTTTGGGAAGGGATACAAAAATTGGAGAAACGTTGGACTAAGTGTATTGCTAAAAGGAGATTATGTTGAAAATTTTTTGCAAAAAAAACAGTGTTTCATTCAAAAAGTCACGGACTCATTTATCCGCCCTCTAGTTGTCAAAATTGGCATGATGCTGTTCAACCATGTACCTAAAACAGGTTTATGTATCAATGTTTTCTTACGAACGGAGATATTACTAATGAGATATCAGGAAGGTTATGGAAATACAAATTTTACGTATCCATATATGACATGGCATATTCTGACAACTGAAGTTACACAAAATTTGCATGAAAATGCCATTATCCAAAATATCTTGAAATTCTCCCGTTTTTGGGTAATTATCCTTAAAAGTGGCAACACTGTTACTCTCTGTCTTGGCGTGTAATTAACTAATTCATAGTAAGAATTTACTGATTGCAAATTGTTGTTACTAAATTTAAAAAATTTATTTGTTCCCCGAAATTTATGATTTTCTTTATCTTAAACTCTAATCCAAATTTTAATGGATTATATCACTTTATTGATGTGTTAACATCTATAGGCGCGGGTACGGACTTAACTCACAAAGTGGACACATCCAAACTCTGTTTGTCCGACTGCGATCACACAGATTGTTTAGCGTTAAACTCCTCCGAAATGGCTGGAGCAATTTGTATGAAATTTTGTGTGCATATCGGATAGGTCTCAGAATCGGCCAACGTCTATTTTTCATACCCCTAAATGATAAGGGTGGCCCACCCCTACATAGAACACAGATTTGTCGGACTGCGAAACTCAGATTGTAAGACTGCGAAAAAACACACACTGATGTAGCGGCAGCGAATAGTTGTTTTGTGTGGGTACGGAGCACTCTCAGAGCAATGAGAATAATGACGTGGTTATACGTATATAAAAATGAGATAGCAAGAGAGCAACGAAAATGGTGTGAACTTGTGTAGCGTATCTACGAACATAACAATGTATGTATGTACATGTGTCTGTTGCTTTGAATTCTCTTTGTTTTTTAAAAAATAAAACAAAAAGTATTAAGCAAGAAAATAATGGCACATGTATGTACTTGCACTGGTACATGATACAAAAACAAGGTAGTAGCGTCAGCCCAGATGATTTCCTTTGTTTACATTTCATCGTACCCAGTAAATGTCAAAGTTGTTTGCATGAGTGCGTTCTCTTTTGATTTCATCTATATATGTTCACAATTGTACATGTATGTGTAACCTTTTTGTCAGCTGATTTTGACAATATCCCGGTACGGAAATTACACCAATGCTAATGCTACTATCTTGTATTTGTATCATGCACTGGTCTGTAAATAATTTTAAGTATTAATATTATTTAAATGTAACATCTTAATATGATTGAACGCTGTTTTCTATTTTCCAGTGTAACATTTACTAATGTGTTCTGTACTGTACTGTGTAACAAATAGGTGTTAACACATTGCTCGTGAGTTCGAACACTCATTGGATTTTTTTTTAAATAACTTTTAATCACCTTTAATAGTTTTTAATTAATTTACATGAATTTACATGAAGTCAATAAAACTGTTTCCAGTGAATTTAACATATAGATTTGTTATAATCCGATCCGCTATTGAATTGTACCTTGACTAATGTAGTGACTTTCGAAGAGAAAACAAACTGGATACTCTACACCAGTATGATATCGCGTCGAAAATTAAAATAAAATTGAGTGACGATTAGTGTAAGTGCAGCCTGTCAAGAAATTGGAACGATAAAGACGATGACGAATGTTCGATAATACCTAGAGTATTCAAAACGGAAACCGGTTAACCACTTAACCGAATTTTGGCCGTTAACCGTACGTCGGTGTTTTAAAAATTTGCAATTTTCGAATAACCGGTTATTTGAATTCGGTTAACCGGTTGTAAAGAATTTTTCACAACTGATATTTCAGCACAGAAATACAAATCTAACAACTTTACTATTTCGGTTTATGGCCACCAAGGCCATCAGACAGATACAGAAGACTAGCAACGAATTATCTCGCCGTCTATTTTTCGAAATAAGGGACATATCTGCCAACTCCGATTTAGATGTAACTGGAACTGATGACAACACAAGTAGTTCACAAAAAAAAAAATAATACTCAAGTCAATCATAAAATTTGTCAACTCAATTACTTATGTATTTGAATTTCAGCTAATGAAGAAAATTGTCACATCAAATTCTCAAAAAATCTACTTAACGAGAATTGATTCAACACCTAAAAGTACCAAAGCAGCCAAAGTAATACTTCCCTACTATATTTGATTTGAAGCCCCTTGAATCTAAAAGTAACCAAATAATTGGCTCAATTGAAATACGAGGTTGCTACTAATATTTCTGGCCTAATAATGAAAAAACAAATACTGATGATCGAAATTGGTTTCATTCTTATAGTTTTTCAAAATATTCTTCATGAAGATCAATACACTTTTGCATGAAATTTAATCACTTGCAAAAAATGTTAACCACGGGTCACCCATAAAACGAATTTTTGTGCTGGTCAAATACGCGTTTGTTTGGGCAAATGTATGAGACCTAGCATTGTCGTGATGGAGAATGCTTCTTTTTTTGGGGGTTTTTGTCCTTAGTTCACCAAAAACATCTGGCAAAAAAAATGGTTGTATACAATTCAGAATTGACGGTCCTACGGTGTTCAAACGTAACTGTTCTCATATGACCAGTTATGCCGAAGAAGTATGTCACCATTTGGTTTAAAGTGCTTCGTGCGCGTACAACTTTTGTTGGATCTGGCTCGTCTTCGAGGACTCATTCAGTCGACTGCTGTTTAGTTTCAGGTCATGATATTATAGACGTCTTTTAATTTGTCAAGATTTCCTTCCACCAATTTCAAGCGATTGACAAAATTATGCGGTATACACCGAGTGAAACTTGTTCACGGCCAAATGGTCATGCAGTACTGAATGTATGGGTGTAAAAATAATGCCCAAGGTTGTCTCTATCTCACGTTATATCACATAACGATCTTGCAATACCAGTTCAGCCGAAGATCGACGTTTCTGGGACAACAGCCGATTTTAGACGACCTACACGAAATGCGTTCTGAAGCTAACGCGGGCCCGAATTAATTTCATTATATCAGTTTTTCACAGTACTGTAGGATGGTGCATCATCGGCATATAAAGATTCGAAAATTTTGAAGCAACACTGTTAGTCACTAAAAAAATGCAACCAACACCGCTGTATATCGCGGCCAGGTTACCGATAACCTTGTTCTCTAATCTTTGCCGTTCACACCACCCAATTTGAGATTAAATTCACATTTCAGATGGTAACTCTGTGCTTAGACAAACTCCGCGCCGAGATAAAATTATCGAAGACGGCGGCACAACAGAAAAATTAAGTTGGCGGCTATTGGTTTTGCTAGATTTGGGATTTTTTGAAATAACTGAACCTTTAGAATTATATCAGTGACTCAAATCGGGACAGTCGATAAAATCTGCTCACAGTTTAAACCAAACAGTCATTTATATTGGCGGCGGCGTGAGCTTCAAAAAAGTTTTGGTGGCAGCGACGCGTAGGAAATTTTTCGATCGGCGTCCATCTGTCAAACAGTTGATGTTTAGTGTATTAGATTTTATTATGGTTGCATTTTTTTTAGTAGCTAACAGTGTTGCATCAAACTGTGCACCAGTTTCAAATGAGGTTAAAAATTAAACTTCAGTTTCTACAGATTAAAATTGTATGAGTAATCTTCTGGGTTATCGCGGGTTAACGAAGTTAACAATAGAAATGCGATAATCTTGGTCGGTGTAAATGTATTACTGGTTTAAACTGTGAGCCGATTGTATCGACTGACCCGATTTGACCCACTGATCAAATTTCAAAGGTTCAGTTATTTCAAAAACATTCCAATTTTGTACAAATCTGACAAAACCAATAGCCGCCAACTTAATATTTCAGTTGTTGTGCCGGCGCGGAGTTTGTGTAAGCACGGAGTTGCCACCTGAAATGTAAATTTATTCTCAAATAGGATGGTGGAAACGGCAAAGATTAGAGAACAAGGGTATCGCTAACCTGGCCGCGATAACCGGCAGTGTTAATGCGTTATAAATCTACTTTCAGCGAAAGTGTATTTTCAATTTCAGGTTACAGGTTAACAATAGACAATAGAAATCGTTAAAATTGTGTTGATACTTGAAATATGATTTTAAAAGAGAATAACTTCAGCATGGACTTTAACAATAAAATAATATTTATTTTTTAGTTTTTTATAAGAACATCGACCTCAAAATTCACAAGACTGAATTAAAAATATGAAATGTTTATAAATCGGACAGTTTTCCATTTCACTATAAATCGGTTATTAACCGGCTTCTACTCATAGGTTTAACCCATGGTAGAATGAGAAGGTAAACTCGGTAGACAGCTGATTTCAATTTTTTCTCGTTGTTTAGTTGGCCGCTTCTGTCAGATTCAAAGGTTTTGTTTCTGTTTACATTTATTTGTTGGTATATGTATGTGTTGATTTTGACATAAGGAGAGCCTAAACAGAAACAAAATGCCTGTTGTTGTTGCCCACAATTTTTGTTGTATCTACTGCGACTACTTGGTATTTTTACTATGGTTTAACCGAAGACCGGTTTCGCAAAAATTGGAATAGTCGAAGAAACCGAAAACCGACACAATTGGAAAATCGGTTATTTTAATACACCAATAATACCGCTGTCATTAGACCCACTTACCTGATGGAGTGAGTGTGTCCCATCTGGCGGCAGGAGGTGGTTCTCTTCGTTCTGTGCTGTGACTGGTGCTAAACTATAAAGTAATTATATTTAATTTTATTTTCATGGTTCATAATTCATTATTCTAATTGTTTTTGTGCACCCTACTACACTAGCATAAAATACATACATACCTAAGGGATATAGGGATATAAGAGTGGTATTTATATCTAAAGTGGGAAAGACCTCGCATTGATCCTAATAAAGACTTTGGAACGGCTGATAGAGGGATACTTGCAGACGGGTATCGATGTAATATTGGTATCTAGTGCGCAGCAACGCAGATCTACAGATACAGCGCAGCCTGAACTAGTAGGATACATAGAGTATTCTTAAAATTGAGGTTGCGTTCAATAATATCAGAGCCCGTGCTGTATAATTAGCGCTATAGACTCTTATGTGGGATTTACACCAAACAATATTAGCGCATTTCGAAGGTTAACTCCGTTAACTCCGTTAACCCGCACTAACCCAGAAGATTACTTGCACAATTTTAATCTGTAGAAACTGAAGTTTAATTTTTAACCTCATTTTAAACTGGTGTACACTTTGATGCAACACTGTTAGTTACTAGAAAAATACAACCAAAATAAAAACATAGACAAAAAATCAACTGTTTGAGAGACAGAAGTCGATCGAAAATTTTCGGACGTGTCGCCGCCACCAAAACTTTTTTGGAGTTCTCGCCGCCGCCTGTATAAATGGATCTTATAGGTTTAAACTGTGAGCCGATTTTAACGACTGCCCCGATTTGACCCACTGATTCAATTTTAAAGGCTCAGTTATTTCAAAAACATCCCATATTTGTTCAAAACTGGCGAAACCCTATAGCCGCTGTCTTCGATAGATTGGCCTCGAAGCGGAGTTTGTGTAAGCACGGAGTTGCCAACTGACATGCCAATTTAATCTCAAATTGGGTGGTGTAAACGGCAAAGATTTGAGAACAAAGTTATCGCTAACCTAGCCGCAATAAACGGCGGTGTAAATGCGTTATTATATGGCATTCCCACTTTTCTTAATTTTGGCACTTTCGTTGATTTAAAGCAGAAATCTAGAAAATTTTCTTTTTTCGAATAAGATTTGACAAACGACAAATCGGGTATTTTTTTCATTTATGTCTGAGAATCAGGAAAAACTGCTTGATTTGCTTTGTACAACGCTGTTTTATCTCACACTACGCGTGAAAAGTACGTTTGTTTACAACCATTTCAATCACCGCGCATTGATGTGGTGGTACCACTAGAATAACCGACTTATTTATTTTTCTCATTTCTTAGGTATTTCTTGATTCTCAAACATATATTTTGTTCACTTGTTTGTTTATTTTTAATTTGGAAAATACCAGAACAAATTGTCCGTTGTTGTAGGCTTGATGTGTTTGTTGTCGTAGTAACACCACGTGTTCTATGTGTCTTGACATTCCATCAAAGCCAGAAAAAAACCAATTCGAACACATCAAATTTTATTAAAAAAAAGCTTGATATTTTAGTTTCGCAGAAGATTACGGAAATCTACTTAACAAAGCGTATACGCACTTGCATTTTATTGCTCAAACGTAACAAAAATTATCTATTTTTGAAACGCATTGTCAATGTAGTTAAAAAATGGATTCTTTCAAACAATGTCAACCAAAATAAATCCTGGTCCAAGCACGATGACCGCGCTCAAACTTCATCAAAGGCAGAACTGCACCATAAAATGGTTATGTTGTCCATTTGGTGGGATTTTAAGGGAGTAATTTTTTTTGAACCGCTCCTTAAAAACCAAACCATACATTCTGACGTCTATTGTCAGCAATTGACGAACCTTAATGGGTCTTACTTACTTATCAGGTCTCGGACAACCCCGGGTGGTCAGGGACCTTACAAAACGAAGATAACATATTTCGCCAACCAGTTCGATCTTTTGCTTTATCTCTCCAGTTGGCAATACCAAGTGTACGCAGGGATTCGTCAACCTGATCCCTCCAGCGGAGTCTTGGTCTTAGTCTTCTTGATAAATAGTCTTCCTTCGAGTTCGGTTTCGAAAAGCCTTCGCGCTGGTTCATCTTCATCCATTCTACTGACATGGCCTAGCCAGCGCAATCGCGTTATCTTGATCCGCTTAACTATGTCAATGTCAGGATAAAGCTCATACAGCTCATGATTCATGCGTCGCCGATACTCGCCGTTGTGCACTATAGGGCCATAAATTTTTCGGAGTATTTTTCTCTCGAAGACTCCTACAGATGTTTCGTCTGCTTGCGATAGGACCCAGGATTCTGCGCCATAAAGCAAGACAGGTTGAATAAGAGTCTGGTACAGCTGGACTTTTGTTACTCGAGAGAGGGCTTTATCTCTAAAGTGCTTGCTTAGCCCAAAATAACATCTATTCGCAAGCACAATTCTCCGTTTGATCTCAAGGCTGACGTTGTTGTTTTTGTTCACGGCAGATCCGAGGTATATAAATTCGTCCACTACCTCGAAGTTATAACGGTTATCAAATTTCACGCTTTGGTCTAATCGCGTGGAGGCCCTGTTCGTTGAAACCATTAATTTTGTCTTGTCCTCATTCACCGTCAGACCCACTTTTGCTGACTCCTTCTCAATTCTCGAAAAAACCGCAGTAACTTCTCTAATTGTGCGCCCAATGATATCTATATCATCAGCATACGCGAGCAGCATGTGACTTTTGCTGCTGATGGTTTTATTCATATTGACTGCAGCTTTTCTCATAATGATCTCCATTAAGATGTTAAAGAGATCGCACGATAGGGTGTCGCCTTGCCTGAGGCCTCGCTTAGTTTCGAAAGGTTCGGTAAGATCCTTACCAACTTTCACTGCGGATTTGGTGTTCGTCAAGGTCATCCTGCAAAGGCGTATGAGTTTTGCAGGAATACCAAGCTCAGACATTGCTTCATAGAGTTTCTCCCGTATCGGACTATCGAAGGCTGCTTTATAATCGATAAATAGATGATAGGTGTCGATTTGTTTTTCGTGTGTCTTCTCCAGGATTTGGCGTAGCGTGAAAATCTGGTCAGTTGTCGATTTTCCAGGCCTAAAGCCACACTGGTATGGTCCAATCAGGTCAGCGATAATTGGTTTTAGTCTTTCGCACATTATACTTGATAGAACCTTATATGCTATGGATAAAAGGCTTATTCCACGGTAGTTGGCACAAATACTCGGGTCACCTTTTTTAAATATGGGACATAGTACACTGAGACTCCAATCGCCGGGCATGCATTCATCTAACCAAATTTTGCTAATGAGCTGATGCATTCACCTTATCAGCTCATCGCCGCCAGCCTTAAACAGCTCCGCCGGTAATCCATCGGCTCCTGCGGCTTTGTTGTTCTTAAGCCGGGCAATAGCTGTTCTGACCTCGTCTTGGTTAGGAGGGGGGCAATCGACGTCGTCGTCCATATTGTGATCGATTGTCCCATCGTCATCGGATATCTCAGGTACTAGTAGCGCGGAGAAATGCTCTCTCCATATTCCCAACATGCTCTGCACATCTGCGACGAGATTTCCGTCTTTGTCTTTACAGAAGGGGGCCCTGAACCATGTCCATTAGTTCCGTTTTTAACTTTTTGGTAGAATTTTCGGGCTTCGTTCTTCCTTCTGTATGTCTCAATTTTCTCACTCTCGCGTTTTCTCCACTGCCGTTTCTTACGCCTAAAGAGACGGTTTACCTCCTTTCTCTTCTCCCTATACCGCTTAATGGGTCACTGAAAGAAATACGACATGAATTGGTAAATCGCACAGGCGTGATTTTCCATCACGACACCACTAGGGCTCATACATCTATGCAGACTCGGCAAAAAAGTATTGGAGCTTGGATGGGAAATGATGCCACCTCCGCCTTATAGTTCCGACCTGGCACCTTCGGATTTTAATTTATTCCGGAGTCTACAAAACTTTTTAAAAGGAAAATCCCTAAATACGGAAGAGGACTTACAAACCGAGTTGTTGGAGTATATTTGTCATTCTATGAATCTGGGATCAAAAAGTTCATTGGATCTATGGTTGAGTTTATACGAGGGCGGATCAATAAATCCGTGACACAGCTCTCATCAATTACCACCTGTCAATAGACTATTGTCAAATTTCGAGCAAATTCCGTCATTTACTTTGTGTTTAACTACTGTTCAAAATATACAACCTCGCGCAGTTTTTTAAAAATGGAAAAAAGTGATTTTCGAGTGATCAGTAAACATTATTTTTTGCGAAACCAAGGAAAAGCTTGATAAATACTATGGGGACTCTGCACCATCGATTTCAATGGGAAAAAAGTGGTTTACTGACTTTCGTTGTGGTCGCACAAGTACAAATTACGCTGAACGTTCTGGACGGCCAATTGAGGTCAAGACAAGCGAAAATGTCAAAAAAAAACAAGACATTAGAGTAAAAGTGATCGGATGTGGTTTCGATTTTAAACGATGAGTTGGGTTTAAGAAAGCTGTCTGCAAGATGGGTCCGCGTTTGCTCTCAATTGGTCATAAACACACTTGTGCACACGTCTGTAGTCTCAATGGGAAAATTCCATCAATTGGGCTACGAAATGCCACATGCCATCCGCCACATTCTCCGGATTTTGCCCCCAGTGTGACTATTTCCTATTTCCAAACCTAAAGAAATGGCTCGGTGGAACGAAACTTAGCTCGAACGATGAAATTTTTGATCAAACAAGTGCCTATTTAATGGACCTCGAAAAATTATATTTTTTGGAACTGATACAAAAATTGGAGAAACGTTATACTAAGTGTATTGAGCTGAAACGAGATTATGTTGGAAAATAATTTTTTTTTTGCAAAAAAACTGCGTTTTATTCAAAAAGTCACGGACTTATTGATCCGCCCTCCATAAGATTTGACTCAGGTAAATTTAACGCCGTTTTCCTTGTTTCGTTTCATTGGTTTTGTTCAAATTTGGTACGAATTTATGGCAGACAATTGTACACTGTTCGAATACAGAACTAGAACTAAAACGCATAAGAACTTTCAGCTCACAAACTACTACCCATAACTGTTACTTATGCCGATTTCGTTTTTGAAAAAAAATTCAACATTTTTTCAGCCCTTTGCCCTAAGAGTGCCTTTTTGTGTTCATTTGTGCAGAAAGTGCAATCCCACTTCAAGATTTTGTGTTCGTTTCTGAGAATGTTGCACTAAAAAAGTGCAAAAATGTTGAATTTTCTGCCCTCTCAGCGAGTCGCGTGGGAGAATGTTGCCTGATAAAATGGCTGACATTCTGTATTTTTGTATGTGTTATTTGTCCTTGCTAAGCCAATTTGTCTACCTTTAGTGTGGCGTGCTAAACTAATTTTAGCGGCTTCAGTTAAATTTGTTTACCTTCTCCAACAAAGTGGTCGATTTTCAGGTAAGCGGGAATAACAAAAACTACTAAGTGTATTGGTACGTTGTGGATCAGTTTGTAAGCTAAATATCGCTTAGGTCTCCATATATAAAAAAAATAAATGGTTTCCAATTACATGCCATGTTGGTATTGTGGAGAGCTTCTCACAATCAGTTGTCAGCTGTGCGCTGATTGGGAGATACAATTTTACACCGGTTCCGAACGATGTTTTGAGAAGCTTTTTCATGGCTTTATACTCGATGGTGTCGCCGTCACTAAGCCAGGTGGCCGCCGTCGAAAGCAGGGCCCGAATAAGCGATGTAAATAAAACATGCTAAAAAAGCAAACGGAAGTACATAGTTGTAACAATTCTATGTTCTTTTCTCACCCCAAAAATGCCACAACATTTTTTAAATTTCGCCTCATAAGGGGTGTCCAAAATTGAGGTATCATTTTGATTTTGCTGTTATTTTTTTCTAACTTGAATTTTATTCTAAATTTTTATTTTCAGATTCTCAGTTCATTCTGGTTAGTTAATATGGAACGTTACACGAAGGAACAACGTGTTTTTGTTATTAAATATTTTTTTTTTTAACAGGAAGAAAGTGAAAATTTTTGGAACGAAGTTGGGGGATGGGGGCTAAATGAAAAAATTTTAAACAACTTTATTATCAACTATATTGGGTACTTTTGGTTTGGTTTAAAGGGAACTTTTGTAGGTGGAGCCTGTTTATTACATATTATAGTTTGAACCGAAGAAAAAGTAAATTTAGAAAAGCCAAAGTGCAAGACTGGCAAATCCATGAAGTACAACCCTGGCAGCACACTTAGCAAACTTTGGCAGCACACTTCCTCTTGCACACGTACTTTTGGTTTGGTTTGTGTCTAGACTAACATATGGGGGGATATTTCTTGTTTAATGAGAAATTGTCTAGGTGGAGCCTGTTTATTACATATTGAAGTTTGAACCGAAGAAAACGTAAATTTAGAAAAGCCAAAGTGAAAGATGTTTAAAAAAATAACATTTTCTTAAATAAGTGCGTTTTCTTAACAAAAGAAAAATTTTCTGAAAAAAAAACCTATTTATATTCTTAAACAGAGTACCTTTACTTAACAAGTACCTTAAAGAAGTACCTTTGTTTAAAAAAGTAAATTTTCTTACAACAAGTACCAGTTCTTAAAAAAGTATTTCTTTGTAAAACAAAATCATACTTTTAGGCTTTTTCTTACATAGGAACATTAATTTTTAATGAAAGAAGTACCTCTCATCAAAGATAGGAGCTTTTCTGGAAAATATAATACATATTCTTACAAAAGGGAACTAAAAATATACTTTTTTTTTTTAAAAATACATTCAAAAATAAAAATTTGTTTAAAAAAGTTTTTCATTTTACAAAAAGTACCTTTTCTTATAGATCCATTTAAATTACAGTATTTTTCAACAGGCGCCTTAGGCGTGTTCGAACTAACTATGTCGTACACAATATATAGCGAAAGGAACTTCGTTCCAACCGGGTATCCCCTGACACTTCATGTAATTTTTTTAATAAAATAATCTTCAGCGACGAAGCACATTTCCAGCTTAATGGCTACGTCAACAAGCAGAATTGCCGCATTTAGGGTGAAGAGAGTACAAGAGTTATGTTAGAGCAACTATTACATCTACTAAAATTTACGGTTTGGTGTGGTTTGTAGTCAGGAGGAATAATCGGACCATATTTTTTTGAAAACGTAAATGGAATTGCGATTACGGTCAATGTAAATCGTTACAGGGAGATGATCCAAACTTCTCGTGGCGGAAAATTTATGATTTGGACGTAGAGAATATGTGGTTTCAACAGGATGGTGCCACTTGCCATACAACCACAGAAACAATGGATCTTTCGAAAGAAAAGTTTGAAGATCGCATTATCTGCCATACAACCTCAGAAAATGGATCTTTTGAAAGAAAAGTTCGAAAATTGCATTATCTCTCGTAGTGGAGGAGTGAATTGGCCACCAAGATCGTGCGATTTGCCACCTTTAGAATTTTTTGTTGGGTTTTTTGAAATCCGTCGGTGGTGCAATGGCTAGTGAGCGCTGCTGTTGTGTATGAGAACGTGGGTTCGATCCCTGCTCTGATCACCTTAAAATTTCCTTCAACGACGGTCACCTCGCTTAGTGATGGCGACACTATCGAGTACTTAGCCATGAAAAGGCTTCTCAAAATATCGTTCGGAACCGGTGTAAAAACTGTCGGTCCCAATCAGTGAGTGAAAAATTAGAGAGCGCACAGCTCACTGGTTGTGAGAAGCTCTCCCCAATCTCTTCGTGGGACGTAATAGAAAACGGGGTTTTTGTTTTTTTGAAATCCAAAATGTACAGCAATAATCCCACAACAGTTCAAGAGCTTAAAAAGAACATTATCGAGCAGATATAGACCATTCACAACAGTTTATTGGAAAACGTGATTGAGAATTTTGGTAAAGTATTGCGAGCCTGCCGAGGCAGATTATATCTGTTGACCTTCATAATTTGTTATTACTATCCGGAACCTATTTGTAATAAACTGAAATATAAATATTTTTAATATTAAAAAAAAACAACTATACCCACGGGTAGGGCAATCTATCAAAGTGAACACATGCAAACAACACACAGCTTTAGCATCACATACGTGGTTGCCTAAAAATAAGTATGATGATCGTCGTCGTCGTCGCCAAAGAGTATTGAATAGTATAGAGAACTCATGGAACGAATTGTATGATTCAAAAGCACTGGCGGCATCTGTCTAATTATTCCAAAAATATTACTCTCGTTTTGTCATAACACGGCCCATTCATAATTTTGATGTGAAACATTGATGCCTTTTGAAACATTTATGCTTTTTGTATTGTTTTATGCAATAACATTGTCGAAATGGTGCATTTATTTTGAAATATTCTATAAAGAGAATAAGACCACTTTATGCTATTTTACTCAGGCTCTCTACAAGAGAGCGGAAAAGAGTGCAATAAGTTCTCTATACTATACAATACTTTTTGTCGTCGCTCTGTCAAAACAAAAAAATTATTTCAGTGAGCTAAATATTGTTTTATTGATGTGTTGACATCTATAGGCACGGGTAGGCTATAATCTAACAAAGTCAACACATGCAGACAACACACCGCGTTAGCATACCGCGGCATCTATAACACAATGTATGCACATGTGTCTATTGCTTTGCATTCTCTATGTTTTGTGTGGGAATAAAACAAAAAGTATTAAGCATGAAAATAATGTCACATGCGCTTGCACTTGTGTTTAAATAATTTTAAGTATTAATATTATTTAAATGACGTCATCATATGATTAAACGCTATTTTTTATTTTCCAATGTAACATTTAATAATGTGTTCGGGACTGATTTTAAAAATTTTTTTCGGGATTTCGGGATCCCGGGATTTTCTTGGATTTCGGGATTAAATTTTTAATTTTTTTTGGGAACTGGTCTATTTTGCGGCTTACACTCCAATAAACAACCACAAGGGGGTAGAATACGTTATTCTAAGCAAAAAAGTAAATTAACAAAATCGGGGCAAATGAGTAGTTTCGGAGTTATGGACCCCGAAATTTCTGATATGTGAGAGGTTTATGGCGTTAACGTACCATGTAAAGCCATTGATATCAGTTTTTTGTAAACAAAACAAACTCATTAAGCAATGTAGCACTTTTTGAGAAGTCGCTTAGTTATCGAGTTATCGGATGTTGACATTTAGAAAAATTATCGATTTTGGTATCACTTTTTTGTATAAAACAAGTCATAACTAACTAAAAAAATGATATATAGCATTTTTCGAAAAGTCGCTTAGTTATCGAGTTATCGGATGTTTACGTCTCTCAAACAAAAACAAAAATTATTTTAAAAACATCGCGCGATTTTTCGAATATTTTTTTTTTAAATAAAAACAAAAATTATTTTAAAAAATTTTAAAATTTTTGTTTGAGAAACGTTAACATCCGATAACTCGATAACTAAGCGACTTATCGAAAAATGCTACATTATTTTTTGAGTCAGTTATGGCTTGTTTTATACAAAAAAGTGATATCAATGGCTTTACACGGTTCGTTAGTGTCCGAAATGTTGTGATCCATAACTCCGAAACTGTGCATTTGCCCCGATTTTGGAGAGTAAGCCGTATAATAGACATACAATGCCAAAATTAGCTTAAGTTAAGATGTGTTATTAAACCTTTTGTAGAGCTGCCATTGGTTTTTAAACCCTTTTTGCACAATTTGCATTTTACTTGAGGCGCACCTTTCGACTCTTCCAAAAAATGACACCACACTGAACTTTTGTCATTGTTTTCAGTTTTATGTTTTTCAAAATTAATAATAATCCCGAAAAATCCCGGGATTTTAATAAGTAAATAAGTAAGTCCCGAAAAATCCCGGGATTTGGGATTTCCTATTTGGCATCCCTAGTTCATAGAAATCGAACAGGTACCGTCGTGTAACAAAAAGGTGTTGACACATTGACACATTCGAACACTCATTGTTTTTTTTTTCATTAAAATTAAAATGATAACTCAATTTTGACAACATTTCCAAGAGTAACATTATTTTTTAGAAACGAAATCACAATTAGAGTCAAAAATTGAACTGAATTCACCAGGAATGAACCAAGTAGTTGTCTATTGATATAACCAACACAGTGGCCATGCTGTGGTCTAATTTTGTTACCTTGTGTAATTTTTTTTTAAATGCGCGAAAATTACCATTTTTCCCTCTTGCCTTTTCATATACAAACCTTCTTTATTTATACACAAATTCTTCGATAATCAAACGCATGAATTAATTTTCATTTACAGGTGTACTATATTTCAGTTTCTCATAAAAATTCTAATTCACATGCTCCGAGGGTTTGGAAACATCCTCCATGTCCTTTATGGCACTCTAAAGAATTTAAAATTTCACGACTGCGTCACCTATGTTGCTTTTCTCCTTCACGCTCTTGTGTTCCCAGTCAGTTGATTTGGTTTTGATTTTCCAAAAACTTTTGTATCCGATAGGTTTTTATGCAGAATGGTATGAATATACTGATCGATGTCAATAAACCTGATATTACGGTCAACGTAATAGCGTTGGTTATATCGAAGAGTCCCAGACAATTAAGCTTGAAGTCGTAGAGATTGATGTAAGAAAGAAATTGCTCCATCTGAAACGAAAACAAGGCATAATGTATTGATTAATGATTTCCAGAGATTTCTCGAAAACGGTGCGTTCAATTGAAAAAATAATACAAATTAATGTTACCTCCATAGGAGCCTTTAACTTATGGGTGTCTTCAATATGGCATCTACTTTATAAAAAATCGTTAAAACTAAAATTGTAGTTTTAGCGATTTTTTTACAAAATGATGCCATATTAAAGAGGTAAAATATGAAAGAAAAATTTTGGAACGAAGTTCCTTATCGCACGTTGCGGGATGGGGGCTAAATAAAAAAATGTTAAACAACTTTTTTTAACTACTTTATTACAACCCATTATTATCAACAATATTGGGTACTTTTGGTTTGGTTTAAAGGGAAGTTTTCTAGGTGGAGGCTGTTTAACATATTGTAGTTTTCAACCCAATAAAAAGTAAATTTAGAAAGCCAAAGTGCAAGACTGGAAAATCCATGAAATACAACCCTGAGCATGGAATTACATTTGGCAGCACACTTACTCTTACACCCTTACTTTTAGTTTGGTTTGTGTCTAGACTAACATATGGGGAGAAATTTTGTTGTTTAGTGGGAAATTTTCTATGTGGGCCTGTTTATTACATACTGTAATTTTGAACCGAATAAAGAGTAAATTTAGAAAAGCCAAAGTGAAAGAAAAAAATACATTTTCTCAAAAAAATACCTACTCATATTCTTAATCAGAGTACCCTTTCTTAAAAAAATTTCATATCTTAATGAAGTACCTTTGCTTAAAAAAGTAAATTTTCTTACAAAAATTACCTTTTCTTAAAAAACGTAATTTTTTTAAATAAGTACCTTTTCTTAAAAAGTACATTATCTTACAACAAATTGCCTTATCTTAAAAAACTACCTTTTCTTCAAAGAGTACCTTTTATGTAAAACAAAATAACTTTTCTTGAGATGAGTACCTACTCTTAAAATTGTACCTGTTCTTGAAAAAATTACCAATTCTAAAAACTTCCCATTTCTTCAAAAAAAACATTTTCTTCAAAAAATACCTTCTCTTAAAAAAATTCCTTTTCTTACAAATATTCCTTTTCTTAAAAGTACCTTTTCTTAAAAATAAAATTAATACCTTTTCTTTTATTTTCTTGATATAAGTCGCATTTCTGAAAATAAGTAAATTTTCTTCAAAAAAAAAACCTTTTCCGAAAAAGAGTACCACTTCTTTAAAAAGTACCTGTTCTTAAAAAAGTGACTTCTTTGTAAAACAATTCATACTCTAAGGCTTTTTCTTACAGAAAGTACCTCTCATTAAAGAACGGGCCATTTCAGGAAAATATAATACATAATACCAAAAATATACATTTTTTTTAAAAAAAATCATTCAAAAAAAAATTCTTAAAAAAAGTTTATCATTTTACATAAAGTATCTTTTCTTAAAGATCCATTTAAATTATAGTATTTTTCAAAATTTTTTCAAACAAATTCTTCCATAAGAATTGGTGGACCAGTTTATGAAAAACCCGGAAAAATTGGTTATTTTTTCGATTGGACGCGAGCGATTTTTTGTTTGAAAAATTTTAGTTTTTGCGATTTATTTTTAAAGTGATGCCATATCGGTTAAAGCCTCCTGTGGAGGTAAAGTTTTTATTATTTTTTTCCATTGGACGGACCGTTTTCGAGTTATAGCCACTTTTTTATTTCAGCGATTTTCTCATTTTGGCGATTTTTCGAATAAAAAGTTCTTCCATACGAATAAGACCACTTTATGTAAACCCCTTAGAAACACGCAAAAATTGGTTATTTTTTCGATTGCGCGCTCCGTTTCCGAGATATAGAGATATTTCCTAAATTTTTCATATTTTCGATCAAAAATGGGGATGGCTCTTTAACTGGAAAACCCTTTATCCATCGTCGTGGGTAGCTACTCATTATATTCCCCATTTCCCTGAGGGTAATGGGTAATAGTGATGGATAATTCCCCATTGTCGTGGGTAGCTACCCATTATTTTCCCCATTACCCTGAGGGTAATGCGTAATCGTGATGGGTAATTCCCCATTTTCGTGGGTAGTTACACATTATTTTCCCCATACCCTGTGGGTAATGGGTAAACGTTCATTAACGTCGTGGGGAATGACCACATGTATGGCTTACACATGGGGGGTAAATACTTACAGATATGTGTTACAGATTATTGTGAGTACCTGCCACAATGGCCAAATCTCACAGTGCTCTTAACACAGGGTGATGAATACATCCGAGTACCAATTTAAAACTATGCATTTGGGGATAGTTTCTTCCTTGGGTAGGAACGGAGACTATCTAAACTCCTACCGATCTCTGGGTCTCGCCACCCGGTTGCAATACAACTCCACATCGAGCAAAAGCTCCACCCGTGATTTGGGTATAAACCACAGCCAGCGCGATAATCCCACAAGGGGGCCAACCACATTTGTGCTACCAGAATTAAGTCTCTGGTCAGACCTCGTAGCCGAATCTACTACCAGTTGAACCCCTAACGGTTCGGGGACTGGTAACCCCCCTACTTCTACTCTACAACCAGCACACAAGACAATACAACAAAAAGGCAGTAATTACAACTTTCGTAAGGTAGAATCTTGAATATGTTGCACTTGTCCGAAACCCATATTATTCTGTTCACAGTAATCGCCTTGAAACGTTGCAAAAACAATTTCCTAAATTTGCTTTATTTTCAATTGCAGTTGATAATTCTGTTCGGCCTTCTATATTTGGAATCGCTATTTAATCGACGATTGAAATGTTCAGAATTATTTGTATGAAAGTTAATTTGTGGGACATGGAACTGATAGTGGCGATGGAAAGTTTCTGATAGCCACTCACTTTGTAGCGGCCGGAAGTGATTCCTTCATAGGGCAGCGCCCTACTTCCTAGAAGTCTGTGCCGGCCAACGGATTTATCGGAACCTTCCGTAAGCTAGCTAGAGAGAGAGGTGCGAAACGAATCTGCAGCCTAATCCAAACCATCCCATGAAGGGACTGGGGAGAGACTCTCACAACCAGTGAGCTGTGCGCTTTTGAGTTATTCAATCACTGATTGGGACCAAAAGTTTACACTGGTTCCGTACCCACTTTCTCATGTACACGAGCCGAGCACTAACCATAGCACCACCGAGCGGCCACTTATCACTTATGCGTCTCAGGTTAAATATGTGACCCTGTCACTGAAGCTCTTCGTACAAGCGCACATATTCTTTTGTCCTTTGAAGGTAGATGAGCCAATACTACTGGAAAACGTCGGATCAAAACTAAAAAACAAAAATCCAGGTTAGGCTCTCTGCATTCTGGTCAGCGTCTGATCCATAACGAGCGGCTGAATATAATCATACTGGCAGTATGCAAAATGTAAAACCACTTTGGGCTGGGCTTGCCTTCCGCCAACGTTTGATTGGCGATGAAAATACGAAATGAGAATGATAAACAAAAAACCTTCCTATTTGTTGACGACCCTCGCAATCGTTATAAGGACCACGAGTTACAGATATGCACTTGGAATGTTACAACACTATACAGATCCGGTGCCACTATCCAATTGGCGGATATTGTCGAGAATTATAAACTGACATTACTGCCATCCAGGAGATGCGATGGACAGGTCAAGGCTGTACAAGGAAGAAGAACTGTTTCCTAACCATGACATTTAAGATTGTTCTAGTTGATTTTAATGCTATGGACGGCAGGGAAAATATCTTTGGCCCAACCATCGGTAAATTCAGTCTACACGCCATCACTTCCAACAACGGAAACTGATAGAATTTAATAAATAAAATAAATGGTTTCCCGTTACATCCCATGAAGGGATTAAGGAGAGCTTCGCACAACCAGTAAGCTATGCGCGTTCTAGTTATCCGAACGGTATTTTGAGAAGCTTTTTCATGGCTAAATACTCGATAGTGTCGCCGTCACTAAGCGAGGTGACCGCCGTCGAAAGAAATTTAAGGTGGCCAGAGTAGGGATCGAACCCATGTCCTCATGAACAAGAGCCGCGCACACTACCATTGCACCACCGACGGCCACACTGAGACATGGTTATCTGGAGTACCAGATTCCGCATAAAGACATCCATAAGGCTACCTGGATATCCCCCGATCAACACAGGATAAACCAGATTGATCACCTGGTAATTGATGTAAGGCCCACTACTAGTGTAGTGGACGTACTTGTGATTGGAGGAGCTAATATCGAGTGGGTTCACTGCCTGGTTGCAGCTAAGGTTCGCAAAAGATTAAGCAGAGCGAAATTCATGCCAAACACGACATATCGAGAGCTGTACATAGGAAAGCTGCAATTACCAGAGATAGCCACGACCTATGCAGAGAAGCTCACTGATATACAGGCGCAGAACCCACCCCCCGCCTCATGATACTGAAACGCAGTGGAAGTACATTTCCCAATCTATGAAAACAGCTGCAGAGAGCGTACTGGGTTATGAAAAACCCGCTTAAAAACAATCTATGGTACGATGACAAGTGTCACACAGCAATTGCTGAAAAGAACGCAGCGCGTATGGCAATGCTTCAGCCAGTTGAAACGCGAGCCGCTGCAAAGCGGTATAAGCAGGAGAGGAGAGAGGAACCCCATTTGTTTAAGAAGAAAAAACGGTTGTGTAGAAAGCGCGAGCATGACCAAATTGAATCTTGTAGAAGAAAGAATGAGGCTCGTAAATTCTACCGGACAGTATAAAGCCAAACCAACAGATATGGATCAAGGCCTTCACTTTGTAGAGATAAGTATGGGACACCGGTTCCAGATATGCAGAGTAAGTTGGAAATATGGAGAGATCACAAGTACTTGTCTCAGGAGACTTCACTACAGATGAGGGTGTTGAACAAATACAGGACGATGGCGTCAACTGGCCCCTTCCTAGCTAAAGCGAAGTTAGAACTGCAATTTCTGGACTTAGGGCCAACATAGCCACTGTTGCTGATGGACTACGGGCTGAGCTGTTTAAGAGTGGCGGCTATGGGTTGGACAGGTGCATGCATCAGCTTATATGCAAAATCAGGCTTGACGAATGAAAGCGTCCTGTGTTCGAAAAAGTCTACCCGAGTAAATTATCGTAGAATAAGACTTTTATCTATCGAATAAAAAGTCCTCTCGGGCGTAATGTGTGAAAGACTAAAACCGTTTGGTGCAGACCTGATCGGACCTTACCAGTGTGGCTTTAAGTCTGGAAAACAACTATCGGTAAGATATTCACTTTACGACAAATCTGGTGAAAACCCACGAAAAACAAATCGACACATACCACCTCTTAGTAGATTATAAGGCTGCCTTCAATAGCCAGATATGGAGAAAACTGTACCAAGCTACGTCGGAGCTTGGCATTCCCGCTAAGCTGGCACACGCCTTTCTTGTCAATCTTGTCAGTATCTGAAAAAACAAGACTTTTATGAATCCTTCTTACCTGTCTGTGCCACTCTTCATTCTCCACCAACACCACATTTTCCAATCCCATACAACCGATCAATTGTGAACTTTTAATTGCTCGATGAGCCGTCAGTGACAGCAGCGTAATGTCAAACACTAACTTGAATGCAAATGGGACGTAGCGCGTATACATGACATCCGCTTCGAAGTACTGCCAAATCATATAGTAGATAATACTGATCGTTCCGAAATATGTCGCCACTAATGTACATGCAACGGGTATTTGCCACAGATAATGCAACTCCAAACCCACAAGGTGGACTTTTTTATAGAGACGTATAAACTTGGCCAAATCAGCCGTCAACTGATCGACTTGCGTTGAAGAAGTAATTAGGCCAAATGGTTGTATCACCTGGTGGCGTAAAATGAACTTATGTTTCATGTAATGATTTAGAGATCCATACATAGGCTCGATACAGACGTAGAGTAGAGTAGCAACATGAAGATTTGACCAGATTTCAATGAGGATAATATTTTGCAGAATTTCTATCGTGATTCTGAACCAGGATTCTGACAGCAACACACCTTGCAGGATGCAAAAGATTTCGTACACAGAAGTCACAACCTTTAGGGCAACAAAAGCCACATGGGTCCATTGAAATATTTCATAGCTGCAATGGAGTTGCTCGATGGCCTGCAAGAGCCGGAATAGGAAATTCAGGGTCCGCATTAGCCTCCTTCTATGCCAGATCTCTGCGATTATCATGAATGTAGGACACAGAATAATGGATATAACCTGGGTATAGATAAAGGCGGAAACCATATAATCTTCATTCCGCCAAGAACTGAGAGTGGCATACGTGAGGATAGTGCAAATAATGATACGAATAACAATGTGGAACCATAGCAAGGACTTGAGGACATACGCTTGTAGGACAAATCGAGTTCTTTGATTTAGCTGTACGTTGGTAGTTGAATTAGTTTGTGTTTGGAAGTCGTTGTTCCTTCTGCTAATGTTACTGCTTTCCCGCAAGGTGTTCCTGCTTTTGGTGTTGGTTAAATTGCATCTTTTGATTCCGAATGCAGACATTCCAAAACAACGGGAGTAGTAATAACAGATGTACAACAGTTTCCTGCATATTGTGGTTGACCGCAATTTGGATGCATTTGTTGTCGATAGCGACAGCGATGAAGTTGGTGGCGGTGGCAAAAGTGTCATTATATCTTATGTTACTAGATTGTAGTAAGACTGTCCATATCCGGTTGGCCAAACAGGAAACGAGCTGAAAATCAAAGTAACTTATATTAATTTAAAGAAATAGTTGGTACAGTATTAGAATTATTTCGTTGCGCGGAACATTTGTTCTTCATCAACTTCATGGCATTTGAACAAGACACATTTAAGATACCAATGGTGCAATGGTTAGCCTACATGAACCTTGTACCTGGGAACGTGGGCTCGAGTTCACTGGTGTATACATATCATACATGTGTTTTTATAATTTGCATTAGATTTTAATTTGCAGTACTTTATCTAAGCAAATGCAAAAGAATTTTCATTATTCGCAATGGCAATTAAAAATTTTGAATTTTCATTTGCTCAGGGAATGCAAATGCAGGTTGTGGAATCGAATGCCAGTTGTAATGAAATATGGGAATGCTTTTAATTGTTTTGAATTTGCTTGACAGCTGGCAAATTTTGTTTTTATAGTATTTTATATAAAGGGTAATTCCAAAATATTTCGACTAAGTCCAGAACCCAACCTCTATTGAATTGTATGAAATTTTGACAAAAGTTTCTGCTCGTCCATACGAATTCTCGGACACCAGAATTGAGTCAAAAGTGAGAGTAGTTTTTGTTTTATGGTTCGTTGAAATAGGTATTGTATGGCACTTTCTGAAAAAAGGACCTGACTGAAAAACGGCATATCTTTGGAATGCGTTAATGGATTTCAAAATGTTGGATATCACTTTAAAGCGTGCAAAACCCTCTTTAACAACAGCCCATACAACAGTGATGTCATTGTGGTTCAATGATATTGAAAATTCCAAAGTGTCTTTTATCCTTGAATATCCTGGCATAACGTATCTTTAATTTTTTGATTTCCCCCACCAAAAAGAAAGTGCATCTCTTTCTCTACATCCTAGCCAAATTTCCAAATGGCATCAATAGATAAATAAGGTTTGGTAAAGACTGCTTGAGTTTTGCTGTTTCAGTTTCGATTTTTCAAGTCGTATAACACAGTAACAAAAAATACTAAAGTAGAAATACCTGGGAAGCGATAGAAATTTTCTCGTAGGTATTGTCGAGCGAAACAAGAATCTGCTTGTGAAATTTCCCAAACACCCTCAAAATCTTGAAAACCGGTTATGAACCCCGGTTTTGCGTTCGTTTGCACACATATAAGCCTGTAAGTTAGTTGATTATCAACCGATTTTCACTTTCTCACCGGATTTAAAAAGAAGAAACTTAGGCCTTTCAAACGCCTTTCAACTACTTTGAATTTCGACTCAATTCTGGTGTCATAAAATTCGTATGGACGAGGTGCAACTACTGTCCACATTTTAAACCAATCAAAAGTGATCGGGTTCGACAATTCTGATTTTTACGTCGATTTTGTTTTTGAATTTTTTGAATCAATCTTCGGCGATTCTTAGGTCGTTACAGAATCTAGGAGTCGACAGCTTAGTGACACGCCTAATTGGGAAGCTTCTGGTGGATAGGTCTGTCAAAGCTGAATGGGGGGGGGGGGGGTGGTGTTACAATTGCTAGGAACGTTAACAGGGGACACCGCAAGAGGGAGTTCTGTCTCCACTATTATGGTTAACTTCTGTCAATGAACTGCTTCTTGAATTGGACAGGGCCAAATGCGCTGTGGAGAAGAGGGTGAAAAAGGCGTCTGTTGTTCTTTACTGCGGTAAATCGGTGATAGGAAAGCGCTGGGGACTGTCTCCTAAGATCGCCATGTGGATTTATACGGCAATAGTCAGACCAATACTTGTCTCTGGCATCGTAGTTTGGTGGAGGTCCCTCCAAAAGAAATATATTCTGAATTCCTTAATGAAAATTCAAAGATCAGCACTGATTAGCGTTAGTGGGGCAATGGGCACGACGTCAGGTACTGCACTTAACGTGAACATCTGTACTCCTGATATCATGGCCGAATCGGCAGCCGCTACATCCCTGGTGAGAATCAGAAATTGTGGCGTTATGATATCGGGGCATTCCGGACACGCTGAATTACTACACCGGATCAACTCTATTCCCGCAAAAACGGACTACTGTATCCCCTACCGGCGACAAATCTAAGGACCTCTATTCCGAACAAGAATACCTGGGAAAAGTCACTGGAAGGGGATACCAGTAGTATCAGATTTTTCACGGATGGACCAAAGTTGGACGAACAAGTAGGCTATGGGGTTCATTCACCGAACCTAAATGTAAATATCTCCTTCAAGCTGCCTGATCACTGTAGTGTATTTCAAGCGGAAATTACCGCCATACTGGAGGTTGCTGAACTACTGAAAAGTAGTGTTACAACCCTCCGGAGAATAAGTATCTACACAGACAGCCACGCTGCCATAAAATCCCTGGAAGCCATGTTTGCCACGTCTCTGATGGTAAAAGAATGCCACTCATCACTTAGGGTGATGGCAGAGTATTTCGACATCAGGCTAATCTGGGTACCGGGACACAGCGACATTCCAGGCAATTGCGTACCGGATGCGTTAGCTACACAGGTTACTACGGCACAGGTTCTTCCGGCAAAAGAAGGTGTTAGTATGCCAATCTCTACCTGCCGTTTGCAGATCAGGCAGTGGGCCGATAATATGTTCAAGGACAAGTGGAGACTTACTTCAACTTGCAAACAAGCCAAGGTCCTCTGGCCACAGGTGGACAGGAAGGGGATTAGGCAACTACTTAACTTGCCGAGAGGCAGGTTATCCACAATGATAGGGACACTTACGGGACATTGTCATGCAGGAAAACACGCCCTAAGATTGGGATATAGAAACTCCACTCTCTGTAGATGCTGCATGGAAGAGGACGAGGAAACGACGAAACACCTTCTCTTGGATTTGCCCTGCTCTGGACATTTAGTTAGCACCGTAGCCCTACTGGAAATTCCTGTAGGTCTTATAGACAAATTCATTGACAGGGCAAATTGGCTAGACGACTAGTCAATAGTTGCTATAGAGGAAACTGCAAGTATCACAATAGGCGTCTTTAGCCTACGTGTGCTAGACATCGTGCTGTCTTGCAGCCTTTTCAACAAACCAACCCTATAAATATAGAGGTTTGTGGCTTCGATAGGTATTAGCTCTGTTCGAATACTCGAAAATTTGTGCAAATTTGTGCTAATTTTTACTGGATCATGTTCGATTACGCCAAAAGTCCAATTAATGAGAGCCAGAGAGCGATAATCTTGACAGTTCGATGTTAGAGATCTTGAAATTTTGGTTGGAAAATTTTAGCCAACAAAAGTTTGCAAGATAAAACAGCTGTTACTCGAAAAACAGCTGTTTGAAATCAGCTGTTTTATGTAAATAAAGAAAAGAGCAAAATAAATTAATAACGGCCGAAAGAAGTACAAATGCATTTTTTAATATTTTATTTAAAATATCACTGGAAATTAGAAAGAAAATGGAAAGCAATAATATGTAGTGGCATTCAGTAAATTCGGGTGAACCGGCAACGTCTTAATTGGACAACTGTGGCAGTATATATACATATAACGTAATTCCAACCAAAATGTATCTAACAAAGGATAAAACTACATCAGCAGATTCTTTGGAAATTTTTACTGGAAGTCGTTCGCGTACTTTTTGTGTAAATTTTCATACAGAGAGTAAAATCGTTCTTACTCTCTTAAAAGTAGATTCTTGCAAAATTTTTACTCGGAAAGTAAACGAACAAAGCTATTGCTGTACTGCATAATATATTTGAAAACCAAAACTGTCAGATATGAAGAAAATGCTTTGAAAATAACTACAATTGCCAATGGTATTGAAATGTTTTTAAATTTTCATTTAGACAGGTGATTCAAATCATAGATAAAGGAAATTATAGATATAGGGCGGACATTGTCAACTTTGTTCACTAGGTGCTGTCCTGTACTACTGTCACTTTCATTGAAGTTTCCTATAATACTCACTTCCTTTTTTCTTACATCTGCTTCAACATTAGATGTAATATTGATAAAATAAATAAAGCAATATTTAGCTCACTGAAATGACCTGCTTGTTCGAATGCTGCCATACACATGAACAAAAAGCAATATTCAGTTCACTGAAATAATTGCTTCTGTTTTGTCATAAACAGCGCGACGATAAGAAGTATTGAATAGTAAAGAGAACTTATTGCACTTTTTTCCGTTCTCATGTAGAGAATCTGAGTAAAAGAGCATAAACGAGTCTTATTCTCTTTATAGAATATTTCAAGATAAATGCACCATTTCGACAATTATATTGCATAAAACAATACAAAAAGCATAAATGTTTCAAAAGGCATCAATGTTTCACATCAAAATTATGAATGGACCAAATTATGACAAAAAGAGGCTAATATGTTTTGAATCATTCGCCAGATGTCACCAGTGCTGTTCAGGCATACAATTCGTTCCATGAGTTCTCTATACTATTCAGTACTCTTCGGCGACGACGACCTGCTTGTTTGTTCGCTGCTGCTACATCAATACCATCATGTGGTGCTAACGCTGTGTGTTGTTTACATCTGTTAACTTTGATAGATTTCTCTACCCGTGCCTATAGATGTTAACACATGAAAAGCTATTTTAAATCCATGAGGCCGTTGTTGGGATATCAATAGGAGAAAACCTATAAGACCGCCCAAAGAGGATCATGCCGGAACGCCTTTTTAATCTAAAAACTTTTAAACCCAAAAACTGAAGCAACTTCTGTGGTCGAAGGTGCCAAAACCGTTAGAGTGTCTCAGACATGGGTTTTTTTAGTTTGCATTAGATTTTAATTTTCATTACTGTATCTAATGTAAATGCAAAAGAATTACCATTGGTCGCAATGGCAATTAAAAAATTTTGAATTTACATTTATTCAGGCAATGCAAATGCAGGTTGCGGAATCGGATGCCAATTGTAATGAAATATAGGAATGCTTTTAAATATTTTGAAATTTTTTGACTGCTGGCAATTCTGTTTTTAAAGTATTTTATATGCAGAGATTTGTGCTTTCGATAGGTATTGCCTCGTAGTACTTTCAAATTCATAAACCTGTACTGTATAAAATATTTGAAAACCAAAATTGCCCGATATAAAGGAAATGCTTTGAAAATAAGTACAATTCCCAATGGTAATGAAAGTTGTTTGAATTTGCATTTGGGCAGGAAATTCAAATTAAACAACTAATTATAATAGTCATATAATTAATTTATCCCATGTATGGAGTGTGTGAGGGTTCTTAACTGAACCGAAGGAAGAACCAATTTATTAGGGCATAGACGATGGTGGCATGGCTTTGCAATTCGATGACCATCAGATATTCTACTTTAAATAACGTTTTGTATTCTTGTTTCGAAGTGATTATCTTTTGTTGAAAATTATTTTTTCTTTTGATATGAAATTGTAGAAATTGAATTTGAAATTTTTTACTTTTATTTTGGGAACAACAAAAATTCCATTTATTGCTTTCAGGGAAATCTAGAAAATTACACATTGCACTATAATTTTCCCAACACTAGTGCTTCATCTATCTTATCTATCTACTTTATCTATGATTCAAATTAAACTACAAATTATAATTATCATATAATTAATTTCCCCATGTATGATACATTTAAGTATACATAATTTCAACCTTTGAGACTAGGAAAATACTTTAGCCATAACCTCTCCCCATAAAACAACTATGGTATAGGGAAGAAAATTTACTCATGGTGTGGAATGCCAATAAAGAAACCGAGTGAAGAGCGTCGTTTCTCTGCTCTCTCTCTCTCTCTCTCTCTCTTACTCTCTACGTTGAATATTTCAATACACGAGCAGTTTTCTGATGATGTTATTATATCTAACTAAAATAAAATTACATAAAAATAAAATTACATTAAATAAAATTACATTAATATGTACAAAGTATGAAATAGGCAAGATATGACTCGGGAAAGAAATGCGTTTGAGTGAATCGCGTCGACTTTTTTGGTTCTCTTCTACTAGGGTTGCTAAATTGCGGTGGTTTTTTCTTCTCTACTTATACATCCTTTTTGCTCAGCCCTCATATACCGAATTTCGGAATGACAATAGGGTAATATTTTACTCCGTTATAGTGGGCAGATGTTGCAGGAAACTAAAATTTAGTTAAAATGTACTTAAGGTGAGGAAGATTATTTTTTTCATTTGGAACCAAATACATTTGTACATAAAACTAATTCATTATTCCTATGAATGAGAGAAAAATTTTAAAACTTTTCTTTAAACGGAGAGATTTCAGTTAACAATCTGTGACATATGATTTTACCGACTTCAGAAGTCCGGCACGCTATTGAGTTTCAAACTGATATCACATTTAAGCGTTAAACTCATAATCAATTTGTGGCCAAAAAAAAAATCTGAATGTTTCAGAAATCTTGACTTTTCCAATCTGTTACACTTTCTCAAAACTGGAGACATATTGTGGAACCCGTATGGAGCTACAAGCTCGATTAGTGTGAGTCTACAGGAAAATTACTTCACTGTTTGTCTACACTTCTTAATCGACAATGGGAATTCGGTGCATCTTCTTTATCTTAAACTCTTCTTTATCTTACACTCTAATCCCAATGTTGATAGATTTGATCAAATTTTTTAAATTAACTTTAATTACCTTTAATCTTTTTCAATTAATTTACTTATAATTCCAAATGGCTTCCAGTGAATTTAATGATTAGACTCGTTGTAATCCGATCCACTTTTGAATTGCCCGTTCACTGACGCAGTGACTTTCAAAGAAAAACAACCCGAAGGCTTTACACAAGTACGATATCGCGTTGTAAATGAAAATAAAATTCAATGATGATTAGTGTAAGTGCAGCCAGTCAAGAAATCGTAACGATAGAAATGATAACGTTTGTTGGCACTTCAATACCTTCTGCCTCTTTCTTCAAATCCAATCAACTATGGGAGTGAGTGAGTGGCTTCGTTCGTATTGTTCTGTTCCTTTCCAATGGATGGTGCTACTACAAAGTAAATTTGTTTAATTTCCTTCCTATGATTAGGAGGATAATTCATTATTTTAATTGTTTTTATGCTGCCTACAACACTACTAAGGATACATACGTAAAGGATGAAGGGATACGAGAATGGTATTTATTTCCAAAGCGAGAAAGGCCTCTCAAACAGCTCCCAAAGTCGTTAGGCATAACATATAAACCCGTCATTGTGCCTAACAGGGACTTTGGAACGACTCATAAACAGGCAATTGCAGACAAGTATTGATTGAATATTGGTATCTAGTGCGCAGCAATGCAGATCTACACAGCTCAGCTACAGCTCTACATGCACCAGTCGGATACATAGAGAAATAGTTGGCTGCCTAGGATTACAGGATAGTAGCCATTTTTAAAGCTGAGTCTACGTGCAATAATATCGCTCCTAGTACTATATATTATTTGCGCTTTATACCCTTACTTTGGTCATGGATTTTATCGTTATTGTATTCGAAATGCTCGCCAGAAGATTTGTTACGGCCGTATCGGTCACCTCGACCTGTACCAGATATGCCGCTAGAAACGAACGAACTCAAGGAGAGCTTTTGCATTCACTTCTATGGAACCTCCAGATATAAGGACTACATACCACTCTCGAACAATTTGAGAAAATTGCTGCTTATACGCACGACGTGACATGTATCCTAGTATTCAAAGACTCGCTCTCCAGGAAAAATGGGCCAAATTAATTGTATTACAATTATAATTTGTAGTTTAATTTGAATTTCCTGTCCAAATGCAAATTCAAAATAATGTCAATGCCATTGGTAATTGTATTTATTTTCAAAGCACTTCCTTCATATTTGGCAGTTTTGGTTTTCAAATATTTTATACAGTACAGGTTTATGAATTTGAAAGTACTAAGAGGCAGTACCTATCGAAGCCACAAACCTCTACATATAAAATACTAGAAAAACAGAATTGCTAGCAGTCAAATAAATTCAAGACAATTAAAAGCATTCCCATATTTCAGTACAATAATAAATACAAAAGTACAAAAAAATGCGAAAAATAACAGCCGATGCAGGTTCTTCCCCTACGATAAGTTGCAGCGACTTGACATCAACTTATCCATGATGTAAAGTGAAGTTGGTGGTTTGTACAAACTAGTTGATGTAAAATCAGAGCGATTTTTTTTTGAAGTTGCTATCAACTTATCCATCAGTGTAAGAGGAAGTTAGGAAGTTGCATCAACTTTATAATATGCATTTCGAAAGGAACGTTCATGTGTCATCCGATTCCACAACCTGCATTTTTATTGCCTGAGCAAATGCAAATTCAAAATTTTTTAATTGTCATTGCAAACAATAGTAATTCTTTTGCATTTGCATTCGAAATCCAAATCCAATGCAACTTAAAAACCCAGTGTATGGTGGTAATGAAGTAGATGAAACACCGGACAAGGCGTAGCTCGAATAGCATGGGTATTAAATAAAGTGTCCGACGCCGAAACCGTTAACCCCGATATTTTCGAACAAACTCTATATCCCTAAAAAAGTTGGCGATTAATATTAAATAATAAAAGTTATGATTTTTCAAATTTTAATAAATTTGTCGATTTCAATTCCCAAAACATAATGTCCCTTCTTCACAAGTATTTAGGTATATGATCACATATTATAGAGATGAACAAACCCCACCTTAACGAGAATTGTTTCAATGCTTACTTGTGCGAAAATATCCAACACTATACTTTATCATAAACATCAATATACACACATGTCTTTTCTAGGCAGACTTTCAGTGAAAGCAAGTGCATATATGTTGTGGTGGCAGTATAATGGATCGGACTGAACCAACGCGAAAGGGACTCGAAGATGCACTCGAACGACATCGGAAATAAGGGACGACCATGAGCAAACAAAATCAGGTGTAAGAATGTCTGCGAGAGCTTGGTGTTACCAACGGAAAAAGAAAGAATAAAGGCCAAGCCGGTTGGAGAAATCTGTGACCTTCGTTTAGTAAGGCATCGTACTTCCTAGGTTGTTTGAGGCCACCTAAGTAAGTACGTACGTTATGGGAGCCAATGTATTTCTTTCAGTCAGTTCCTGCAAGCAAGTGTCTGCAATCAGTATCCGTGAACTCATCATCTGCCTTGGGTACCCGCAGGTCTCTTCAAATAAAATGATCGGACCTTGCCAGTGTGGCTTTAGGCCTGGAAAGTTAATCAGATATTCACATTACGACAAATCATGGAGAAACCCCACGAAAACCAATGCAACACCTAATACACCTCTTTGTAGACTCTAACGCTGTCTTCGATAGCCAGATATTGGGAAACTGTACCAAGCTATGTCGGAGCTTGGTATTCCCGCTAAGCTGGGACGTCTTTGTAGAATGACACTGAACGGCAAAAAATCTTCAGTAAAGATTGGTAAAGATCTCACTGAACTATTTAGCAGAGGCCTTAGGCAAAGCGACACCCTATCATGCGATCTCTTCAACATTTTAATTGAGGTCATCGTGAGAAAAACAGCAGTCAACATGAAAAAAAAGTCATATGCTGCTCGAGTATGGTGATGATGTAGACATCATTGGGCGAAATATGCGAGAAGTTTCTGCAGTATTTTCGAGGATTGAGAAGTAATCAGCAAAGTGGGTTGGACAGTAAACAACGACATGACAAAATTTATGGTTTGGACAAGCAGAACGTCCACCTGCTTGGCGGAAATTTGAACTTTGATAACCGTTATAATTTCGAGGTTGTGGAGAATCCATTTACCTCGGATCTGCCGTAAACAGAACCAATAACGTCAGCGTAGAAATCAAGCGGAGAATTGTACTTGCAAACAGGTGTAATTTCGGGAATAGGGATACAACCCTTTCTCGAGAAATGAAGATTTAACTCTATCAGACTCTCATACAACCTGTTTCGCTTTTTGGCGCAGACTCCTGGGTCATATCGCTTGCTGATGAAACAACACTGGGAGTATTTGAGAGAAAAACGCGCCGATGAGTATATGGTCCTATAATAGAAATCGGCTCAGTAGAATCTACAGGGTGGCTGATGAAAGCCGCTACCAAAAAAAGTTAATAACATTTTTCTATTTAATGTATATGGTTAAGTTTTTATTTATTTATTTTATTTTTCAGATCGATTTGTAGATTTAACAAAAATGGATAACTGGTACACTGAAACAAGAATTTGTATTGTCCGCGGCTATCACGCACTGGACTCCGTAGTTTCGGTAAAAAGAGAGGATAGGCGCACGTTTGGCGGCAATCCTCCGAGCAGATGGACCATAATGAGACTTGTTAACAATTTTGCCGAGCATGGGACAGTCAATAGACGACCTTACCATCGAAACCCTTCAGTTCGGGCGGAAGAAATAATCGCTGCTGTAGCTGCTGCCATACAAAATAATCCAAGAGTTTCGACAAGAAGCTCATCTGCTCAAATGGGTATAAGCAGACAGTTAAATAAATGGTTTCCCATTACATCCCATGAAGGAATTGGGGACAGCTTCTTACAAACAGTGAGCTGTGCGCTTTGTAGTTTTATACTCACTGATTGGGACCTACAGTTTTACACCGGTTCCGAATGGTAGACAGTTATTGCAGTCAATTATGCACAAAGATTTGGACTTATTCCCTTATAAAATTCAAATGGCCAACAAACTGAGCGCAGCAGACTTCCCGATTCGCTTGGAATTCTGCCAGAAGATGTTTCAAATGGTGGAAGAGGACGGAATCATGTTGAACTGTCTTTTCATGTCTGACGAGGCCCATTTCGATTTAAACGGCAACATAAACAAACAAAATTGTCGAATATGGAGTTCTTCAAACCCACAGATACTCCATGAGTCGGAATTGCATCCACTTCGTGTCACAGTGTGGTGTGCAGTTTCATCACGCTGCATTGTCGGGCCCTACTTCTTCGAAGAAAACGGTCATACCGTTACGGTTACTGGAGACCGTTACTTGAGCATGTTGAGAGAGTTCTTCTTTCCAGAATTACCCCGAATGAGAATTTCTTTCGACTCTGTGTGGTTTCAGCAAGATGCCCGACCTGTTATGACAGAATTGCGACGAAAATTTCCCAATAAGCTGATATCCAGAAACTTCACATTCCGTTGGCCCATTTCTGACTTTTTCTTGCGGGGTTATTGCAAACAGGATGTCTACAAAGCAAAACCAACAAATTTGAATGAACTAAAGCAATCCATTCGAGAAACAATTGCAGCTATTCCTCTCTCAACTCTCCGAGCAGTAATAAACAACTTTTTGGTCAGATGCCGCACATCCATTATTTTTAAAACTAATTAAGCTATATTTAATAAAATGGAATGAGCTTTAACATGAATGAAAGAAAAATGAATTCCATACAATGAAAAAAAAGTTATTTAAGTTTCTTAATGTAGCAATATTCATCACCCACCCTGTATATCCAGACATCGACGTAGTTATGCGTATCAAAATAGCGCGCTTACGCTGCTAGAATGGATAAGAATGACCCAGTGCGAAAGGAATTCGCAGACCTACTCGAAGGCCATCGAAAAATATGACGACCAATACTTCGCTGGAAAACCCAGGTGGAAGATTGCCTGCGAGAGCTTTGTGTCATCAACTGGTGGAGATAAGCTGAAGATCGCGCCGGTTGGAGAAACATGTTATTCTCAGTTTGTAAGATCCTTGAACCCTCTTGATTTTCTGAGGCCACCTAAGTTAGTTTGTAAGTGGTAAATTTTATGTACGGTTAGGTACCTGGAATTTACGTACTCCGAGATAAATTGTATGTACTTTGTGGTTCTGATTATGGTGAATAGACGCGAATACAGATACTAGCCATTTATGTCTTGCATGCGGTATGTATGCTGGTCGGTTAACCCTTTTGAGATGAAATAGAGCGTGCGGAAATGGGTATAAACCAACTCAAGCCTCTCGCTCGAGCCAGGGATTCTATGGCACAGCTGATCGCAAAGTTACTAGGGAAATGATGTAGAATGAGAGACCAAACAAGACATGGGGATTATGGACCATGCAGCAAACTAAAAATCTAAATTATGTTTAATGTTGTTCGCATCGAACGAAAATACGCCAAATTACCAAAGAAAATTACAATAGCAACTCGAACTCGATGAAATTGCGTACTACCCCGTTGTCATTAAGAGAATGTGAAGGGAGGGATAGCGACTCTTGTCTATTTCTCTATGCTCGAGCACGCATTGGATATTTGTTTACTTTTTTCGGTCGTGCTATCCATAGACTAATACATACATAGATACATTTATGCTCTCAATAAATTAAACGTCATAGGTACGGTGGAAAGTAAACATTGGATGGTGGATAACATGAGTTCAATAATACCAGATAGCGGCAATAGTAAACAACGTCCAACAATGGAACAACAACCGAATTTCGTGTTTTTGTGGCAAACTAGTTGTGTTAAATACAACACAAATGTATGCCAACGATAAAAGTCAACAAAAAAGTGCAAAAGACATATACATTTTTCAGTTCTACACCAAAACGACATGAAAAAGTTAAGTGAACATATTTTGTAACTCCACCTGGTGTAAGTTAATTTTAAATTTAATTTCTCTCATTTCCACAAACCTACGACAAAGAGTGTCAAATGAAACGTCAGATGAGAGAATAAATGTAAATATGTATATATTAGTCTATGGTGCTATCTAGTCGCGTATTTTGGTTTTGTTTTTTCATCTCAAAACTAAAGCGAACCCATAGAGATATACTTAAGAGTTTCCATTACTCTCTTCGCTACCTCTTCATGACGACGAGGTAGTAGGCCATTTCATAGAGTTTTATTTGCTGCGGTATTTTACCAATTTTACACTTTCGTTGTACATAAAACGGACAGAAATCGAAGGGAATTCGTATTTTCGTTAAATACAAACAATATAAAATATAATTTAGCTGTCATTAGCATCAATAAACACTATTTAAAATTAGTTCCTGTCTTCTTTGCTCTCTCATTCTCTATCTTCGGCCTAGTACCTTTTCGATCAGCCGTGCCATAGAATCCCCCTGGCGAACCACATACTTGCCATTCATGAGCATGAGCTTGAACGATAACTTTTTATCTGTCTATTGAATTTGAAAAAATACTACCAAAAATTTTTGTGAACATGATAGTGATGCGAACAATTTCGATTACATTCTTATTTAGTATCAAATGGGGCGGTAAAGCGTCAATTAACATCAACGATAGCTGATGTTCATGCTCATGAGTGACAAGTCTGTGGTTCGCTTAAGTGTATGAACACAATCGGAGCCATAACGTAGGCGTTGAAAATTTGTACATGTATTCTTATGGAAGAAGAACAAGAGTTGGCGTTTGACGTCGCTTCTGGCGTAGACGACAAAAATTAGAATTCTTTTTATTTCCCTGGCGTCAAGAAGGCAGATTGTTGCCAGCGAAATACAAAAATTATTATGTGTTTAAAAACGTTTTTAATTTTGCTGACAAAATTAAAATATTTCAAATTTTGTTAAAGAAATGTGAACATGAACAGGGTAAAAAATGACAGTCGATGCAGTTTTTCCCCTACGATAAGTTGCAGCGACTTATCCATGATGTAAAGTGAAGTTGGTGGTTTGTACAAACTAGATAATGAAAAAATTAAAGCGATTTTGATTTTTTGAATTTGATATCAACTTATCCATTAGTGTAAGGGGAAGTTGCATCAACTTTAATATGCATTTTGAAAGGAAACGTTCCAGAGGCAACATTGTAGGCAAAATTTAAATAACTTACTTTTGCTTTTATTGACTATTTTACAACCTCATGAGGGCAGACGTCTTACACATATTAATTAAACAAATATCAACATACATTCTTCCAACTGGCTCTATTCTTCGCCTTTTCTCGCCAGTTGGTAACACCAAGGATACGGAGGGATTCTTCTGCCTGGTCTTCCCAGCGGAGTCTTGGTCGTCCTCTTTCCCTGCTTCCATCGGGTACGTTATCGAAAACTTTTCGCACTGGCTCATCTTCATCAACGCAACTGGCCTAATTTGATTCGCCTAGAGATGTCGACGTCAGAATACAGATTATATACCTCTTGGTTCCAGCGACGTCGGCACTCGCAGTTTTCTCTAACAGGACCATATATTTTACGGAAAATTTTTCTCTCGTATACTCCCAGGTGTTTTTCATCCGCTTGCGATATGACCCAAGTTTCGGAGCCATATGTCAAGACAGGTAAAATGAGAGTCTGATATAGCTGAACTTTTGTCCGTCGAGAGAGGGTTTTGTTCCTAAACTGCTTGCTGAGCCCGAAATAGCATCTATTTGCAAGCACAATTCTCCTATCTATCTCCAGGCTGACGTTAATGTCCTTGTTCACGGCGGTTCCAAGGTAGACAAATTCATGTACCACTTCAAAATTAAATCGGTTGTCAACGTTCAAGTGCAGAACAAGTCGAGAGGTTTCACTAGTCGTTGACACCATAAATTTTGTCTTGCCCTCATTAACAGCAAGACCCACCTTAGCTGATTCCTTTTCGATTCTTGAAAATACTGCAGCAACGTCTCGCAAATTTCGCCCAATGATGTCTATTTCGTCAGCATACGCCAGCAACATATGGCTTTACGTGTTAATGGTCTTGTTCGTATTTACTGCAGCCTTTCTCATTATTATCTCCATTAAGATGTTGTAGAGATTGCACGAAAGTGTGTCGCCTTGTCTAAGTCCTCGCGTGGTACAGAATGGTTCGGTGAGGTCTTTCCCACTTTCGTTCTTGCAGGTCCGCGTCACTGTAGAGAGGCGGATCAGTTTTGTCTGAATCCCAAGTTCAGACATAGCTTCGTACAATTTTCCCCGTATGAGGCTATAGAAAGCAGCTTTGTAATCGGCAAAAAGATGGTATGTATCGATTTGCTTTTTGTGGGTCTTTTCCAGGATTTGGCGTAGCGTGAATATTTGGTCAGTAGTGAACTTGCCTGGTCTAAATCCACACTGATACGATCCAATCTGATTTTCAATAATTGGTTTTAGTCTTTAATATAATACGCTCGACAAGACCTTATACTCGATGGATAGAAGACTGATACCGCCATAGTTGGAACAGGCACAAGGATCACCCTTTTGGAATACAGGATATAATACCCTGAGACTCCAATCGTCAGGCATAGATTCCCCCAGCCATATACCGCATAAAAGTCGATGCATGCGGGCTAGCAGTCCCGCGCCACCTGCCTTAAAAAATTCAGGGAGAGTCCATCCGGCTTTATTGTTCTTAAGCCGGGAGATCGCTGTTTTAATCTCCCCTGTTTTGGTTGGTAGGGGGGGGTACAATCTACACTATCCACCACTATCACTAACTCCTGATCTTCAGTGGAAGACTCTGAGTGGAGTAGTGCTGAAAAGTAGTCTCTCCACATTTTGAGCACACGCTGCTTATCAGTCACCAGATTTCCATTCTCGTCCTTGCAGTCTATTTTTCATTATACTTATACTTACTTATTAATTACATATTGTATTTAAAATCACAATTAATTTATTTACAATTTTATTTTCATATTTCCATTTCCAGCTAAGTAAAAAATAGGGATTACATTTGTTATATTTAATTATGTTAATACAATTTTTGCACATGTTTACATTACTGTGAAGTTACTAGGATTGGCGAATGAAAGAAAATATATTCTTAGACATATTTCTAGAAGAATATTTACCATTTCCTTAGAGCTGTACAAATCAAGTTTGTTTATTCCATTCATTCACCAAACTCATATTTACCACTCAGTGGTACATTTGTCCAAGTTTCCTGTTTTTTTTTTTGTAATAAAAAGTTGTTTAATTTGAACTGACGTCAAAAATCAAATTTTTTTGGAATAATAGAGTTGATTGGATTTTGCTTTTAAATTCTTCATTAATTAAACAGATGTCTTGATTTTCATTTGCAGGCGCACTGTATATCGGTTTGTAGTAAAAGTCAAATTCACATTATTCATGCTCCTCGTAGCTACAGAGGGTTTGGAGAAATCGGCCCTTCATGTTATTTAAAGGAAGTTATAATTATACAGCTGTGTCACCTGTGTCTTCACGCTCTTGGGGTTTAGCTCTTGCGGTGAGACAGACTGACAATCACTTGTGTTCTAGTAGTGTCAGTTTATTTAGTTTTGTTTTTCCAAAAGCTTTTGTATTCGATAGGCTTCTACGAAGAACGGTATGATTATACTGATGAAAGTCAATATCCCGGATATGAAAGTCAATGACAAATCGTTGGTTATATCGAACAGACCCAGACAATTCAGCTTGAATTCGTAGAGTTTGAAGTGACACAGAAATTGTTCCATCTGCAAAGAAATGAAGGTATATTGGAATGATATGTAGAGAAATTTACTTAGAATAAGTTGATATATTGTATGAATTTAAATATTGATTTTCTAATCATATATTGCTCGCAATAGATTGAAAATACAAGTATAAATAATTATTAACATTATAATATCTTGAGCTACGTCTTGCCATCACATGCAATTTAACAAGGAACATTATAATTACCTACTCCAAACTAAAAACGGATCTATCCCTCCATTTTTAAGAGTTTCCAAATATGAAAAATATTCTTCAAATTTTCAAAAATTAAAATGTTCGAGCGTTTGGTCGTATTTTAAATTAATTTTATTCTTCGATATTTCGCTGCCCTTTGGGTAGCATCGTCAGAGAGATAAACACAATTATTAATTAAAAACCGAAAAGAATTGATAAAAAAATTATTTTTTTTGCTTGTCATTTGAAAAACAACAATAGCAAAAAATGTAAAAAATAAACAATTGAAGAAATTTTCTTGTCAATAAATAATCAATATTCTTCGAGCTTGAGGTCAGATTTGCTGTTGTTGTATTTATTTTCCTCGATATTTCGCTACTCCTTTGTGTAGCATCATCAGGAGGTATAAACAATATTTAACAATTAAAACAAAATAACAATTGTGAAAAAAAAAATTATGTCAATTTAAAAACGTTCTTCAGAAAATTTTGAAAAAAGGCGGGAAAATTTGTTTGAACATTTTTAAATTGACATAATTTTTTCACAATTGTTAATTTTGTTTTGTTTTAATTGTTAAATATTGTTTATATCTCCTGATGATGCTACACAAAGGAGTAGCGCAATATCGAGGAAAATAAATACAACAACAGCAAATCTGACCTCAAACTCGAAGAATATTGATTATTTATTCATAAAGAAAAGGTCGAACAACAGAATAAAAATATTGAAATTTTCTTGTCATATGAAAAATGATTTTTGTGTAGAAAATGTTTCTCTAATTTTCGGCCAGAAAAATAATTTGGTTGGAAAAAGTATATGGGGGAATTCAGCTAAAAAAAAGTCACTTTTGGAAGCGACATGTCTCTGATTTCGATGAAATTTGGTAAGAGAAAATTTCCCACAAAATATGATGTTTTTTGGAATTTTTTTGTGGCGTTAATTGACTAAAAACCACGTTTTTCACCTATTTTTCTGTTGATAATAACTCGTAAACCGGGGAGAAACTTCTCACAATCACTGAGCTGTGCCCTTTCCAGTTTTCACTCACTGATTCCAGTTTTCACTCACTGATTGGGAAGTTTCTCCCCGTTCCTTTCATGGGATGTAATGGGAAACCAATTTTTCTTTTAATAACTCGTAAACGCTTCAACTTAAAATTTTGAAATTTCTCAGAAATATTCAGAACAGAATTGATTGGTATTAGAAAAAAACTTTTTTCTCTAAGTAAAAAAAATTTTCGATAGCCCAACTATGACTGCCGCAAAGCGAGTCTGCGACCTAGGCATGTAGGTATAGTAACCCATCCCCGCCAGGCCTCTTAAAGACCTTTCCAACAAGCCCAAAAACAACAAAAAAAACTGACCACTGGCTCAGAAGTTAGCAACTTTACCCTCCGACCGCCAATCCGAAAATTTTGAACCCGCTGCCATTTCGCACCCTTGCATTTTCGGACATGGTCCTAGTGGACTTTTCTTCATGAAATGAGCCAAGGAATACGCTGGAGAAATTTGTCCGGAACTTCCTGAATCACCCTTTATAATAAATGTACTTTTGTACAGTTAGCACACGCTGTGCACTTTTTAATGGACAACAAATTTCCGTTTCTTTCTGTTTATTCGATTTTTAAATTATATATGATTTTCACCCATAATCCGGTTCGAGATCAAATATTTAATATTATTAAAATATTATTTTAACAGAAAATAGATTTTTTTAATATATGGAATCGATTGCAATGGTTTAGAATTCCTTTAATAAGTATTCGTTCTGGATCAACATCGCTAAGTACACTTTTGAAAAAGTATATTTTCTTATACAAATTGTTTTGTTTGTCGCTGAGTTCCTTTTCGTACATTTTATTTACTTTTAAGTACCTTCTTCGTAAGTGCATTGTTCTTCTTGGTACAATGATTGTAAAATTTCAAATACTTTTTGTACCTTTTAGTGGACTTTGTACAGATTTCAGTACATGATGTGTACTGCTGAATACATTTCTAAAGCTTTTTAATAACGTTTGTGTACCATAAAGAATATTTTGTTTACATTTTAGTACTTAAAGCATATACTAGTAAAAAAACAGATTTTTATTAAACATTATTCACTTTGTGTACTTTTGAGTACATTTTGTACTGTTCGAAATACACTTTGTGTACATCTAGATTCACGTTGTTATGATTTTAAATACACTTTGGATACTGGTTCGTACAATTGTCGTTAATTAATAAGGCAACATTTTTGTTAAAAAACGCAAACATTCATACTCGGTTTCAAGAAATCAAAATTCTCAAAATCTTGTCAGTTTCTGAAAAAACAAGAATTTTACGAATCCTTCTTACCTGTCTGTGCCACTCTTCATTCTCCACCAACACTGCATTTTCCAAACCCATGCAACCGATCAATTGTGAACTTTTAATAGCCCGATGAGCCGTCAGTGACAGCAACATAATGTCAAACACTAACTTCAGCGCATATGGAATGTAACTCGTATGGATGACACCTGCTTCGAAATATTGCCAAATCATGTAGTATATAATACCGATCGTTCCGAAATAAGTCGCCACTAATGTACATGCAACGGGTATTTGCCAAAGATAATGCAACTCCAAACCCACACGGTGGACTTTTTTAAAGAGACCTATAAACTTGGCCAAATCGGCCGTCAACTGATCGACTTGCGTGGAAGAAGTAATTAGGTCAAATGGTTGTATCACCTGGAGGCGTAACATGAACCTATGTTCCATGTAATGATTTAGAGATCCATACATAGCCTCGATACAGACGTAGAGTAGAGTAGCAACATGAAGATTTGACCAGATTTCAATGACAATAATATTTTGCAGAATTTTTACAGTGATTCCGTACCAGGATTTTGACAGCAACACATCTTGCATGATGCAAATGATTTCGCACACAAAAGTCACAATCTTTAGGGCAACAAAAGCCACATGGGACCATTGAAATATTTCATAGCTGCAATGGAGTTGCTCGATGACCTGCAGGAGCCGGAATAGGGAATTTAAGGCCCGTATTAGCCTTCTTCTATGCCAGGTCTCTGCCATTATCATGAATGTAGGACACAGAATAATGCATATAATCTGGGAGTAGATAATGGCGGAAACCATAGAGTTTTCATTCCGCCAAAAACAAAGATTGGCGTACGTGAAGATAGTGCAAAAAATGATACGAATAACAATGTGGAACCATAGCAAGGACTTGAGGACATACGCTTGTAGGACAAATCGAGTTCTTTGATTTAGCTGTACTTTGGTAGTTGAATTAGTTTGTGTTTGGAAGTCGTTGTTCCTTCTGCTAATGTTACTGCTTTCCCGCAAGGTGTTCCTGTTTTTGGTGTTGGTTAAATTGCATCTTTTGATTCCGAATGCAGACATTCCAAAACAACGGGAGTAGTAATAACAGATGTACAACAGTTTCCTGCATATTGTGGTTGACCGCCATTTGGATGCATTTGTTGTCGATAGCGACAGGGATGAAGTTGGTGGCGGTGGCAAAAGTGTCATTATGTCGTATAACTAGATTGTAGTAAGACTGTCCATATCCGGTTGGCCAAACAGTAAATGAGCTGAAAATCAAAGTAACTTATATTAATTTAAAGAAATGGTTTTTACAGTATTAGAATTATTTCGTTGCGCGGAACATTTGTTCTTCATCAAAATTATGGCGTTTTAACAAGGCACATTTAAGATGCCAATGACAGTCTGTGGTGCAATGTTTAGCCTTACGTGACCCTTGTACCTGGAAACGTGGATTCAAATTCACAATTGTATACAAATTCATAATTTCATCCTTTTGAGACTACAAAAATTCTTTAGCCACAACCTTTCCCCTAATGTACCGAATTTCGGAAGGACAATAGGGCAATATTTTACTACGATATAGTGGGCAGATGTGGCAAGAAACTAAAATGTAGTTAAAATTTACTTAAAGTGTGGAAGATTTTATTTCAGTGGAAGCAAATACATTTGTACATAAAACTAATTCATTATTCCTATGAATGAGAGAAACATTTTGAAAATTTTCTTTAAACGGAGAGATTTCAGTAAACAATCTGTGGCATATGATTTTACCGACTCCAGAAGTCCGGCACGCTATTGAGTTTCAAACTGATATCACATTTAAGCGTTAAACTCATAAACAATTTGATCCCCAAAAAAATCTAAATGTTTCAGAAGTCCTGACTTTTCCAATCTGTTACATTTTCTCAAAACGGGAGCTATGTTTTGGAACCCGTATGGAGTCTAGCTGTCTTCTTTATCTTAAATTCTAATCCCAATGTTGATAGATTTGCTCAAATTTTTTAAATTAACTTTATTTACCTTTAATCTTTTTCAATTAATTTAATTATAATTCCAAACGGCTTCCAGTGAATTTAACGATTAGACTCGTTGTAATCCGATCCACTTTTGAATTTCCTGTTCACTGACGCAGTGACTTTCGAAGAAACACAACCTGAAGGCTTTATACAAGTACGATATCGCGTCGTAAATGAAAATAAAATTCAATGATGATTAGTGTAAGTGCAGCCAGTCAAGGAATCGTAACGATAAATGATGATAACGTTTGTTGACACTTCAATACCTACTGCCTCTTTCTTCAAATCTAATCAACTATAGGAGTGAGTGAGTGGCTTCGTTCGTATTGTTCTGTTCCATTTCAATGGATGGTGGGTGCTACAAAGTAAATTTGTTTAATTTCCTTCCTATGGTTAGGAGTATAATTCATTATTTTAATTGTTTTATGCTGCCTACAACACTAGTAAAGGATACATAACCAAAGGATGTTGGGATACGAGAATGGTGTTTATTCCAATGCGAGAAATGCCTCTCAAACAGCTCCTAAAGTCGTTAGGCATACGATATACGCCTTTCATCGTCCTTAATAAAGATTTGGGAACTGTTGATAAACGGTCACTTGTGGAGGAGTATTGATTTAAGATTGGTATCTAGAGGGCAGCGAGGCAGATTTACAGCGAAAGCTCTGCATGAACTACTAGGATACATAGGGGAATAGTTTGATTACACGATGGTAGCCATCTTAAAATTGAGTCTGCGTTCAATAATATTAGGCTCAGTGCTATATAATTAGCGCTATAGGCCTTTACTGTAGCCGTAGATTTTAAGGATATTGTGTACGCCAGAAGATGTGTGTCGGGCACCTCGACCAGGATCACGCACGTCACTACACGTACGCCTGAACGAGGTAACACGACGATTTGAACACACCTCTACATATATGTAAGTGAGTTAGGATATCCTCTTATATTTCTCTTCGAATTAACAAACTCGTAAAAACGTTTCTGATCAGATTTTATTTTAGCCTTTATCCTTACAATATAGTTAGCATAGCTTCGACGGTTTAATGCATTACTCTTTTGCATTGCAATAGAGTAATGCATGAAGTCTACACTATTTCAAATTCTCTTATACCTCTTACATAATCTAGATCTGCCGTTTCTCAGGCCCCGTAACTCTTTTGTCGACCACGAAGAAGACGAAGAGTCAGTTTTTCCAAAAAAATATAGGAACAGTCGAACGAAAGTTGGAATTCAGCACATCATAAAAATTATCACAGTCGGATAAAAAATCGCCTTCTACTAATGACCATCTAACGCTCAAAAGAGAGTCTTGCAAAACACAAAAATTTGAACGCTTAAAGTTATAAGATTTTAAAGGTTAAGCTATTACACAGTGCAACACGAAAAAAAATAACCATATACGGACACCACTACGTGATAAAAGACTAAAAAAAAAACACCCGTGTCTCCCAATTTTTCCCAAAGTTATGCACTTTTTTTTTTATGGGCCGCCAAAGATTTGGGGCCTCGGTATCATTTTCGTAAAAATGTGATCATTTTCTCAGGCTCATATCTTGCAAACCGTTCAGAATTTCGATTTACTCTCTGAGGCAAAGTGACAAATATGAACAGAAGGTGATATGAAATCAACCAAAACCGACTGTACAATATCCCACAGCACCTTGTGTCCGTAACCTGTTTATAATAAAAGTCGATAACATCAAGCATTTGTATGTCAGCTATATCAAATCATTCACGGTCTTATCTCATATACAAAATTTCGTAAAAATCGGTAATCGAGCCGGTAATACCAATCATGGTTGGTAAAATTAGTATTGGGACTATTACAAAGCTTAAGCCGATGTGGCGTATATTCTAATTAGTCAGCCTTGGTCTAAGAAAAGCTTATGCACAAACATTTCTTGAAACCGGTTAATATTTGTTACCTCTAAAACCAATAGTACCAAGCTCTGTTGGTAAAACGTGGGCCGCTTCTCACAAACAATGATCATGATAAAAGCTTTTATGTTGGCGGCTATATCAAAATATGGGCCGATGTGATCAAATTTCAAAATCTATCATCGATAGTATCAAGCATTGGAAGCAGATTTGTACATTTTCTAAATATATAAAAATATGTGGACCGCTAAGAGGGTTCAATATTATACGTCGCTTACCCAGTTAAATGTAATGTAGCCAATTCCGGTTAAATTGGTTTGTATTTGCTAGTTGTACTTTGATCACAAAAATATATAGGCAAACGGACATGGCCAAATCGATTCAGAAAATTAATGATCTTACATATCTCTATGTTACAAGAATCAGAAATAACTCGTAATACCCACTTACCACAATGTGGGGCCGGGTGTAAATATTGATTCGTTTCGTATTCTAGATAGAGGCAACTGCCCGTCTTGCCTCCCCCTGGCTACGCCCATGTCCATAAGGCTACTTGGATATTCCCTGATCAACAGATTGATCACTAGGTAATTGAAGGAAGGCACTCTACTAGTGTCATGCGCCACGTGCGACTTGAGGTGATAATGGCGATACGGATCACTACCTGGTTGCAGCTAAGGTTCTCAAAAGCTTAAGCAGAGAGAAAGTCGTACGAAACTAGACATATAGAAAGCCGTACATCGGAATGTTCCAATTACCAGAGATAGTCACGGCCTAAGCAGAGAAACTAACTCAGATACTGGCGCAGAACGCACCTCTTCCTCATGATTCACATTTCCCACTCTGCGAAAACTGCTGCAGAGACCGTTATTGGTTATGAAAAACCGCATAAAAACAAACCACAGTGCGGTATCGCATGGCAACAAATGAAAACAACGCTGCACGTATGGCAGTGCTTCAATCAGTTGTAACGTGACCGGTATAAGGACAAGACGCGAGGGGATCCCCGTTTATTTCAGATGGAAAAATGATTATGTAGAGCTTGAGTAAATTGAATCTTACAGAAGTAAGAATGAGGCCCGTAAATTCTACCGGAAAGTATAAAGCCAAACCAGCAGAAATGGATCAGGGCGCCCTTTTTGTAGAAATAAGGACGGGAATCTTGTCGCAGCTGTGCAGAGTATGTTGGGTATACGTAGAAATCATTTCTCTGATTTACCTGTCCCAGGAGTCTTCAATACAGATGAGGGTGTTAAGCAAATACAGGATGATTGCCTCGAATGCACCCTCCTTGTCAAAGCGCAGTTTAAATTAAATTTCCCAGCTTAAGAACAACAAAGCCACTGGTGCTGATGTACTACCGGCCGAACTGTTTAAGGCAGACGGCTATGAGTTGGAAAGATGCATGCATCAACTCATATGCAAAATCCGGCTAGACGAATGCATGTCTTAGCATACTGTATCCTGTTTTCAAAAAAGGCGACCCAAGTATATGTACAAACTATCGTGGAATGAGCTATATATCATTCGCATACAAAGCCCTCCCGATCGTAGTGTACGAAATACTAAAGTCGTTTGTTGCCAATCTGATCGGACCTTATCAGTGAAGCTTTAGACCTGGAAAGTCAACTATCGACCAGATATCCATATTAAGGCAACTCCTGGAGAAAACTCATGGAAAGCAAATCGATACCTACCACCTCTTTGTAGATTATAAGACTGCCTTCGATAGTCTGTTACGGAGAAAACTGTACCAAGTTATGTCGGCGCTTGGTATTCCTGCTAAGCTGACAGCAGCCTTTGTAGAATGACACTGACCGGCATGAAATCATTAGTAAATCATTAGTAATCACACCATTTAATACTAGGCGATGCCTCAGGCACCCTATCATGCGATCTCTTCAACATATTAAGAAATCATTATGAGAAAAGCTGCAGTCAGTACGAGTAAAACTATCAGCAGCAAAAGTCACATGCTGCTCGCGTATGCTGATGATTGAGACATCATTGGACGAAATCGGCGAGAAGCTAAAATAAATAAATAAATGGTTTCCCACTGGAAGAATTGGGAGAGCTTCCCAAAACCAGTGAGCTGTTCGCTTTATAGCGAGAAGTTACTGCAGTTTTTTCAAGAATTGGGAAGGAATCAGCAAAAGTGGGTTTGGCAGTAAACAAGGACAAGACAAAAGTATTGATTTCGACGAGCAGAACATCCACCCGTAGATAAACCTTATAATTTCGAGATAGTGGACGTATCCACTTACCTCGGATCAGCCGTGAACAGAAGCAATAACTTCAGCCTAGAAAAAGAACGGAGAATTGTGCTTGCAAACAAGTGTTATACACAGAAAAAAATAATTTTTCAATTCAATTAAAAAATTCGAAAATTCAAACAAAATATTAATTGAAAATCCTGTTATAACAAAAATCACATATCAGCTACCATATTTGTAGGTAGTTCACTGGAAGATCGTTTCGATGTTTGTGACACAGCGTCTTTTCGGGCAGCGTCTAGCTCGTTATGCCACCGACTGCCTGTACAAACTTATCTCCAACTGAAGTTATGTGGTTGTTCTTATCGTATTTACTTCCTTAAATATTGGGGTATTTCTTATGAATTTTTCATTTCAATATTTGAGTAATTTGTCAGTATATAATGAAAAATGTAATTGAGTGCTGAGATTTTTCACGTACCAATTTTTTTGTTAACATTTTACAGTCGTTTTTTCTTTCTGTGTATCTGGCTAAGCAAGCACTTCCGAGCATAGATAAAGGAAATAATAGATATAGCGCGCCCATTATCAACTTTGTTCACTAGGTGCTGTCCTGTACTAGTGTCACTTTCACTGAAGTTTCCCATAATTCTCATTGACGATTATTCAGAATTGTGGGAAATTTTTGTTAAAAGTAATTCAAACACGGGAAAAATGTAACAAAATTTAAATGATTTTATATAATAGCATTTGTTTCTTATATACAAAAATATTTCAAAGCCCCGTAAGACCGCCCAAAGATAAACATGCAGGAACGCCTTTTTAATCTAAAAACTCCCCCCGCCCAAAAACTGTAGCAACTTCTGTGGTCGCATATGCCAAAACCGTTAGAGTGTCTGAGGACTGTCAACACGGAATGGCCCTGACTGTCAACACGGAATGACCCGGAAGAAGAACAAATTTATTAGGACATAGTCGGTGGTGACATGGCTATCAGATATTCTACTTTAAGTCACGTGTTGTATTCTTGTTTCGCAGTGATATTTTTGTTAAATATTATATTTTTTTTGATATGAAATTTTAGAATTTTAGAATTTACGGTATGAGGAGTCATGTCAGGTTTTTATTGTTGTAATCTTTATTTCATTGAATTTGAGGAAACGGCTAGATGAATTTTATTAAAATTTTTTTTGTAGGTAAATGAAGATGTTATCTTTCGTTTGATATACATTTCATATTGTTTGATATATTTCTAGTATTTTAATTTCTCAAATGAAAATTGTTTAAACACATACACTCAAACATATGTGTGGTGTTTGGTTGAGTGTTTTTGGTTGCTCAACATTGCTTAGGAACATGTATCTAGTAAAAAGTGAAACGAACAACAAGCTAATGTTGCTTGGCAACATGTATCTAGTAAAAAGTGAAACAAACAGTAAGCTAACGTAATAAAGCTTTTTTGCGAAAGCTTCAATAAAGCTGTTGCAACATTAATTTTGAATTGTAAAGCGTAAAGCTTTCGCACAACGCTCGAATGCTAATGCGAAGACTCGATAAGGTAAACCTTTTTTAATATTAGGGCGGCCCTCTCAACATTCGCAGAACTTATTTCAATAAAAATATTAATTAAAATACATAAATTAAATTAAGTTTAAAAAAATTACAGCAGACAGTTGTCCGAGGCTTTCGGCCACGGACTGTCCCTGCAGGCTGTGTCAGAGACACGGCCATTAAGTTTAACGTAGAATACGCCATCCGATAAGACAGAAAACATATATAACAATAAATTCATTTGCTTATATTATTTATCATTTATTGTTATATATGTTTTCTGTCTTATCGGATGGCGTATTCTACGTTAAACTTAATGGCCGTGTCTCTGACACAGCCTGCAGGGACAGGGACAACTGTCTGCTGTAATTTTTTTGTTTTGGGAACAAACAAAATCCCATTTATTGCTTTCACCGACATCTAGAAAATTACCCGTTACACTAAAATGTTCCCAACACTTGTGCTTCATCTGTTAGATTACTTTATCTATGCATCAGAAATAAGGCCCTCTCGAGAAGAAACGAAGATCCAACTCTACCAGACTCTCATGCAACCTGTCTTGACACAGAATTCTGGGTCATATCTAGGGATGCCAGATTTGAAATCAACAAAAAAAGGCAGTACAATTAAGAAAATAAAAGTACATTTTCTGTTGTTAAAAATCATAAAGTTCAGTACAGAAAAATAAAATTTTAAGTTAAGAAATAAAACAAAATCATTACATATCAGTAACAATTTGTAAATTAAAGAGAAAAAAAACGAATGAACTAAGACCACAAATATTTTTTTAAATAAAAACTAGTCAGGTGTTTGACATATTATTTTTAAAAGTAAAAAGAGTATATATTAAAATTTTTAACTAAAAAATATAACCTTCTGTTTCAATTATTTAATAATCAGAGATATTATTTTACAACTTTTTAACGAATAACAAATATTTATAATTTTTTGTGGACTTGATTAACTATTCCGATTTTACCCTTTTCCGTTTTTAAAAAATTTACAAACACATTACAAGTGTACATAAAATTAGTTTATTAATTCGTTTTCTAAATTTTGAATTAGAAGTTTATTTCGTTATTTTCTCCAAAAATAAAACATCAAACCGAATGTTCTTTCAGATTGAAAATACAAATTTACAGATATTTCCGAAATTTGGAAATGATCCACTTCTAGGATCTCTATCCATTTTTCTTAAATGGATTTTTGTTTTGGAATATTTTCAGCAAAAGCATTTAAGGATATAAATTCGTCAAAGAGTTGATCTAAGCCAGTTTATTTGATTGAAAATAATTCAATTACGACATGAATGAAATGCATTTTTTGAATTAAGGTTAAAAATGGGAAGTTTATAAAATTTGTCATTTTTTACAGTAAAACGGTCTTCTATATAAATACTTATAACATTTTCGTATTTATTGTTGGCATAACAAAAAAAAAGTACAAAAAGAAGTACAGAGGCTAAAAAGAAGTAATTTTGCGTACTTCTTTAGGTGCTATGCAGTCAGAAGTACAATTAGTAAAAAACAGTACGCGTACTGCTGAAAACAGTACGTCTGGCAACCCTAGTCATATCGCATGCTGATGAAACATCACTGAGAGTCTTCGAGAGAAAAATGCACCGTAAAATATATGGTCGTATTATAGAAAACGGCAAGTATAGATGACGGATGAACCACGAGCTGTATTATCTGTATCCCGACATCGACGTAGTTTTGTATATCAAAATAGCGCGTTTTGCGCTGCCTAGGCCATGTCAGTATAATCAACCAGAATATACCAGTGCGAAAAGTATTCGAAGATGTACTCGAAGGACATCGAAAAATTGGACGACCAAGACTTCGCTGGAGAGACTACACTGAAAGAAAAACGCTTCGTCGCATGGATGAAACATTTTCGTTGATGTTTTACATTGTTATGGTGAAAAGTGTCGTATATCCGACAATTTGGTAGTCGCTACAACGACAAATTTCATACTTGACTTCAAAATTTTTTATCAAAACACCTACAATGTAATACAAACAGTGTATTTATGCACAATTGTCAATAAATAATTTCAGACATACTTCAAAACATTCATTACTGCAATGAAACAAAATCATTGTAGTAATGAAACAAATTCATTGCAACACTGACTCAAATTCGTTGCACCAATGAAACAAATTCATAGCAGCAATGAACAAATTCATTGCAGCCATGAAGCAAATTCATTGCAAGAACGATACTTATTCAAGATACTTCGATACTTATTAAGTTCATTGCAGAAAATGATTTCTCGTCCTTGCAGGAGGGCAGTCCATTTTTCATTATACTTATACTTACTTATTAATTACATATTGTATTTAAAATCACAATTAATTTATTTACAATTTTATTTTCATATTTCCATATCCAGCTAAGTAAAAAATAGGGATTACATTTGTTATATTTAATTATTTTAATACAATTTTTGCACATGTTTACATTACTGTGAAGTTACTAGGATTGGCGAATGAAAGAAAATATATTCTTAGACATATTTCTAGAAGAATATTTACCATTTCCTTAGAGCTGTACAAATCAAGTTTGTTTATTCCATTCATTGACCAAACCCATATTTACCACTCAGTGGTATATTTGTCCAAGTTTCCTGTTTTTTTTTTGTAATAAAAAGTTGTTTAATTTGAACTGACGCCAAAAATCAAATTTTTTTGGAATAGTAGAGTTGATCGGATTTTGCTTTTAAATTCTTCATTAATTAAACAGATGTCTTGATTTTCATTTGCAGGCGCACTGTATATCAGTTTGTAGTAAAAGTCAAATTCACATTATTCATGCTCCTCGTAGCTACAGAGGGTTTGGAGGAATCGGCCCTTCATGTCATTTAAAGGATGTTATAATTATACAGCTGTGTCACCTGTGTCTTCACGCTCTTGGGGTTTAGCTCTTGTGGTGAGACATGCTGACAATCACTTATGTTCTAGTAGTGTCAGTTTATTTAGTTTTGTTTTTCCAAAAGCTTTTGTATTCGATAGGCTTCTATGAAGAACGGTATGATTATACTGATGAAAGTCAATATCCCGGATATGAAAGTCAATGACAAATCGTTGGTTATATCGAACAGACCCAGACAATTCAGCTTGAATTCGTAGAGTTTGATGTGACACAGAAATTGTTCCATCTGCAAAGAAATGAAGGTATATTGGAATGATATGTAGAGAAATTTACTTAGAATAAGTTGATATATTGTATGAATTTAAGTATTGATTTTCTAATCATATATTGCTCGCAATAGATTGAAAATACAAGTATAAATAATTATTAACATTATAATATCTTGAGCTACGTCCTGCCATCACATGCAATTTAACCAGGAACATTATAATTACCTACTCCAAACTAAAAACGTATCTATCCCTCCATTTTTAAGAGTTTCCAAATATGAAAAATATTCCTCAAATTTTCAAAAATTAAAATGTTCGAGCGTTTGGTCGTATTTTAAATTAATTTTATTCTTCGATATTTCGCTGCCCTTTGGGTAGCATCTTCAGAGAGATAAACACAATTATTAATTAAAAACCGAAAAGAATTGATAAAAAAAAAAAAATTTTTTTGCTTGTCATTTGAAAAACAACTATAGCAAAAAATGTAAAAAATAAACAATTGAAGAAATTTTCTTGTCAATAAATAATCAATATTCTTCGAGCTTGAGGTCAGATTTGCTGTTGTTGTATTTATTTTCCTCGATATTTCGTTACTCCTTTGTGTAGCATCATCAGGAGGTATAAACAATATTTAACAATTAAAACAAAATAACAATTGTGAAAAAAAAAATTATGTCAATTTAAAAACGTTCAAACAAATTTTCCCGCCTTTTTTCAAAATTTTCTGAAGTTACACAAACAAAAATAATGTTCGTAAAAAGTTCATATAAATTAATCCAAAGACAAATATTAGATTGATAAACAATTTGTGCTTAAATGGTTCTACTTTTTACTAATTAAATGTCTGTAAATTTGGGCTACATCATCTGTATCTGTTTTATAGTTAATTCTTTTCAATGTTGGTGTATTAATTATCTGTAGCATTTCTAACATATAACGACGTTTATAATTGTTTTCTTTATTTAAAACCGCTGTATCCTGAAAGTTTGGGTAATGATTTAAACTAGCACAATGGGATGTTAATGCTGTTTTCTGTGTAGAAATGTGCCTATATTTCTGATCTGATTTGTGTCCTGGAATTCGTATTTTTAGTTTATTTTTTGTAGTCCCTACATATACTTTGTCACAAACCTCGTTGTCATTTCCCTTACATGGTATTTTATATACTATATTACACGTATCAAATTTGTCCAAACTATCCTTTGTTTTACTAAATATTCTGCCTATTGTGTTATATGTTTTGTGTGCTATCCTATAATTCTTGTCGTCAAATATTTTTGACTTCGCCAACCTATCTGTTATTCCTATCTGTTATTGACTTACAAGTTTGTTTGTACAACTTCAGAAATTTTTTTAAATTGACATAATTTTTTCACAATTGTTAATTTTGTTTTGTTTTAATTGTTAAATATTGTTTATATCTCCTGATGATGCTACACAAAGGAGTAGCGCAATATCGAGGAAAATAAATACAACAACAGCAAATCTGACCTCAAACTCGAAGAATATTGATTATTTATTGATAAAGAAAAGGTCGAACAACAGAATAAAAATATTAAAATTTTCTTGTCATATGAAAAATGATTTTTGTGTAGAAAATGTTTCTCTAATTTTCGGCCAGAAAAATAATTTGGTTGGAAAAAGTATATGGGGGAATTCAGCTAAAAAAAAAGTCACTTTTGGAAGCGACATGTCTCTGATTTCGATGAAATTTGGTAAGAGAAAATTTCCCCCAAAATATGATGTTTTTTTGGAATTTTTTTGTGGCGTTAATTGACTAAAAACCACGTTTTTCACCTATTTTTCTGTTGATAATAACTCGTAAACCGGGGAGAAACTTCTCACAATCACTGAGCTGTGCCCTTTCCAGTTTTCACTCACTGATTCCAGTTTTCACTCACTGATTGGGAAGTTTCTCCCCGTTCCTTTCATGGGATGTAATGGGAAACCAATTTTTTTTTTAATAACTCGTAAACGGTTCAACTTAAAATTTTGAAATTTCTCAGAAATATTCAGTATTAGAAAAAAACTTTTTTCTCTAAGAAAAAAAATTTTTCGATAGCCCAACTATGAATGCCGCAAAGCGAGTCTGCGACCTAGGCATGTAGGTATAGTAACCCATCCCCGCCAGGCCTCTTAAAGACCAAAAGACCAAAAACAAAAAAAAAACGACCACTGGCTCAGAAGTTAGCAACTTTACCCTACTACCCTCCGACCGCCAATCCGAAAATTTTGAACCCGCTGCCATTTCGCACCCTTGCATTTTCGGACATGGTCCTAGTGGACTTTTCTTCATGAAATGAGCCAAGGAATACGCTGGAGAAATTTGTCCGGAACTTCCTGAATCACCCTTTATAATAAATGTACTTTTGTACAGTTAGCACACGCTGTGCACTTTTTAATGGACAACAAATTTCCGTTTCTTTCTGTTTATTCGATTTTTAAATTATATATGATTTTCACCCATAATCCGGTTCGAGATCAAATATTTACTATTATTAAAATATTATTTTAACAGAAAATAAATTTTTTTAATATATGGAATCGATTGCAATGGTTTAGAATTCCTTTAATAAGTATTCGTTCTGGATCAACATCGCTAAGTACACTTTTGAAAAAGTATATTTTCTTATACAAATTGTTTTGTTTGTCGCTGAGTTCCTTTTCGTACATTTTATTTACTTTTAAGTACCTTCTTCTTAAGTGCATTGTTCTTCTTGGTACAATGATTGTAAAATTTCAAATACTTTTTGTACCTTTTAGTGGACTTTGTACAGATTTCAGTACATGATGTGTACTGCTGAATACATTTCTAAAGCTTTTTAATAACGTTTGTGTACCATAAAGAATATTTTGTTTACATTTTAGTACTTAAAGCATATACTAGTAAAAAAAACAGATTTTTATTAAACATTATTCACTTTGTGTACTTTTGAGTACATTTTGTACTGTTCGAAATACACTTTGTGTACATCTAGATTCACGTTGTTATGATTTTAAATTCACTTTGGATACTGGTTCGTACAATTGTCGTTAATTAATAAGGCAACATTTTTGTTAAAAAACGCAAACATTCATACTCGGTTTCAAGAAATCAAAATTCTCGAAATCTTGTCAGTTTCTGAAAAAACAAGAATTTTACGAATCCTTCTTACCTGTCTGTGCCACTCTTCATTCTCCACCAACACTGCATTTTCCAAACCCATGCAACCGATCAATTGTGAACTTTTAATAGCCCGATGAGCCGTCAGTGACAGCAACATAATGTCAAACACTAACTTCAGCGCATATGGAATGTAACTCGTATGGATGACACCTGCTTCGAAATATTGCCAAATCATGTAGTATATAATACCGATCGTTCCGAAATAAGTCGCCACTAATGTACATGCAACGGGTATTTGCCAAAGATAATGCAACTCCAAACCCACACGGTGGACTTTTTTAAAGAGACCTATAAACTTGGCCAAATCGCCCGTCAACTGATCGACTTGCGTGGAAGAAGTAATTAGGTCAAATGGTTGTATCACCTGGAGGCGTAACATGAACCTATGTTCCATGTAATGATTTAGAGATCCATACATAGCCTCGATACAGACGTAGAGTAGAGTAGCAACATGAAGATTTGACCAGATTTCAATGACAATAATATTTTGCAGAATTTTTACAGTGATTCCGTACCAGGATTTTGACAGCAACACATCTTGCATGATGCAAATGATTTCGCACACAAAAGTCACAATCTTTAGGGCAACAAAAGCCACATGGGACCATTGAAATATTTCATAGCTGCAATGGAGTTGCTCGATGACCTGCAGGAGCCGGAATAGGGAATTTAAGGCCCGTATTAGCCTTCTTCTATGCCAGGTCTCTGCCATTATCATGAATGTAGGACACAGAATAATGCATATAATCTGGGAGTAGATAATGGCGGAAACCATAGAGTTTTCATTCCGCCAAAAACAAAGATTGGCGTACGTGAAGATAGTGCAAAAAATGATACGAATAACAATGTGGAACCATAGCAAGGACTTGAGGACATACGCTTGTAGGACAAATCGAGTTCTTTGATTTAGCTGTTCGTTGGTACTTGAATTAGTTTGTGTTTGGAAGTCGTTGTTCCTTCTGCTAATGTTACTGCTTTCCCGCAAGGTGTTCCTGTTTTTGGTGTTGGTTAAATTGCATCTTTTGATTCCTAATGCAGACATTCCAAAACAACGGGAGTAGTAATAACAGATGTACAACAGTTTCCTGCATATTGTGGTTGACCGCCATTTGGATGCATTTGTTGTCGATAGCGACAGGGATGAAGTTGGTGGCGGTGGCAAAAGTGTCATTATATCGTATGTTACTAGATTGTAGTAAGACTGTCCATATCCGGTTGGCCAAACAGTAAATGAGCTGAAAATCAAAGTAACTTATATTAATTTAAAGAAATGGTTTTTACAGTATTAGAATTATTTCGTTGCGCGGAACATTTGTTCTTCATCAAAATTATGGCGTTTTAACAAGGCACATTTAAGATGCCAATGACAGTCTGTGGTGCAATGTTTAGCCTTACGTGACCCTTGTACCTGGAAACGTGGATTCAAATTCACAATTGTATACAAATTCATAATTTCATCCTTTTGAGACTACAAAAATTCTTTAGCCACAACCTTTCCCCTAATGTACCGAATTTCGGAAGGACAATAGGGCAATATTTTACTACGATATAGTGGGCAGATGTGGCAACAAACTAAAATGTAGATTTTATTTCATTGGAAGCAAATACATTTGTACATAAAACTAATTCATTACTCCTATGAATGAGAGAAAAATTTTGAAAATTTTCTTTAAACGGAGAGATTTCAGTAAACAATCTGTGGCATATGATTTTACCGACTCCAGAAGTCCGGCACGCTATTGAGTTTCAAACTGATATCACATTTAAGCGTTAAACTCATAAACGATTTGATCCCCAAAAAAATCTATATGTTTCAGAAATATTGACTTTTCCAATCTGTTACATTTTCTCAAAACTGGAGATATATTTTGGAACCCGTATGGAGCTACAAGCTCGATTAGTGTGAGGCTACACGAAAATTACTTCACTGTTTGTCTACACTTCTTAATCGACAATGGGAAATCGGTGCATAGCTGTCTTCTTTATCTTAAATTCTAATCCCAATGTTGATAGATTTGCTCAAATTTTTTAAATTAACTTTATTTACCTTTAATCTTTTTCAATTAATTTAATTATAATTCCAAACGGCTTCCAGTGAATTTAACGATTAGACTCGTTGTAATGCGATCCACTTTTGAATTTCCTGTTCACTGACGCAGTGACTTTCGATACAAGTACGATATCGCGTCGTAAATGAAAATAAAATTCAATGATGATTAGTGTAAGTGCAGCCAGTCAAGGAATCGTTAAGATAAATGATGATAACGTTTGTTGACACTTCAATACCTACTGCCTCTTTCTTCAAATCTAATCAACTATAGTAGGAGTGAGTGGCTTCGTTCGTTTTGTTCTGTTCCATTTCAATGGATGGTGGGTGCTACAAAGTAAATTGGTTTAATTTCCATCCTATGGTTGGGAGTATAATTCATTATTTTAATTGTTTTTATGCTGCCAACAACACTAGCAAAGGACACATAACCAAAGGATGTAGGGATACGATAATAGTGTTTATTCCAATGCGAGAAATGCCTCTCAAACAGCTCCTAAAGTCGTTAGGCATACGATATACGCCTTTCATCGTCCTTAATAAAGATTTGGGAACTGTTGATAAACGGTCACTTGTGGAGGAGTATTGATTTAAGATTGGTATCTAGAGGGCAGCGAGGCAGATTTACAGCGAAAGCTCTGCATGAACTACTAGGATACATAGGGGAATAGTTTGATTACACGATGGTAGCCATCTTAAAATTGAGTCTGCGTTCAATAATATTAGGCTCAGTGCTATATAATTAGCGCTATAGGCCTTTACTGTAGCCGTAGATTTTAAGGATATTGTGTACGCCAGAAGATGTGTGTCGGGCACCTCGACCAGCATCACGCACGTCACTACACGTACGCCTGAACGAGGTAACACGACGATTTGAACACACCTCTACATATATGTAAGTGAGTTAGGATATCCTCTTATATTTCTCTTCGAATTAACAAACTCGTAAAAACGTTTCTGATCAGATTTTATTTTAGCCTTTATCCTTACAATATAGTTAGCATAGCTTCGACGGTTTAATGCATTACTCTTTTGCATTGCAATAGAGTAATGCATGAAGTCTACACTATTTCAAATTCTCTTATACCTCTTACATAATCTAGTTTTGCCGTTTCTCAGGCCCCGTAACTCTTTTGTCGACCACGAAGAAGACGAAGAGTCAGTTTTTCCAAAAAAAATATAGGAACAGTCGAACGAAAGTTGGAATTCAGCACATCATAAAAATTATCACAGTCGGATAAAAAATCGCCTTCTACTAATGACCATCTAACGCTCAAAAGAGAGTCTTGCAAAACACAAAAATTTGAACGCTTAAAGTTATAAGATTTTAAAGTTTAAGCTATTACACAGTGCAACACGAAAAAAAATAACCATATACGGACACCACTACGTGATAAAAGACTAAAAAAAAAGACCAGTGTCTCCCAATTTTTCCCAAAGTTATGCACTTTTTTTTTTATGGGCCGCCAAAGATTTGGGGCCTCGGTATCATTTTCGTAAAAATGTGATCATTTTCTCAGGCTCATATCTTGCAAACCGTTCAGAATTTCGATTTACTCTCTGAGGCAAAGTTGTAGCTCTTCAACATTTTTGTTGAAAGTACTTTTGTTAGAAAAACCTCACTATCTCCGGTCTTAGAAGGGTTAATGCGGAGTATTATACCTTAAAAAAAGCTTGAAGTGTTGTCTTTTACGGAGTCTAGGAATAAATAAGTTTACTAGGGCTGTTTTTTGAGAAAACCAGATTTTTTTAAAAAAGTGAGATTAAAAAATTTGTTTTTTTGTAATTTGCCCCAATGATTCAATAAAGACGAGAGTGTCTTACAAGCATTCAAAGAGTGTGTAATATTTATTTCAAAAGAAAGTATTATACAGTTTCCTTGAATTTTGAACGGTTTGCTACCTATGGACCTGAACAGGAGAAAAAGGTAACAAAAATGAAATTAAAAAATTTTCGGCAAATTTTTCACTTTTGCGTGCTACCTAAACAGTGTTAAGAATCATCTCTAGGAAGTTTATATGTGCTAGAAATTTGTTTATTGAGATCTTAGGTAAATTTTTGTAGTTGATTGTTTCCTTGAATTTTGAACAGTTTGCTACCTATGGACCTGAACACGGGAAAAAGGTAAAAAAAAAATCGAATTTTTTTAAGTTCTTTGCGATTTTGATCTGGAAGGTGAAGTTGTTTGATTTTTTTTGTTCACAATTTTTGTTCTTTATGACAAGAGCTACAACTTTGCCTCGGAGAGTAAATCGAAATTCTTAACGGTTTGCAAGATATGAGCCTGAGAAAATGATCACATTTTTACGAAAATGATACCGAGGCCCCAAATCTTTGGCGGCCCATAAAAAAAAAAGTGCATGACTTTGGGAAAAATTGGGAAACACGGGTCTTTTTTTTTAGTCTTTTATCACGTAGTGGTGTCCGTATATGGTTATTTTGCCATGACTTAAAAAATTACACACAGTGTTATTCTTCAGCACTAATTACACTGTGCGACAAAATTAGATTTTTTAAAAATTATGAGGCGGATTCTGGTAGAAAGGTCTAAAAAAAAAAAATATGCGTGTATCGGCGTTTTGCCAGATCTGATCAGAATTTTTTTTAGTGGGGGTCAAAGTTTCCGCCCCTCGGAAGTTTCCATCAACATATCGGCATACGGTTAACAGGCAGGAATTCGGTTAACCGGTTAACCAGTTTCGGGTTTGAATACAGTAGTAACAATCTTGTCGCGATGTAGGATCTTGTCCATGTCTGACAAACTCAGCCTGGTCAGCATCTGACCCAGAGTGGGCGGCTGGTAAATAGTAGGTAAAATGCAAAACCCGGGTTGGCTGGGCTTGCTTACCGCCACCGTGGTATAGTGTAAGATAAAAATACATAATGAGAATGAGAAACATGAATCCTCCGCAAACGTTATATCGACTACGATATACGGATATGCACTTGGAATATTAGAACACTATACAGATCCGGTGGCACTATCCAAATGGCAGAAGTACTCGAGAATTATAGGACTCGCATAACTGCTATCCAGTAGATGCGATGGGCAGGACATGACTATACAAGGATGAAGAACTGTGACATATGCTACAGCTGCCATGACGAAAAGCATGAATTAGTTAGCGGATATTTAGTTGTCAAAATGCAGCAACATCTAGTCTTAAGGTTCAACCCCGTGAGTGAACGTATAGCCACTATTCACATCAAAACATGCCCCGACAGTAGAAAAAGACGATGACACAAAGTACATGTTTTATGAGCGCCTAGAGGAAACATACGACCGCTGCCCTGGCCATTACATTAAGATTGTTCTAGCTGATTTTAATGCCAAAGTCGGCAGGGAAAGTATCTTTGAACCAATCACCGGTAAATTCAGTCTGCACGTCATTACTTCCAATAACGGAATGAGATTTTTAGATTTTGCCTCGGCTAAAAACATGTAGTACGAGATTCTAACATAAAGACACCAATAAGCAAGGGCGTAGCCAGGATATCGGCTAGAGGGGCGCAACAAGGTATAGTACACAAAAAGAAAATTTTAACACTAAAAGTTGTCGCTCTTTTCAGTCTTTCTGTGGACTTAAGTCAACTGAACGACACCAATTTTAAATGACAAATATGAACAGAAGGTGATATGAAATCAACCAAAACCGACTGTACAATATCCCACAGCACCTTGCGTCCGTAACCTGTTTATAATAAAAATCGATAACATCAAGCATTTGTATGTCAGCTATATCAAATCATTCACGGTCTTATCTCATATACAAAATTTCGTAAAAATCGGTAATCGAGCCGGTAATACCAATCATGGTTGGTAAAATTAGTATTGGGACTATTACAAAGCTTAAGCCGATGTGGCGTATATTCTAATTAGTCAGCCTTGGTCTAAGAAAAGCTTATGCACAAACATTTCTTGAAACCGGTTAATATTTGTTACCTCTAAAACCTATAGTACCAAGCTCTGTTGGTAAAACGTGGGCCGCTTCTCACAAACAATGATCATGATAAAAGCTTTTATGTTGGCGGCTATATCAAAATATGGGCCGATGTGATCAAATTTCAAAATCTATCATCGATAGTATCAAGCTTTGGAAGCAGATTTGTACATTTTCTAAATATATAAAAATATGTGGACCGCTAAGAGGGTTCAATATTATACGTCGCTTACCCAGTTAAATGTAATGTAGCCAATTCCGGTTAAATTGGTTTGTATTTGCTAGTTGTACTTTGATCACAAAAATATATAGGCAAACGGACATGGCCAAATCGATTCAGAAAATTAATGATCTTACATATCTCTATGTTACAAGAATCAGAAATAACTCGTAATACCCACTTACCACAATGTGGGGCCGGGTGTAAATATTGATTCGTTTCGTATTCTAGATAGAGGCAACTGCCCGTCTTGCCTCCCCCTGGCTACGCCCATGTCCATAAGGCTACTTGGATATTCCCTGATCAACAGATTGATCACTAGGTAATTGAAGGAAGGCACTCTACTAGTGTTATGGGCGCACGTGCGACTTGAGGTGATAATAGCGATACGGATCACCTCAAAAAAGGTTAAGCAGAGAGAAAGTCGTACGAAACTAGACATATAGAAAGCCGGACATCGGAATGTTGCAATTACCAGAGATAGTCACGGCCTAAGCAGAGAAACCCACTCAGATACTGGCGCAGAACGCACCTCTTCCTCATGATTCACATTTCCCACTCTACGAAAACTGCTGCAGAGACCGTTATTGGTTATGAAAAACCGCACAGTGCGGTATCGCATGGCAACAAATGAAAACAACGCTGCACGTATGGCAGTGCTTCAATAAGTTGTAACGCGAGCGGTATAAGGACAAGACGCGAGGGGATCCCCGTTTATTGCAGATGGAAAAATGATTATGTATGTAGAAAGCGAGAGCTTGAGTAAATTGAATCTTACAGAAGTAAGAATGAGGCCCGTAAATTCTACCGGAAAGTATAAAGCCAAACCAGCAGAAATGGATCAGGGCGCCCTTTTTGTAGAAATAAGGACGGGAATCTTGTCGCAGCTGTGCAGAGTATGTTGGGTATACGTAGAAATCATTTCTCTGATTTACCTGTCCCAGGAGTCTTCAATACAGATGAGGGTGTTAAGCAAATACAGGATGATTGCCTCGAATGCACCCTCCTTGTCAAAGCGCAGTTTAAATTAAATTTCCCAGCTTAAGAACAACAAAGCCGCTGGTGCTGATGTACTACCGGCCGAACTGTTTAAGGCAGACGGCTATGAGTTGGAAAGATGCATGCATCAACTCATATGCAAAATCCGGCTAGACGAATGCATGTCTTAGCATACTGTATCCTGTTTTCAAAAAAGGCGACCCAAGTATATGTACAAACTATCGTGGAATGAGCTATATATCATTCGCATACAAAGCCCTCCCGATCGTAGTGTACGAAATACTAAAGTCGTTTGTTGCCAATCTGATCGGACCTTATCAGTGAAGCTTTAGACCTGGAAAGTCAACTATCGACCAGATATCCATATTAAGGCAACTCCTGGAGAAAACTCATGGAAAGCAAATCGATACCTACCACCTCTTTGTAGATTATAAGACTGCCTTCGATAGTCTGTTACGGAGAAAACTGTACCAAGTTATGTCGGCGCTTGGTATTCCTGCTAAGCTGACAGCAGCCTTTGTAGAATGACACTGACCGGCATGAAATCATTAGTAAATCATTAGTAATCACACCATTTAATACTAGGCGATGCCTCAGGCACCCTATCATGCGATCTCTTCAACATATTAAGAAATCATTATGAGAAAAGCTGCAGTCAGTACGAGTAAAACTATCAGCAGCAAAAGTCACATGCTGCTCGCGTATGCTGATGATTGAGACATCATTGGACGAAATCGGCGAGAAGCTAAAATAAATAAATAAATGGTTTCCCACTGGAAGAATTGGGAGAGCTTCCCAAAACCAGTGAGCTGTTCGCTTTCCAGCGAGAAGTTACTGCAGTTTTTTCAAGAATTGGGAAGGAATCAGCAAAAGTGGGTTTGGCAGTAAACAAGGACAAGACAAAAGTATTGATTTCGACGAGCAGAACATCCACCCGTAGATAAACCTTATAATTTCGAGATAGTGGACGTATCCACTTACCTCGGATCAGCCGTGAACAGAAGCAATAACTTCAGCCTAGAAAAAGAACGGAGAATTGTGCTTGCAAACAAGTGTTATACACAGAAAAAAATAATTTTTCAATTCAATTAAAAAATTCGAAAATTCAAACAAAATATTAATTGAAAATCCTGTTATAACAAAAATCACATATCAGCTACCATATTTGTAGGTAGTTCACTGGAAGATCGTTTCGATGTTTGTGACACAGCGTCTTTTCGGGCAGCGTCTAGCTCGTTATGCCACCGACTGCCTGTACAAACTTATCTCCAACTGAAGTTATGTGGTTGTTCTTATCGTATTTACTTCCTTAAATATTGGGGTATTTCTTATGAATTTTTCATTTCAATATTTGAGTAATTTGTCAGTATATAATGAAAAATGTAATTGAGTGCTGAGATTTTTCACGTACCAATTTTTTTGTTAACATTTTACAGTCGTTTTTTCTTTCTGTGTATCTGGCTAAGCAAGCACTTCCGAGCATAGATAAAGGAAATAATAGATATAGCGCGCCCATTATCAACTTTGTTCACTAGGTGCTGTCCTGTACTAGTGTCACTTTCACTGAAGTTTCCCATAATTCTCATTGACGATTATTCAGAATTGTGGGAAATTTTTGTTAAAAGTAATTCAAACACGGGAAAAATGTAACAAAATTTAAATGATTTTATATAATAGCATTTGTTTCTTATATACAAAAATATTTCAAAGCCCCGTAAGACCGCCCAAAGATAAACATGCAGGAACGCCTTTTTAATCTAAAAACTCCCCCCGCCCAAAAACTGTAGCAACTTCTGTGGTCGCATATGCCAAAACCGTTAGAGTGTCTGAGGACTGTCAACACGGAATGGCCCTGACTGTCAACACGGAATGACCCGGAAGAAGAACAAATTTATTAGGACATAGTCGGTGGTGACATGGCTATCAGATATTCTACTTTAAGTCACGTGTTGTATTCTTGTTTCGCAGTGATATTTTTGTTAAATATTATATTTTTTTTGATATGAAATTTTAGAATTTTAATGTCATATTTTTTGATTTTTGACGTAGAATACGTCTTACCTTACGGTATGAGGAGTCATGTCAGGTTTTTATTGTTGTAATCTTTATTTCATTGAATTTGAGGAAACGGCTAGATGAATTTTATTAAAATTTTTTTTGTAGGTAAATGAAGATGTTATCTTTCGTTTGATATACATTTCATATTGTTTGATATATTTCTAGTATTTTAATTTCTCAAATGAAAATTGTTTAAACACATACACTCAAACATATGTGTGGTGTTTGGTTGAGTGTTTTTGGTTGCTCAACATTGCTTAGGAACATGTATCTAGTAAAAAGTGAAACGAACAACAAGCTAATGTTGCTTGGCAACATGTATCTAGTAAAAAGTGAAACAAACAGTAAGCTAACGTAATAAAGCTTTTTTGCGAAAGCTTCAATAAAGCTGTTGTAACATTAATTTTGAATTGTAAAGCGTAAAGCTTTCGCACAACGCTCGAATGCTAATGCGAAGACTCGATAAGGTAAACCTTTTTTAATATTAGGGCGGCCCTCTCAACATTCGCAGAACTTATTTCAATAAAAATATTAATTAAAATACATAAATTAAATTAAGTTTAAAAAAATTACAGCAGACATTTGTCCGAGGCTTTCGGCCACGGACTGTCCCTGCAGGCTGTGTCAGAGACACGGCCATTAAGTTTAACGTAGAATACGCCATCCGATAAGACAGAAAACATATATAACAATAAATTCATTTGCTTATATTATTTATCATTTATTGTTATATATGTTTTCTGTCTTATCGGATGGCGTCTTCTACGTTAAACTTAATGGCCGTGTCTCCGACACAGCCTGCAGGGACAGTCCGTGGCCGAAGGCCTCGGACAACTGTCTGCTGTAATTTTTTTGTTTTGGGAACAAACAAAATCCCATTTATTGCTTTCACTGACATCTAGAAAATTACCCGTTACACTAAAATGTTCCCAACACTTGTGCTTCATCTGTTAGATTACTTTATCTATGCATCAGAAATAAGGCCCTCTCGAGAAGAAACGAAGATCCAACTCTACCAGACTCTCATGCAACCTGTCTTGACACAGAATTCTGGGTCATATCTAGGGATGCCAGATTTGAAATCAACAAAAAAAGGCAGTACAATTACGAAAATAAAAGTACATTTTCTGTTGTTAAAAATCATAAAGTTCAGTACAGAAAAATAAAATTTTAAGTTAAGAAATAAAACAAAATCATTACATATCAGTAACAATTTGTAAATTAAAGAGAAAAAAAACGAATGAACTAAGACCACAAATATTTTTTTAAATAAAAACTAGTCAGGTGTTTGACATATTATTTTTAAAAGTAAAAAGAGTATATATTAAAATTTTTAAATAAAAAAAATAACCTTCTGTTTTAATTATTTAATAATCAGAGATATTATTTTACAACTTTTTAACGAATAACAAATATTTATAATTTTTTGTGGACTTGATTAACTATTCCGATTTTACCCTTTTCCGTTTTTAAAAAATTTACAAACACATTACAAGTGTACATAAAATTAGTTTATTAATTCGTTTTCTAAATTTTGAATTAGAAGTTTATTTCGTTATTTTCTCCAAAAATAAAACATCAAACCGAATGTTCTTTCAGATTGAAAATACAAATTTACAGATATTTCCGAAATTTGGAAATGATCCACTTCTAGGATCTCTATCCATTTTTCTTAAATGGATTTTTGTTTTGGAATATTTTCAGCAAAAGCATTTAAGGATATAAATTCGTCAAAGAGTTGATCTAAGCCAGTTTATTTGATTGAAAATAATTCAATTACGACATGAATGAAATGCATTTTTTGAATTAAGGTTAAAAATGGGAAGTTTATAAAATTTGTCATTTTTTACAGTAAAACGGTCTTCTATATAAATACTTATAACATTTTCGTATTTATTGTTGGCATAACAAACAAAAAAGTACAAAAAGAAGTACAGAGGCTAAAAAGAAGTAATTTTGCGTACTTCTTTAGGTGCTATGCAGTCAGAAGTACAATTAGTAAAAAACAGTACGCGGACTGCTGAAAACAGTACGTCTGGCAACCCTAGTCATATCGCATGCTGATGAAACATCACTGAGAGTCTTCGAGAGAAAAATGCACCGTAAAATATATGGTCGTATTATAGAAAACGGCAAGTATAGATGACGGATGAACCACGAGCTGTATTATCTGTATCCCGACATCGACGTAGTTTTGTATATCAAAATAGCGCGTTTTGCGCTGCCTAGGCCATGTCAGTATAATCAACCAGAATATACCAGTGCGAAAAGTATTCGAAGATGTACTCGAAGGACATCGAAAAATTGGACGACCAAGACTTCGCTGGAGAGACTACACTGAAAGAAAAACGCTTCGTCGCATGGATGAAACATTTTCGTTGATGTTTTACGTTGTTATGGTGAAAAGTGTCGTATATCCGACAATTTGGTAGTCGCTACAACGACAAATTTCATACTTGACTTCAAAATTTTTTATCAAAACACCTACAATGTAATACAAACAGTGTATTTATGCACAATTGTCAATAAATAATTTCAGACATACTTCAAAACATTCATTACTGCAATGAAACAAAATCATTGTAGTAATGAAACAAATTCATTGCAACACTGACTCAAATTCGTTGCACCAATGAAACAAATTCATAGCAGCAATGAACAAATTCATTGCAGCCATGAAGCAAATTCATTGCAAGAACGATACTTATTCAAGATACTTCGATACTTATTAAGTTCATTGCAGCAAATGAAATAAATTCGTTACAATAATGAACCAAATTCAACAACCATACTTTCACCACAGTAACGAACAATTTACAATTGATGAACACATTTTCATAGCGGGAATGAAACGTTACGTTAGCTCACTTTCGATGACAAAAGTTGTTGGGGTGATGAACATTTACATCCGTGTGACGATGCTTTTCCGTTCAGTGTAGGTGGAAGATTGCCTGCTAGAACGTGGTTTTACCAATTGGACGAGAAAAGCTGAAGATCGAGATGGTTGGAGAAACTGTTATCCTCAAATTGTAAGGCGTTTGATCCCTCTGGGTTGTTTGGGGCCACCTAAGTAAGTAGGTACTCGCATGATTTGCTATTTTACTGCTTAGACACATGTAACTACTATCGGGTGTTTTTTTTAGCTGCATGAGAACTTAAAATGATAATACAGGACAGAAATATTGTTGAAATTAAATTTTTTATTATAATCTGGTACATAATTCATAGCATTTATTTTCTAAATATGATTTCCGGCATATGTCCGCCGCGGCTACGAGTTACATGGTCCATTCGATCAGTCCAATGTTTGACTACATTTTGCAATAAATCTGACCGATGGCGTCAATGGTGGCTTGGTGCAGGGCAAGTTGCGCTGTCTTGTTGGAACCAAATGTCATTGATGTTTATATTTTTGGATACAAAATTTCCGTCAGCATGGCTCGATAGCGCTCGCCATTCACCGTAACAGCAGTGCCTTGATCAAAACGATCAATAACTGTACGAATTGCTTGGTCACTAGGCCAATTATGTTGATTGTAAAATGGACGAAGTGCTCTATGAACTTCGGGAACAGATTTATTTTTTTTTTCAAATAAATATTCACAATTTGGAAGCGTTGTTGCAGCGTTAAACGATTCATGATGACTTGCCAAACCTTACTTAACAGGAATTTCAACATAGTTTGACGTTCTCATCTGTGAAACCATTGTTATCGATTGTTCTCATGCAGCTAAAAAACACAGCCGTTATATAGGAAAATTCATAAAGTGCAGGATGCAGCCAATTTGGGGCAATAGTTATTTATAACATAATTTGTTGCCTTACAGTGGGAGTTACTCGTTTTAACAACAGATCCAAATCAATAATAATTTACAATCTGCACTATCTTCCACTATTATTACCTCCTGACCTTCAGTAATGGAGTAGGGCTGAAAAGTGGTCTCTCCACATTTTGAGCACACGCTGCTTATCAGTCACCAGATTTCCATTCTCGTCCTTGCAGGAGGGCAGTCCATTTTTCATTATACTTATACTTACTTATTAATTACATATTGTATTTAAAATCAAAATTAATTTATTTACAATTTTATTTTCATATTTCCATTTCCAGCTAAGTAAAAAATAGGGATTACATTTGTTATATTTAATTATTTTAATACAATTTTTGCACATGTTTACATTACTGTGAAGTTACTAGGATTGGCGAATGAAAGAAAATATATTCTTAGACATATTTCCTTAGAGCTGTACAAATCAAGTTTGTTTATTCCATTCATTGACCAAACTCATTCTACCACTCAGTGGTACATTTGTCCAAGTTTCCTGTCTTTTTTTTGTAATAAAAAGTTGATTAATTTGAACTGACGTCAAAAATCAAATTTTTTTGGAATAATAGAGTTGATTGGATTTTGCTTTTAAATTCTTCATTAGTTAAACAGATGTCTTGATTTTCATTTGCAGGCGCACTGTATATCAGTTTGTAGTAAAAGTCAAATTCACATTATTCATGCTCCTCGTAGCTACAGAGGGTTTGGAGAAATCGGCCCTTCATGTCATTTAAAGGAAGTTATAATTATACAGCTGTGTCACCTGTGTCTTCACGCTCTTGGGGTTTAGCTCTTGTGGTGAGACAGGCTGACAATCACTTGTGTTCTAGTAGTGTCAGTTTATTTAGTTTTGTTTTTCCAAAAGCTTTTGTATTCGATAGGCTTCTATGAAGAACGGTATGATTATACTGATGAAAGTCAATATCCCGGATATGAAAGTCAATGACAAATCGTTGGTTATATCGAACAAACCCAGACAATTCAGCTTGAATTGGTAGAGTTTGATGTGACACAGAAATTGTTCCATCTGCAAAGAAATGAAGGTATATTGGAATGATTTGCAGAGAAATTTACTTAGAATAAGTTGATATATTGTATGAATTTAAGTATTGATTTTCTAATCATATATTGCTCGCAATAGATTGAAAATACAAGTATAAATAATTATTAACATTATAATATCTTGAGCTACGTCTTGCCATCACATGCAATTTAACAAGGAACATTATAATTACCTACTCCCAGCTAAAAACGGATATATCTTTCCATTTTTTAGAATTACCAAATTTGAAAAATATTCCTCAAATTTTCAAAAATTAAAATGTTCGAGCGTTTGGTCGTATTTTAAATTACTTTTATTCTTCGATATTTCGCTGCCCTTTGGGTGGCATCGTCAGGAAGATAAACAGAATTATTAATTACAATCGCAAAGAATTGATAAACAAAAAAATTTTTTTTCTTGTCATTTGAAAAACAACAATAACAAAAAATGTAAAAAATAAACAATTGAAGAAATTTTCGTGTCATATGAAAAATGTTTTAAGTTACAGCCAGAAAAATTTTTGTGTAGAAATAGTGTTTCTCTTTTTCAGCCAGAAAAATAATTTGGTTGAAAAAAGTATATGGGGGAATCCAGCTAAACAAAAAATCACTTTTGGAAGTGACATGTCTCTAATTTCTGTGAAATTTGGTGGAGAGGTAGAGTATCACAAGAGAAAATTTCCCCCAAAATTTGATCTTTTTTGGAATTTTTTGTGGCGTTTATTAACCAAAAACCACGTTTTTCACATATTTTTCTGTTGATAATAACTCGTAAACGGTTTAACTTAAAATTTTGAAATTTCTCAGGCATATTCCGAACAGAATTGGTATTAGAAAAAAACTGAAAAACAAAAATATATTTAAATTATTCTTTGAAAAATTACGTTTTTTCTCAAAAAAAAACAGATCCATCCTTCGAAAAATCCGAAATAAATAGCTACGTCTTCTATGAACATTTTACCGTTTTCCGCATGTCTATAGAGCAAAAAATAAGAAAGTTATAGAGCTTTCTGTAGGATAACTTCAGTAATATCTATATGAAAAATTTCTAAAAATTGTAAACAAGTCAATATTTCTGACTCAAATTAATGAATATTTTTGTTTCCATCTACATAGTATGTGGGTGATTGTTCGGAAATTGTCATTTTCTCGTCCTTTGAATTTTCCCACCCTAAAATGGTCGAATGGCGATTAAATTGCGACATGTTCCCGAAGCTACGATGGTACTCTATTACTTCCATTAAACACATTCCATTCTGAACCGTGTAAGTCGGTTTTAGGGAGCAAAAACTGTTCAAAATGTCACAACCATGGCCTGTCCTCCGTACCGAATTCAGGACTTCAGCAGTAATATCCGTCAAGGACGTGGCTTGAAAGAAGTTACCCGCATATATGTTCTAAGGGACATTTAGATTTACAATTCTACGCAAAAAAATTGGAGGAATATGCACGCCATGGTTATTGAACGGTCCACGAAGTCAGTCCAACAGTTTTGTCAGAATTTTGTACAATTTGAATTCGACTGTGGTGGCGCCATCTCCGGGGTTTCAATATGACCCACTTGCTGGCATTTTGGAGTGGAGGGAGTAGTGGCAGTATTTACACCGGCAGAAGTCAACACACGCACATGTATACGAAGGGGAATTCAATTCGAAAAATTGAAAAGCTAAGTCACAAAATAATACGTCACAACCGTTCTCTTATGATTCACATATGCCGTACGATATTTAGGCTTGATTCCCGGTTATGAAAGTAATATTTCATTGCCTGAACTTCATTGTCTTTGGAACTTGTCGAATTCCAAACCGGTCTGGAGCACGGTTAGGTTAAACACTGAAAGTCACAACCGTGGCTGTCACAACCGTGTCATATAGTTTCCAATACTGACTAAAATTGATAAATAATGGTTTCGTGACACTGAATGATTAATGTGGAGTAGGCTGACAACACAGTAGGCTTTTGCGAAAACCTGGCAACACAGTAGGCTTTTGCGAAGACCTGGAAAAACGAGAGTGAAGTATTTGACATATCTTGTGGCAATCGTCAGTCGTGTGTAGGTCGTGAAAGGTATTAGTCAATTGGCGAAGTTAACTAAATAAATTAGTTAAAACATTAAAATAGTGCGTTTTATTCAATTGATATATGTATATATAAAATTGTTTTATCATATCAACACTTTGATTTGTCAAGTTCCGTTTAGGCAGTCACTACCGTGGCATCGGAATACCATCAATGCTCCATAACTTCGATTGCTTTGGTGTTGTAGTACAGTGATCTTCAGATCATACTTTTGGACCGTGATAACATTCAGAAACGTAAAAAAAATGGTACTGCAGACATATCGGGGTTTGGAAAAATTGCTATCTGAAAAATAACAATTTCCGAACAATCACCCATGTATATTAGACCGGGCCGATTTGTAAGGACAAAAATTTGCCGATATTGTGCCATCAATTTTTCGATAGCTTTTGGCATGAGGAAAAAAAGTTCCACTACGACATATCCAAAAAATCATTTTCGAGGCGCCAAAATGTCAATTGTTTGATTTTTTCTCAACTTATATTTTTAAGGTTGTTTTTAGTAGGTAATAAAAAAAAAATGGAGTGATTGAATTTTTTTTTAAACATTACATTTCCAAGGTGAAATTGTACGCTAAAAAACGATGGCGATAGCAGTTTTGCCAAAAAAAATGTTTTTCTTTAGGTTTTGAACGAGTTTTTGTCGAAAAATCAATTTTTTTAAGCATTAATTTTTAAGGTTTTTTTAGTAGGTATGTTAAAAAAAAATTCGCCAATTTCAAATTCTTTAAATATATCGCATCCAAGGTAAAATTGTGCACTTAAAACGATGGCGATATCATTTATTCGTAAAAACTGTTTTTTTTTTGGATTTTGGACGATTTTTTTTCGAAAAATCTTTTTTTTTTTTGGTAAGTTGCATACGTTGGAAGTACTAATGCTGTTTTGCGGAACCAATAACGACGTAAATCGAGGGATTACTGTATTTATTAGGGTGATCAATTATTCGGGTTGTTGCGAAAACCGGGTTTCGAATTATTCGAAAAATGGCATTTAAAAAAAACCGGGTGCCTTTTTTGAAATTCAGAAAAAACCGGATAATCCGGTTTTCAAATGTATGCCGAATAACAAATTAAAACACAATTTTTGACAAAAAAAAATTTATTAAAAAATAACAGAAAACAATTCAAATCAATACTTGATTATATATAAATATATTTAATTTAATCTTTAGTTTTCCCTAAGGTAACATTTAAGAAATAAGATACAATTTCAGTGCTTGGGTGTATACCTATTTTTTCTTTGGTTTTTATAAAACTTGACATTGAAAACGCCCTTTCACTCAATGTACTAGTTGGACTTATTGTGTACAAGGCGTTTAATAATCTGTCAAGGTTTTCAGTCCTTTTGCCGCTCTTATCCATATATAAAAAATCTTCCAAAAGAAAATTTTGGGTAGATTTTTTAATGGTAGTTTTAGGATTTTGAACGTTTTTTATAGCGTTATTTAGTTCTGTTTCTATAGTATCTTCAGTGGCATCAACGATCATTTCGTCATTTGAATCTGTAAACGAATCGTGTTCTTGCCAACTCTTTTGTTTAATTTTTACTTGAATATTTTAGAAATGCGTCACTAATTGGGAGTTTACTCGTACTTAAATACAAAATGAGAGTATTCAGTGTTTGAACACGTCTTTCTGATATACGTCTTTTTAGAATTTCATATAAATTAACTGATAATTGGTTTTGAATTGTTGAAAAGTGTTTAAGTAAAAATTTAAAAATACCTTCAGCATCAGCTAAAGTCGAAGAGTTTGCAGAAAGTTTTTGTATAGACATTTCCAAAGGTTTAAGGGTGTCACGATATCATTTTCACTAAATGGTGGCAGTCCTAAGTCCAATAAAGTATGATTCACACATTTGTGCAATTTTAAAAATTGAGAAACCATATTGGCCATAGAATTCCAGCGGTGCTTAACATCATGGATAAGTTTAAGCTCCTTATTAAATTGGTCTTTTACAAACATTTGTAATTTCTTTTGCTTTTCAGCCGACTTATTAAACATTGAAACGCATTTTCTAACACGTTTTATAATAGAGCTTACATTATCATTTAAAGTCATGTATCCATCTACAAAGTCGAAATAGTTATTTGTAGCATTATCGTTATCATATTCTTCATCGTCGTTAGTATCCTCTTCACCGCCAATTTCGTTATTGTTGACCACACTGCAGTTCTTTTTGTAAAAGCTTTCAACAACACACAGATGAATGAGGTGATTTATGCAGAGCTGCGACTCTGAATCAATACTTCGGCCGTATTTTGCCATGACCGCTCCACCATCATGGGTCGATGCTACTATGTCATGCTGCATATCTAAGCCAAATTCTTCCAACTTTCGTTTGATGACTTGTTCCACGCTAATTAATTTCATCTGCCTTTTAATTTCATCTCCTCCAAACCGAGGTTAAAAACTTCAAACAATTTGCTTTCGGGATCAAGTGTTCGCACAGTAACATTTATGTATTTTATGTAAGATATATCCGACCATTCATCGACCACAAAAGAGAAGCGCTGGGTTTTTTGCTTTAAGTAAATCAATTTTTTCTTTAACTCATCTTTTTTGGATAGATAGAAATCATATATTTTCTCCCATATTGTAGTCTCAGAAGCCGGCATCGTGAATTGTTTTTTAGTGCACGCACAGAAAGTCCATCCTCAGCAACACAGCGGGAAAAAGTCTCACCAATAGTTTCTTTTCTGGAAACGTATTTAAGCATAGAACAATTTTCAACTGGTTTAACGGATCCACCCGCCTCTTCATTTACGTTGAGGTCTGCTTTGGTTGTTGCGTCAATTTTATGTACACTCCTCAAATGGTTCAGTAGAGCAGAGGTCGAGGAACCCCTGCAACCTAATTGCTTAGGACATTGCCGGCATCTAGCTTTATCCTTTCCATCTCGATCAAAATATTTCCATACAGAAGACATCTACATCCAAAAGAGTTGAACACCGTTGTAAGACAGCACAATATTTCATTATAAACCAAAAAACTTACCTGCTCAATGTTAGGTCAAACAATTTATTCACTATTTTAACTTTAATAAAAAAAATAGAGCTCTGCTTTTAAATTTTGCTGTTTGGCATGTATCAATTTATTTGTAAAAATGTGAATGGAAAGTAAAACATGAAAAAACAGATGTTTGTAGTAGTTGCCAGATTTATAAAACTAACAATTAAGTTGTTCGGCCGAAACACTGGAAAAAAACATGTACGAGTACACATTTAACACAATTATGAATAAAATTGAATAAAAAATATCGAACGCCAAAAAACCGAGATTCGACAAAAAAATAACCGGATTATTCGATATTCGAAAAACAGGGATTTAAAAAAAACCGACGGTTTTTATGAGTGAAAAAAACCGAGTAGCCGGTTTCTGAAAACCGAACTGATCACCCTAGTATTTATACTAAAATCAGTTCTCCACAGGTATCGTCAGCAGCCCTGAAGGTTTCACAGCAACTAGTTTTCGTATATAACTCTGTTATTGCTTTTTTGTTTTGTTTCTTATTTCCCAATGTTTTTATATTCTTTTCCAGTTTACCCCGCTTTGCGACTTTAGTGACAGTGTGAATATCTAGTTTATCTGTGGACTTTAAACCAAAACGGTGGAAAATATTAATTGTTTAATAAATATAAATACATAAAATAAAAATTCATCAGAAAATTTAGAACACAATAGTGGTCTTCATGAAAGCTCGAAAGAACCTCGTAAACTCGAAAACATCGTAAACTTGCACAACAAACGTCAAAACAAACAAATTTCCCATACAAAGCGACTTGCTCAAAAGTGGAAAGTTTTCGAGGCGAATTTGCTGCGCAAACGTGGGATGGAGAAACGTGTAAACTTTTGACATTTCGTTGTCATCTGACTAGGATGGATAAATAAGGTGATAGCACTAGAACAGTAGAAAAAGTACACATACATAATACATGCCATTGCCACTGCTACCACCTTATGTATCCATCTTGGTCAGGTGATATGGTTTTGAGCACAACTACGCTGAGCAACTTTACCTGGTGCCTCATGCAACGGTGCGAGTGAAACTTGCGCTGAGCAAAAGTTCTCGGCTTTCACGTTTGCATGAATGCCGCTAATATGGAAGAAGAGGGAGAACCACCAGCACAGGCTTTAGAACACATGCCTTAACATAATGTGCTACTATTCGGTGCACCAAGCGAACTAGATGGAATTTCTTTGCCAACTTCTTTCGATATTTTGAAATATTACTTTTTTTTGGGCGACCAGTGGAAAAAAGGAAATAAAAGGTTCTCGTACAAGACATTCACACCAAAAGTTGTCGATAAACTTTTAGAAATTTGGGGCAAATTGAAGATTGATCTAGTTAAAAGATTAACCGTCACAAAAAAATTAAATACACCAATTGACAAGTATAAGTATTTGAATAAATGCGGAAAAAATTATCATAAATTTAATCTATTCGTTGATGGTACAAATGAAATACTCTACATCGCAGAATTCAAATGCTCACTAAACTCAAATCGTTGCAACTGTGGAAAAATTCCAGATGACCTCAAGGACTTCATGTTTGATCAGCACAATGAAAGAAAATTAACTATTCCTGTTGTTGAGGATCCTACAGAAACAGAAGTGTCTACAATCGCACCAAGACTTGAATCATCTGTTGATGAAACATGTCTACCAACTCCTTCAGAATTGCAAGATGATATTGCAATGAAAATGGCTGATACATCGGTCGAATCACTTTATTCTCCAAGATGCAGTATACCAAAATTTGCAATGATTTGTGACAGATTTGGCGTGTTAAACAGAGTGGCATCTTGCCTAGCATCAGCTTTGTTTGAAGACATTGCATTTAAAGATGAGCGTGGTCAAACCGTTGTCTGTGACAAAAACAAAATAGAGAGAGAAAGAGCTAAAGTTAGAACGGAAGTTATCCGCCAACGCCAAAAAGGGTGTTTGGAAGCTTTTTCATTTGACGGTCGGAAAAACGACGCATTGACTCGAGAAAAAATTGATGAAGTTTACCATTCGAGAATGCAGAAAGAATCGCATTTAGTCGTCGTTCATGAGCCAAATTCCAAATTACTTGGTTATGTTAACTTGGAAGGCAAAGGTGAAAGTGCTGAAGCGAAACAAGTAGCTTTAAATGCATTTTTCCAAGCAAAGGAACTTCCTCTTGATAAATTAATTGGCATTTGCTCTAACGGTGAAGTTACAAATACTGGTACGGAGAAAGGTATACTGCGACGATTTGAATTGCAGCTGAGGAGACCATTACACTGGTGGATTTGTTTACTACATTTCAATGAGTTGCCGTTTCGAAGTTTGTGGAATACATTGGAAAAATCACAAACGACTGGACTAAGAACCGCAACTGGAGTGTTAGCGAAAGAGATTCAAGACTGCCATACCCTACAGGTACTTATCAAAATTTTTTAAAAAACAATTCCGTATAAGCCACATAATTTTGTAATCATTTTGAATAATCAATATAATTGCCAGGTTGTTCCGAATTTTGAAGCAATCCCACTTGAAAACATGCCTCCACCGTTGGATGAAGATCAACAGAAAGAACTTTCAACGGATGTGAAGTATCTATACCAAATTGCTAATGCTGTCTCGAATGGTGGCGTTTCAACTCAACTAGCAAATATTAAACCGGGTCCTGTATCACATTCTAGATGGCTCACAAAAGCCAATAGAATACTTCGTATTTACGTTGCAACAAGCAAGCCGTCCGAAAATTTGAAAATTTTGGCAAGATACATAATTCACGTGTACGTTCCCATGTATTTTAACACCAAATATTATGAGTCGGTTGTATATTGTAGTGTTTTGGTTGGAAAATTCATACGGTGGACGCAATATTTGCCAAACAATTTACGTTCGGTGGTAAACACCGTAATTGAAAATAATTCATATTTTGCCCATTGTGAAAATGTTTTGCTCAGCATGCTCTTCGACGATCGACAAGTAGTATGCATGCTCTTCGACGGAAGTATGCACTGGAAAAAATTTTACATTTTCGTAACGACATATATGAACCGTCCAATATTCGTACCTACGTAAAACCGAAAATTAATTTTGATGCCACTGATTACGGTCATATGATTGATTTGGACGACGATGAAAACCTGTCAGAACCATCATTCACAAGAAGCATACCATATGAACATTTGAAAATTTATTTTGATGATGACGAAATGAAGATTCCATGCCATATTCAAGGTACCGAGTGGTACGTTCAACTTCTACCCAGCTTAGCTAAACGTGCAATTCATAAAAACCGCGAAGGGATCATGGCGACTACGTCAGCTAGCCGAAGTAAAATGAGTCGAATGGAATCCAAGCAGAATTTGCAAGGAAATATCTGAATTTTAAAATAAATTCCCATATTTTTCGCTTATGAAAAATCAATAAAATTGTTAAAAAACTATTTTTATTTTAACAACCATAACAGCAATTATAATAGTAATATTGAAAATTGACAATGATGTCTTTTAATAATAAATTAACACTCATACAAAACATCAATTAAATCCAAAGTTAAAAAATCTTCATTTAAATCCAAAGTTAAAAATCTTTTATTCATCAAATTCATCAACATACATAAGATGAAATAATTGTGTTCATCAAAATATTGGATGAAATAATTTTATCTATCACACATATCTATACGTATTTGATACATGAGAAATTAAAAAAAGAAATTGGTTTGTAGCCTTAAAAATAACAAAAAAGAGTAAAAAATCGAGAAAAAAATTGATTTTTCGACAAAAACTCGTTCAAAACCTAAAGAAAAATATTTTTTTTGGCAAAAACGCTTTCACCATCGTTTTTAGCGTACAATTTCACCTTGGAAATGTAATATTTAAAAAAAATTCAATCAGTTCATTTTCGCATTTGTATATTGTAGTGTTTTGGTTGGAAAATTCATACGGTGGACGCAATATTTGCCAAACAATTTACGTTCGGTGGTAAACACCGTAATTGAAAATAATTCATATTTTGCCCATTGTGAAAATGTTTTGCTCAGCATGCTCTTCGACGATCGACAAGTAGTATGCATGCTCTTCGACGGAAGTATGCACTGGAAAAAATTTTACATTTTCGTAACGACATATATGAACCGTCCAATATTCGTACCTACGTAAAACCGAAAATTAATTTTGATGCCACTGATTACGGTCATATGATTGATTTGGACGACGATGAAAACCTGTCAGAACCATCATTCACAAGAAGCATACCATATGAACATTTGAAAATTTATTTTGATGATGACGAAATGAAGATTCTATGCCATATTCAAGGTACCGAGTGGTACGTTCAACTTCTACCCAGCTTAGCTAAACGTGCAATTCATAAAAACCGCGAAGGGATCATGGCGACTACGTCAGCTAGCCGAAGTAAAATGAGTCGAATGGAATCCAAGCAGAATTTGCAAGGAAATATCTGAATTTTAAAATAAATTCCCATATTTTTCGCTTATGAAAAATCAATAAAATTGTTAAAAAACTATTTTTATTTTAACAACCATAACAGCAATTATAATAGTAATATTGAAAATTGACAATGATGTCTTTTAATAATAAATTAACACTCATACAAAACATCAATTAAATCCAAAGTTAAAAAATCTTCATTTAAATCCAAAGTTAAAAATCTTTTATTCATCAAATTCATCAACATACATAAGATGAAATAATTGTGTTCATCAAAATATTGGATGAAATAATTTTATCTATCACACATATCTATACGTATTTGATACATGAGAAATTAAAAAAAGAAATTGGTTTGTAGCCTTAAAAATAACAAAAAAGAGTAAAAAATCGAGAAAAAAATTGATTTTTCGACAAAAACTCGTTCAAAACCTAAAGAAAAATATTTTTTTTGGCAAAAACGCTTTCACCATCGTTTTTAGCGTACAATTTCACCTTGGAAATGTAATATTTAAAAAAAATTCAATCAGTTCATTTTTTTTTATTACCTACTAAAAAAAAACCTTAAAAATAAAAGTTGAGAAAAAGTCAAACAATTGAAATTTTGGCGCCTCGAAAATGATTTTTTGGATATGTCGTAGTGCAACTTTTTTTCCAAAAGCTATCGAAAAATTGGTGGCACAATATCGATTGCTAAATCGACCCACCCTAATGTATATGTTTTTTTTGTAATTTATTTATTTACAAAATTAATGTAATATTAATTTAAATTAATTAATGTATACATACATGAATTAGCAATAGTTTTATATTAGAGCCTTAGCGTCTTAATGACATTAAAGAGGCAAGTTGGCAAATATGTACAAACATATACAAATCTGATATTACTTTTTAATTCAATTATATAAAAATATAAAATTTAAAAAAATAAAAAAATATACATATATAATATATATTATTAAATTTCTTTTGTTTTATTTAATTTACTTTTTTTCCCCCTTTTTTTATTGAATATAATTTTTTTAATACTAACTAGCTCAGAAGTTCAACTATATTTTCTTTTAAGTAAATATTTAACAAACGTTTAAAGTTTGAAATACAATTAGCTGATTTTAATATTCCAGGTAAATGATTGTATTCACGACTACCCATGAATTCAATTCTCTGTTTTGTGCATTCAAGTCTACATCTAACTACTCTCAAATTGCTATTATATCTGGTGTTGACAGTTTGTTGATTAATTGGAAATTCGATAGTATGGTGTCCAATTTTATTTAAGCACTTGTATACAAATAATAGAAGGTGGTTTTTGTAAATTTTTTCATATAGATATTACTGAGGTTGCCCTACAGAAAGGTCTTAACTTAACTTTCGTATTTCGTACATGCGGAAAACGGTAGATTGCTCATAAAAGACGTAGCATTCACATATATTCTTTTCGGAGTCTTCGAAGAATGGGTCTTTTTTTTTTGAGAAAAAACGTAATTTTTCAAAGAATTTGTAAAATCTATTTTTGTTTTTCAGTTTCTTTCTAATACCAATTCTGTTCTGAATATGGCTGAGAAATATCAAAATTTTAAGTTAAGCCGTTTTCTACAAAAAAATATGTAAAAGACTTGGTTTTTGGTCAATAAACGCGACAAAAAAAATTCCAAAAAACATGAAATTTGGGGGAAAAATTGTCTCTTATAATAATCTCCCTTTCCACCAAATTTCATCGAAATCACAGATATGTCACTTCCATAAGTGACTTTTTTTTTAGCTGGTTTCCCCCATATACATAATGGTAAATTCAAGATGTTAGGTCCTGATATATTAAAATTGTTCCCTAATGACAAATTCACTGATACAACAAACAATTTTCGGTGAAATGTTCTACATTTTATTAATTAAATGTCTACAATTCTGTGCTACATTATCCGGTTATTCGTTTTTTGGTTTCGATTTTGAACACTCTATATGTTGCCTTGGCAATTTTTCATTACTTCTCGATGCCCATCGTAAAAGTATCACTATGCAACATGACTTTTCAACCAGAAATGCCAACCCAATTTGTTGACGTAGTTTAGCACCCTTATTTAAAAAAAAACAACAACAACAATTTTTGAATGGTACAGTTTCTTTTTAAAAATTTCTTGTTTTTCAAAATAGTACGTTCATTTTAATTGAATTTTCTAAGGATTCCCTTCATCGATTTTCTGGAAATTTATTTTAGAAAAATATCCAATTCCTAAATTTTAAAATTAACGAACTTGATTTGAAGAAAAAGTTTTCTTGATATGAGGATTTTCTTCTAATTATAAGAAAATTGTCCTACAAATGAAGAAAAGTTTTCTATATTTAAGGAATTTGGTGTTTTTTCCTCAAGTTTAGTTTATTCGTGCTTATTTTAAGTAACAAATGAAGTTGACGTGAAGAAATAATTGACTTGTTTGAAAAAAAATGTTCCAGCTTTTGAGGAACTGAATTTAAGGAAATTTTAATTTAATTTAATTAAATATTTCCCCGATTTAAGGACATATGGTTTCTTAAATGCAAGAGAAAAAGGATCACAATTTCAGTCCAAAAATCTTTGGACGCATATGAAATTAATTTTTTTGGCTTGGAATTTAGAATTAAGTTTTGTTCTTTTCAACATTTTTGAAATATCAACAGCTTTACGAATCCCTCTTACCTGTCTGTGCCAATCTTCATTCTCCGCCAACACCACATTTTCCAAGCCCATGCAACCGATCAATTGTGAGCTTTTAATTGCCCGATGAGCCGTCAATGACAGCAGCGTAATGTCAAACACTAATTTCAGTGTCAATGGGACGAAGCGCATATAGATGATATTGGCAGCGAAATACTGCCAAATTATGTAATATATAACACTGATCGTTCCGAAATAAATCGACACTAATGTACATGCTATGGGTAGTTGCCACACACAATTCAATTCCAAACCCACCCGCTGGACTTTTTTAAAGAGCCTTATAAACCTGGCCAAATCAGCCATCAACCGATTCACATGCGTTGAAGAAATAATTGGGCCAAATTGTTGCATCACCCGGAGGGGTAAAATGAACGTATGTTTCATGTAATGATTGAGAGATCCATACATAGCATCGACACAGATGTAGAGCAGAGTAGCAGCATGAAGATTTAACCAGATCTCAATGAGGAGAATGTTTTGCATTAATCCTAGCCCGAATTGAAACCAGGATTCTGAAAGCACCACGCTTTGTACGCATACAATGATTTCGTACATAAAAGTCACAACCTTTATGGTGACAAAGATCACGTGGGTCCACTGAAATATTTCATAGCCACAATGAAGTTCCTTGATAGCCCTCAAGAGCCGGAATAGGGAATTTAAAGCCCGCATTAGTCTGCCTCTATGCCAGATCTGTATGATTGCCATGAGTGTAGGACACACAGCAATGGTTAAAACCTGGGAATAGATAATGAAGGAAAAGATGTAACTTTCCACTAGCAACAAACTGAAAGCGGCATACGTGTAGCAAGTGCAAAAGATGATACGGATGACAGTGTGGAACCATAGCAAGGACTTGACGACATACGCTTGTAGGACAAATTTTGGTCTTTGGCTCAGCTGTGGGTGAGCTGTTGAATTATGGTGAGTTTGGAATTCGTTGTTCGTTCTGCTGATGTTGGTAGGTTCCCTCAAGGTATTAATGCCTTTGCTATTGATTTCTTTAGATCTTCTGATCGCATATGCAGCCATTCCAAAACAACGAGAATAGTAATAACAGACGTATAACAGTTTCTGGCAAATCGCGGTTGAACTCCATTCGGATGGATTTTTTGGCAAAGGCGACAGTGGCACCATCGTTGGGGGTGGCAAAAGCGACATATTGTGTCTGTTACTCGATCGAAGGTAGGTTCTCCGTACACGGTCGGCCAAACGGAAAATGAGCTGAAAATCAAAGAAAATTACATTAATTTAGAGAAATAATATAATCTTGCAGTTGCATAGAACAAATAGTGTTCTTCAAGGAAATGACATTTTTCACCCCACCTAAGTATGAGACCATTGGTTCAGACAAAGACGATGAAGAAGTAGACGACCAGACCAGAAGATGTGCGCAATTTGGCAACCCTCGTAAAAGAGAACCAAAAAGTGCTCACAATTGACACAATTTGGCATTTCTCTCTCGTGTCATACATATTTCACAGTTTTTGCAAAGTTTATATAATTTTACTTCAACATGGTTGGAATTTGTTTAGTTATATACAATAATACTCTCAAAAAGCTGCTCGTGTATTGAAATATTCAATGAAGAGAGTAATAGAGAGAGCAGAGAATGATTAAGGCTTCACTCGTTTTGTTTGTTGGCATTCGAGTGAAGAGGAATTTTTGTTCTGAATCGATATTCATCGACCACAATTCAAAATCTTGAAACATTGTAAAGATCTGTACACTTCCGATTGTAGGTAAGGAGTCCGAAATTATTTGTAAATACTAAGACCAAAAATCGAATCATTGGGTATATTTTAGAAAATATTCTAAATATGGCTACTTTTCTTATTTTTTGATTTCAGAAAAAAAATATAGGGGCGTTCTTTCACCTTGTTCGACCTTTTCTTTATCAATAAATAATAAATATTCTCCGAACTTGAGGTCAGATTTGCTTTTCTTGTATTCATTTTCCTCGATAATTTGCTACTCCATTGTGTAGCATCATCAGGAGATATAAACAGTATTTAACAATTAAAACCAAATAACCAAATGTCTTCCTACAATAAATTTAATGAAACAATAGTAAATATTTGTCGTGAGTATATTCCTCTATTGAAGCCAAAGGTTCACAAATATACTACGGGTCTAAAAAAACTAAAACACTTAACACTTAAGACATAAGTTCACAAATTCTGAATTTTATAATCGAAAATTCCTGCAATACTCAATAGAATTTTCATTTCTGAGTAAGTTTTTATACAAACAGTATGTTATTCACTTTGAATCTACAATAAAAAACAATCCTAAAGCTTCGTGGCATTATATTCAGTCGAAAAAATCGAGTAGTGATTATCCTTGTAGCCGTCGGTGGTGCAATGGTTAGTGTGCGCGCCTCTTGTACTTGAGATCCTGGGTTCGATCCCTGGTCTGACCACCTTAAAATTTCTTTCGACGTCGGTCACCTCGCAGACGGCGACACTATCGAGTATTTAGACATGAAAAAGCTTCTCAGAATACCGTTCGGAACCGGTGTAAAAGTGACGGCGACACTATCGAGTATTTAGCAATGAAAAAGCTTCTCAGAATACCGTTCGGAACCGGTGTAAAACTGTAGGTCCCAATCAGTGAGTGTAAAAAAAAACTAGAATCTCTCCCCGATTCCTTCTTGGGATGTAATGGGAAACCATTTATTTTTATTTTTTTTTTTTTGGTTATTTGGAGAGAGGATTGCCAACTCTCCATCTGAAATACCCAATTTATTTGCGAATTTTTTCAAGTCAAAATGCTGTGATACTTGATAATCTTTTGGACTCGGTTAAATCTGTAACTGATTTACGTTTATTACAAATATCTGAGGATGATATACTCTCAGCTGTGTTGAATCTCAAAGATTCCAGGAAACTTGACATGGATGGGATTTATGAATTTTTTTTTTTTGAGAAAGTTTTGTTATTCCATTTGTGTAACTTTAAAAATTATATTCAATAATTCATTAATGTATGGTCAGTTTATAGATAGCTGGAAAACATCTGTTATTACACCTATCCATAAATCAGGTCCAAAGTGTGATATTAGCAATTACAGACCAATTTCCAAATTGTCAAATATATCTAAACTATTTGAGCATGTAGTTTATAAGCAAATCTTTTCCGCAGTGTGTCCATTCTTTTCGCAATCCCAACATGGTTTTACTAAATCCCGTTCCACTGTATCTATTTCTTTTAGTCTTCACTAACTTTTGTATAAATAATATGGATATTGGTTCTCAGATTGATAATATTTATCTTGATTTTTGTAAAGCTTTCGATTCTCCTCAGGAAATTGTCTAAGATTGGCTTTCATTCTTCATTGTAAAAATGGATTGAATCATGTCTTTCTAATAGACGCTGTATTGCCTACATAGATAATGAACCTTCAGTTTCATATGTTGCAACGTCTAGTGCCCCACACGTCAGTATCCTTGGACCATTATTATTCATTTTATTTGTGAATGACATTTGTGAAATCTTTAGGTTTTGCGAATGTCTTTTATATGCTGATGACATGAAATTATTTACTATTGTGTCTAATAGTCTGGAAATGCATTGTCTGGAGGAGGATTTATACCTATTATGTAGATGGTGTGATTTAAATCGTCTTCCCTTAAATGTTTCTAAATGTTATCATCTTTCTTATGGAAAGCGTTTAGAATTGTTTAATGCCGAATATTTTATTAATGACCAAATGTTGCTTAAAGTGGACAATATTTTAGATCTTGGTGTTATTTTCGACTCCAAATTAGAATTTAAATTGCACATTAATTATATAATGCCAAAAGCTTTTTCGATGTTTGCATTTATTAAGCGCAATAGTAGTGATTTCAATGATCCTTATACACGTAAGTTACTATTTACTAAGTTTGTTAGATCAAAACTTGAGTACGCTGCTATTGTGTGGAATCCTTAGTAATATAAAGTTAATATTAGCTCTGTTCGAGTACTCGAAAATTTGTGCAAATTTGTGCAAATTTGTACAAATTTTTACTGAACTCTGTTCGTTTACTCCAAAAAAAAGTCCAGTAAATGAGAGCCAGAGAGCGAAAATTTTGACAGTTCGATGTTAGAGATTTTGCAAATTTTGGTTGGAGAAATTTTAGCCAACATAAAATTGCAAGATAGAACAGCTGTTTGAAATCAGCTGTTTTATGTAAAGAAACAAAACACAAAAATAAATTAACAACGATAGAGGTAAGTACAAATTATTTTGTTTAATATTTTATTCAATATATTTGTGAAATTTAGAAACAAAATGGAAAACAATAATGTGCAGTGGCATTCAGGAAATTCTGGTGAACCGGCGACGTCATTATTGGACAACTGTGGCAGTAGCAAAGGTATGGAAATACACGCCAGAATGTATGTATGTGGCAAAGGATAAAATTTCTTTCAATTCTATTGGAACTTGTGGTAACTTCCAAAAATGTATTTGTTGGAAGAATTTGTAAGTACAATACATTTTGTAGTGAGGTTAGCATGCGCAAACATATTTCCGTCCGTGTTCCGTGACGTACTTTTTTGTAAGTCCGGCGGCAAAATTGCAGAATATAGAGCGGAGGTTACAAACTTTGCCAAAAATTATACATTCAAGCTTTGGAGGCGTATATTTCACAAAATATGGAGCAGGGCGGAAAATGTTGTTATATTTTTTTCGTTTAATACCCTATTTGTTCCTTGTTTTTTAAGAATAATTAAGTTTTATGTTTTTTAAGGTGGAAATGGAATTCCCGATGTACGAGCATATGCTATCGTTACTGCGCTAACATTGTTGATTCGTCCTCATCGGAAAGTTTTAATAAAAACTTCTTCCAAATAAAAATTACAGCTTTTGTTTAATGAAATGCAAACAGAAAAATCAGCTGTTTCCTTACACACATAAACATCAGTTGTTTCATTGCAAATTATTACTGGAAGTCGTTCGCGTACTTTATTTGCAAATTTTCATAAAGAGAGTAAAATTTTTGTTTCGCTCTCAAAAGTAGATTCTTGCAAATTTTTACTGGGAAAGTACTCGAACAGAGCTATTTACAGAATTGAAAGAATTCAGAAAATTTTTTTGAAATTTGCTCTTTATTCTCTTCATTTTAGTGAACCTATACTCTGTACTCTCTAGTTAATCGCAGGAAAACGATTTCTGCTATTTTTATTTATAAGCTCATTTGTGGAATTATTGATTACCCCTCTCTATTTTCGTTGATTGGTTTCAATATAACCACTCGATATTTGCGTTGTAATGAAATGTTTAATGTACCACTTCACAGGAGGAACTATTCGATGAATGAACCTATTTTGAGGTCATTAAGTGAGCTAAATTATATAAATACATTTTATGACGTAGATTTTTCTCTTCCGATAATATCCTTTATAAAATCTCTAGATGAATATTTTTGGTAATTTTAAGCTAGTCTGCTTGTTGTCATCATGATTTGGTGTCATCCATAGACTGAATAAAGAAGAAATGAAATGAAATGAAATTGTGAAAAATTATGTCAATATAAAAATGTTCGTAAAAATTTTCCCGCCTTTTTCAAAATTTTCCGAAGTTACACAAACAAAAATAATGTACGTGAAAAGTTCATATAAATTATCCCAAAGACAAATATTAGTTCGATAAAGAATTTGTGCTCAAAAATTTCTACTTTTTACTAATTAAATGTCTGTAAATTTGGGCTACATCATCTGTATCTGTTTTATAGTTAATTCTTTACAATGTTGGTGTATTAATTAGTTATAGCATTTCTAACATATAACGACGTTTATAACTGTTTCTTTATTTAAAACCGCTGTATCCTGAAAGTTTGGGTAATGATTTACACTAGCACAATGGGATGTTAATGCTGTTTTCTGTGTAGAAATGTGCCTATATTTCTGATCTGATTTGTATCCTGCAATTCGTGTTACTTTGTTACAAACCTCGTTGTCATTTCCTTTACATGGTATGTTATATACTATATTACACATATCAAATTTGTCCAAACTATCCTTTGTTTTACTAAATATTCTGCCTATTGTGTTATATGTTTTGTGTGCTATCCTTTAACTCTTGTCGTCAAATATTTTTGACTTCGCCAACCTATCAGTTATTCCAGGTATGTATGTAGGTTATTGATTTGAAAATTGATTTTGTAAATGTTAGGTTATCCTCAAATTGCCTTATCCAGTCTGTTGGTAAGATGGTTCGGGAAGTTGTTGTCCCTGAGAATACTTCTTATCCTTTCTTTATTGACCTTGTGGAATTCTACATCACTTATAGTCAAAACGCGTTCTATTAAATTTTTCGCCGTATTTATAATCACACGTTTTTGATGTTTCGAGTGGAAGTTGATTATTCTTCCTGAAGACGTTGGTTTCTGATACCAATTAATTGATATATTTTCCCCTCTCCTGACTACCCATCTGTCCAAATAGGGAAGTTTTGAATTTGACTCTTTTTCCATTGTAAATTTAATACTGGAGTGGAAATTGTTAAAAACATCCAAAATTGAATTTATTTCGTCTAAACATTTTGTTAAAATTTTTGGTTTCTAGCCAATTTTGCGATACAAGAGTCCAGTAAATTTTCCATAACGATGTCGGCAACAATTGGAGAAGCTGGTGGGACCATTGGGAGTCCCTTTTGTTGCAAATATATCCTCCCATCATGTTGAAAATATCGGTTATCCTCTATACAAAATCTTAATCTTGAAGTACGGGAACGGAAAAATAGTAAATGTGATAAAACTTATGTCAAAAATGTGTCCACAACATGGTCCTCGTCCGAAACGTACAACAGCAAGTACACCGCCCTGCTAGAATCGACCACAAGGATATTATATTATGTATTGGCATTTCTGTTTACAATAAAAAGGGTTATTTTTCCGATATTAAAATATTTTTTCAATTTATTTGGACAATTCAATAGCGAATGACAATTTACTACTTTTACGCGGTAAAATTGTTCGAGTTAAAACTAGTAAAATTGTAAAAGAGAGCGCCATGTACTCTCTCAAATTTTCTTACTACTTTTACCATTTTCTCGAGTACGGGAACGCTTTTTCGAATAAAAGTCGTAAAAGTGGTAACACTAGTAACTTGTAGTACGTACGGGAACAGAGCTGATATTTTGTGAATTTTCGGGGATATGTACAGAAGTGAATGATAATATTGTATTTTTTGTACTAAAAACGAAAACTTTGTAATACTTTTATCGGGGTTAGTTTTAACTTGTAGAATTGTGCATGTTAACGTGCAAGTTGTCATTTTGTATGAGATATCGTTTATAAGTTACGAAAAAATTACCCCTTATATCTCTATTAATAGAGATATATACATAAGTAGAATTGTTTTGAGTTTGAGTAATAGGCCGAATAAAAAAAATCATCTCGAAAATAAAAAATCTGTTTTTTTTCTCTCTCTGTTGTTTAAACATATTTTGACGTATTGGTTCTCAATGGACTCTTGTGGACCTAATTCTAAGATTTGGGCTTAACATGAGCCATTCCTGTAAACGTTTCCCATTCTGGTTCTCAACTCTTCGGCCCCATTGTGGATGTTTAGCATTAAGGTCGCCGCCAAGGACAGCTCCAATGACACAAAAGTAAGGTATCGTGGGTAGTGAGTCCCTCGGAGTAAGTGCTGGCCCCAGGCAAGGCAAATCCGACCGAGTTGACAAATATGTCAACCTACGTCTCAGATATTGGCGTAACTCTTGTGGGTCCAATTCTACGATTTGGGTTTAACATGCGCCATTCCTGTAAACGTTCCCCATTCTGGTTCTCGACTCTTCTGCCCCATTGTGGATATTTAGCATTAAGGTCACCGCCAATCACCGCATTATGCTGTCCCACCACATTCGAAATGCACTCGAACTCAGACATACCGCTCACTACAGCCGGGCTAAGGTACAAAGCGCCCAATATTATCTGCTCACAGTTAAGGAGACGTACACGAATAAACGTACTCTCCAATTTACCTGTGTCCACGAAAATCCTTTTCCCTTTAAGCAGTTCCCCCACTAGCCCTTCCTATCCTATCTTGCCTAAAAACATTGGATCCTTTCATCTCGAATTTGTGTACGATCCACAGCTTAGTCTCCGCCAGCATTATGACATCAAGCTTGCATTGCTCCATCAATAACTTCAAGTAGTGCCTGCGGTGTCTGGAAACAACGGAGTTGGTGTTAACGAATATACATTTAATTTGCTTAGTCATGGAGGCGTATGGAGAGGAGTAGTCCAAATAGCGCGTTAGTCTTTTCCCCTTCGTCGGAGAGTTGCCGGCATCTGCTGGCTGAATTGCCGATCTGTTGCATTCAAATAAAAAAAATTTTACCGAGCAATTTACTACATACCGTGTTTATCAAATTAAAGGCGTTCTCTGCCAAGGCAGCCTCAGACTGCCTTCCACCTTGTGTGCAGCCTTGGAGGCATTTTCCCTCAATTACCGACTCCAGAAATTGGACATGCTGTTCTGTTTCAAAGCTATGTCACTTTTAAGCGATATATATAGAATCATTTTGATCCAAAATGACACACTGAATATTGCGGAAATATAGATTTTCCCAATCTGCTATAATTTTTCAAAACGAAAGCTGATTCTCGGAACCATTATGAAGATACCAGCCCGATAAATGTGAATCTAATATCCCCACTGTAGGTGTAAATTTCTTAATGGGTAATGCGAATTCGGTTCATAGCTGTCTCCCTTAACCTCAACACTAATCCCAATTTCGATAGATTGTATCAAGTATTTTGAAATAAATTTTAATCACCTTTAATCTCTTTTAATTAATTTAATTAAACTGTTAATAAAATTTCCAAATGGCTTCCAGTGAATTTAACTATTCGATTCGTTATAATCCGATTCGGTTTTAAATTTTCCGTTCACTGCTGAAGTGACTTTCGAAGGTAAATAACCTGAAGGCTATAAACAAGTACGATATCGCAACGTAAATGGAAATAAAATTGAGTGATGATTTGTGCCAGTGTAGCCAGTCCAATCATCGTAACGATAGGGATGTTGACGTTTGTTTGCACTTCAATACCTAATACCCCTTTTTTCAGACCCACTCAACTAAGGGAGTTAATGAGTGAATGTGACCCATCAGGCGGCAGGCGGTTGTTCTGTTCTACTGTGTTCTGCCCCTTTCCAATGGACGGTGCTACAATGTAAAGGAAATTTGATTAATTTCATTTATATGAGTAGTAGTATAATTCATTATATTAATTGATTTTATGTCGCCTACAACACTATCTAAGGATTCCTACCTAAAGGATGTAGGAAGAATACACAAGTGGTATTTATTTCCAAAGCGAGGAAGGCCTCTCACACAGCTGCCTACGACTTCAGGTCATTGGACTTTGGATCTGCTGTTACATGGATCTGCTGTTACATGGAGACTCGTGGACAAATGTTGATGCAAAATTTTTATGTTGTGCGCAGCAAGGCAGATCTATAGAGACAGTCCTGCATGAACTAGTGGGATGCATAGACAAATAGTTGGCTGCTAAGGAGTCTATGATGAGAGCCATTCTTAACATTGAGGGTGCTATAGTGCTATATAATTAGCGCTGCCGACCCCAAAAGTGAACGTGGATTTTAAGGCTCTAGTATACGAACTGCTGACTAGGAGACATGTCACGACAGAATTTGGTACCTCGACATCTTGCAAGCACGGCAAGAAAGGCACATACGTGTCTTGTTTTCACTTCTGCTGAACCTAGTGCTGAACTTAAAAAATGTCACATGAGGTGTCAGGGGACACCCTTTTGAAACGAGTTCCATTCGCTATACTATATTATGTATAGTATAAGACGTCCGTTGAAAAATACGATAATTTAAATGGATCTTTAAGGAAAGATACTGTATGTAAAATGATAAACTTTTTTTAAGAAAACATTTTTATTTATAAGATAGAATGTATTTTTTATAGTTAAAAAAATCAATGAGTGTTCGAACACACAGGCGATGTGTTAACACCTTTTTGTTACACGGTACCTGTTCGATTTCTATGAACACATTAGTAAATGTCACATTGGAAAATAAAAAAAAGAATGGTGTTTGTGCTGAAGGCACTTTTGCTATTGCACTTTCTTTTTTCTAACATCTGCTTTAACATTAGATCTAATATTGTTAAAATAAATAAAGCAATATTTGGCTCACAGAAATAATTGTTTTTGTTTTGTCATAAACAGAGCGACGACAAAAAGTATTGAATAGTATAGAGAACTTTTTGCACTCTTTTTCTGATCTGATGTAGAGAGTCTGAGTAAAACAGCATAAACCAGTCTGATTCTCTTTCTAGAATATGTCAAGATCAATGCACCATAACAATACAAAAAGCATAAGACATCAATGCTTCACATCAAAATTATGAATGGACCAAGTTATGACATAAAGAGAGTAATACGTTTTGATTCATTCGCCGAATGTCGCCAGTGCTTTTGAGTCATGGTTTTCGAGGTTGCTAAAATACTATTTAGCATCAATTAGTATCTTTAGACACCGTTTTGCAGTCATTCAATGCTTTCCATGAGTTCTCTATACTATTCAATACTCTTCGGCGACAACGATCTGCTTGTTTGTTCACTGTCGCTACATCAATACCATCATACTTATTTTCAGGCAGATACTATTGTTGTACAACAACCACGTATGTGATGTTAACGCTGTGTGTTGTTTGCATGTGTTCACTTTGATAGATTGCCCTACCCGTGCCTATAGATGTTAACACATCAAAAAATATATTTTTAGGTCCTTTTTGAGAGAATATGTATCATATTTTCCCGAAAAGGTCATTTATTAAAGAGAGGTACTTCATTTATTAAAAGCTAATGTTTTTTTTTAAGAAAAGGTACTATTTTTAAGAACAAGTACTTTCTGTAAGAAAAAGCTACAAGAGTATGAATTTTTTTTACAAAGAAGTACTTTTTTAAGAACAGGTACTTTTTAAAGAAGTGGTACTCCTTTTTAGGAAAATGTACTCATTTTCCGAAAGGTGTTATTTTAGTTTTAAAAAAATGTACTTTTAAGAAAAGGAATTTTTGTGAGAAAATTTATTTTTTTTAAGAGAAGGTATTTTTTGTTGAAGAAAAGGTTTTTTTAAGAAATTGGATTTTTTTAGAATTGGTCCTTTTTTCAAGAATAGTCACAGTTTAAGAGTAGATACTTATCTCAAGAAATGTTATTTTGCGTCACAAAAAGTAAATGTAATTTGTTGTAAGAAAATGTACTTTTTTAAGAAAAGGTACTTATTTAAAAAAAATTACTCTGTGTAAGAAAAGGTACTTTTTGTAGGAAATTTACTTTTTAAAGGCGGTACTTTAAGATAAGCTACTTTTTTTAAGAAAAGGTATTTTGCTTAAGAAAATGTATAGGTATTTAAAAAAAAAAAAAAACATGATCAGACTCGGGCAGGGAATAGTGTTCGAAGGAGTTCCAAACATTCTTGAATTTCTCCACCACGCAAAATTATTCGATCGATGAAATCAAATACTTCCTAGAACAAAGGAGTTACTGTTAGAGAGGATATGTGAATTACTAAACGAAACTTACGGGAGTCTACTCTACGGCGACTGAGGTTGTCTCTTTCTCGTAGACTACCACCCAATCATTGTCGCGTTTATCAGACAAAAATTTTGGCGTTTATCATTGTCGCATTTATCAGACAAACATTTTGATACGTCATTTATACGTCGGGCCTTGCTAAAGACACAAGATTTTTGGATCGCCTGCTATCCTTTATCTGCCAGATTTGTCGTGAGCGTAAACAATCTATGCCCTTGGCCCATCTATCCTGCATCTTCAGGAGCGCTCTTGCAGGATATGCTTACAAGTCTCTAGGGGCATACCAACATGCTCGAATTCCTAAGGAACCTGCATAATATTCAATAGTCTTTCCAACAACTTATCTGCTTTCCAGTTCCCCGAGTTGCTTTTAGGGATTATTTTTTTAGAAGGTATAAAAATGGGCGTAGAAAAGTTGACATATTTGTTAAAAAAACATTTCCCAGTACTAAGTTGCATTAACATCGACAGTGAAAGTACAGGGTGGCTGATGAAAGCCACTACCAAAAGAAAACTTGATAACGTTTGTCCCATCTAAGTAATCTGGAATTTTTTGTTTTTGTAGATTGATCCTTGGATTTAATAAAAATGGAAAATTGGGACACTGAAAAGAGAATCTGGATTGTCCGCCGCTATTACGCATTGGAGTATGTAGTTTTGGTTCAAAGAGGATATAGGCGAGTAGATGGAGCATTACGAGACTAGTGAATAATTTTGCAGAGCATGGAATAGCCGCTAGAAAGCCTGAGAATCGAAACCCTTCCATTCGAACAGAGGAAACTATTGCTGCGGTAGTTGCTGCCATAAAAAGCAACCCCAGTGTTTCAACAAGGAGATTATCTGTTCAAATAGGTGTTTAACTTAATCCCCTACAAAATTCGCTTGGAATTTTGTCGGAAGATGCTTGGAAAGGTGGAAGAGGGCGAGAACTTGCTTAATTTAGTATTTTTATGTCTGATGAGGCTCATTTCGATCTGAACGGCAACGTAAACAAACAAAATTGTAGCCTATGGAGTAGTTCCAGCCCACAAATACTGCTTGAGTGGGAATTGCATTCAATTCGCGTCACAGTGTGGTGTGCAGTTTCTTTGCGCTGTATTGTCTGACCATACTTCTTTCAGCAAAAGGGACCCAGCGTTACCGTTAATGGAGACCGTTACTTGAGCATGCTAAAATAATTTTTCTATCCGGAACTACGCCGAAAGAGAATTCCTTTCAACTCTGTGTGGTTTCAACAAGATGGTACAACTGCACACATAGCTCGGCCGGTTATGGCCGAATTATGCAGACAATTTCCTAACAGGCACATTTCAGGAAACTCAACCTTCTGTTGGTCCCCAGGTCGCCTGACCTAACTCCACCTGACTTTTTCTGGTGGGATTATGGGAAACACGAAGTGTACAAATCGCAACCGACAAATGTCGACGAACTAAAACAATCATTTCGAGCGACAATAGGTGCAATTTCAGTCTCAACTTTGCAGGCAGTAATGAACAACATTTTACTAAGATGCCGCACCTGCATCAAGAAGCAGAACGGGCATTTAAGTTCAATTATCTTTAAGACTAATTAAACTATTGTTACTACAATTCAATGTGTTTTCAAATGAAAAAAGATTGAATAAATTCCATGCATTACAAAAAAGTTCTTCCAGTTTCTTAATGTAGCAAAATTCAACAGCCACCCTATAGGGTAAATGTGCCAGAATGAGAAACAACCGGCCTCAAACCTAGTTTGAAACTATTACACATCTGAATTGCACAGTGACGTTGAATGTTTCAAAATATTGGTCAGACCCAAGGAATTTTTGATTGGATAGAAAAATTTTGCTGTAGCCCGTCGGTGGCACAGTGGTTAGTGCGTGCTTCTTTTGTACATGAGGACGTGGGTTAGATCCGTGGTCTGGCCACCTTACATTTCTTTCGACTGCGGCCACCTCGCTTAGTGACGGCGACACCATCGAATATAAAGCCGTGAAAAAGCTTCTCAAAAAACTGTTCAGTATCGACGTAAAACTGTAGGTTCCAATCAGTGAGTTTAAAACTAAAATCTCAATTACTTCATGGGATGTTATGGGAATGCATTTTTTTTTTAATTTACAAAAATTTTGCTACGCCCATCCACTAACGGAAGAGCGGCAATAGGGGTGGTTGAGACACCTTATCTACAGGTCGAGGTAAAACCAATCGTGTTCGATGCAGTATTAATTGTCTATGGGGAAAACCAACACGGTGGTCATTCACCTTTATTCACTATTTTTAAAGACGTGAAAATTACCCTTTTACCACGCCCCTTTCACCATACAAACCTTGATACACATTTTTTGCATTTAAGTTCATAGTGAAACGAACAAATGGTTTGCTTTTATTCACAGCTTATTTAAGTTTTTCACAAAACCATAATCCACGTTTTCGATGTGGCTCGTAGCCACACAGGGATTGGAAAAGTCTTTCTTGATCTCCTCGTTACGACTCAAAGGATATTTACATTTTTACCGCTGTGTCACTTGGTTTTGCTTCTCTCGTTCACGCTCTTGTGGTTAAGCATAATGCAACAGTCCAACAATCACTTGTGTTCCACTCGTGTCAGTTTGTTTAGTTTTGCTTTTCCAAAAACTTTTGTATCCGATAGGTTTTTATGAAGAACGGTACGAATATACTAATGGATGTCAATATGCCAGATATGAAGGTCAATGTAATGGGGTTGGTTATATCGAAGAGACCCAGACAATTCAGCTTGAAGTCGTAAAGCTTGATGTGATACAGAAATTGTTCCATCTGAAAGGGATAAAAAATAATGTAAGAATCATTACAGACAAGATTTCTTAGCATAAGTAGAATTGGTGTACTACTTTAAGTTCCATGTTGTTTTCAAAAACGTATTTAACATTTTCCCTAAAAAAAAATTGGGGCCTAATTGCAGTACAAATCAACTACGCCTAAGTTATGTACCAGCGATGACCACAGACTGAAAAACTGGCAATTAGTGACGGCGAAACTATGACCATGGAAAATCATCTTAATTCATAACCCTTCGTAATCCGGAAATAAATTAACAGGACCTAATTGTAAGATGCTCTCCTCTATACCTTCGTGGGATGTAATGGGAAAATAAATTTGATGTGTTACGTTTGCAAAACTTTATGAAATTTTTGTCCACTCTGTTTGATACTTTTTGTTCATTCTTAGTATTTATTTATTTATTTATTTATCTCACACCTACAATTCTCAATAGGATACAGCCGGTAATATATTCTCAACAACGTTAAAAAATTTATGTCATATAAAAGGTTTTTCAACAGAGACGCTACAAAAGTAAATCGATAGGGACAGCAAACGACGCCATATTTTTTCCCCGTTCTTTTGACATTTCTCTTCAGTAAGGTTTGCCATTTCATCATGGAAAGATATACGAGCCAACAACGAGTCGAAATTATTAAAATTTACTACCGAAATTTGGAGTCAGTGGCCTCAACTTTAAGAGCGCTACGTCCAATTTATGGTCGGCTCATTTCTGGCTGAATGGCTTCGTCAATAAGCAAAATATGCGTCATTGGTCAGACAGCAATCCACACGTAATCCATGAGTCATCATTGCATCCCGAAAAAATTACGGTTTGGTGCGGTTGATGGGCCGCGGCGTCATTGGGCCGTACTTCTTCCGGGATGATCAAGACCGGCACATGTGAATGCGAATCGCTACCGTTCAATGATAACCGAATATTTTTGGCCCCAATTGGATAGTATGGACTTGGAGGACATGTGGTTCCAACAGGACGGCGCCACAAGCCACACAGCGAATGCCACAATCAATTTATTGGATACCAAGTTTGGTGAACTTGTTCTCTCACGAAATGGCCCAGTCGATTGGCCGCCTCGGACGTGCGATTTGACGCCGTTAGATTATTTCCTGTGGGGCTACGTCAAGTCTATGGTCTATGCCAACAAGCCAGCAACGATTGATGAACTTCGTACGAATATCGTACATGAAATTGCAGCAGTATCGGCCGATTTATGCTTGAAAACCGTCGAAAATTGGGTTCAGCGTCTGGACTTCTGCAAGCGTGCCCGTGGTGGCCATGCAAAAGAAATCGAGTTCCATACATAATGGCATCGAACGTACTTTCACAGGAATACAGAATTTCATTGGTATCTAAAACCGGTTTTGTTTTATTTAAAAATACTTTTGTAGCGTTCTTATTGAAAATCCCGATACATTGTGGACACAACATACAATACTCAATAAAATTAAAATGCATTTAACATAAGAAAAAGAGTAGAGTAAAATTAAAATAATAAGAAAAAAATAAAGAAGTAAAATTTAAAAATTAAAAAAAATATATAAATATAAAAATATTAACATCAAATAATCAAAATGAAAAAAAATAATTAAAAAATTATTATAATTAGTTTGTATGTTAGTTACAATAATACAAAATACAAAAATAAAAAATAACTTATAATAAAAACAGTAACAATACAGGAGCTGGGACAGGAACATCTGCAACATGAGCAACAGGAACATGAACATCAGCTGGAGTAGAACAACAGGGTGATGAGCAGGAACAAGAGAAATGGTAAACAGTCTCCACAAATTTGAGTGGAATGATTCACAGGACCTTTAAGATAAAGTCATATGAGATAACATAGTCAGTCACATCTGGAGCAGGAACGTCGCAACAATATGAACGATAAACAGGAACATAAAGATAGCATAATGGGAGATAACCAGGAAGACTAGGGACATGGAGATCGGGAACATGAAGAGCAGGAACATGAAGAGCAGTAACATGAAGATGAGGAACATGAATGTCAGTATCTGGCCTCAACCGCTAATGATTTATTTATTTATTTAGGGTCAGCTACAATTCATTGTAGAATTCTGGATTTATAACAAGATTGATTAATAGAAGCAGGACTGGTTTATCGGAGGAAAATGGCTGGCAACACAAGCTGGATAATAGTTCCCGATTAGTTACGAATTAAATTTTGCTCAATTATATTCAAAGAATCTGAAGCGAGTAAGGAATTATAGATCTCATTGTAAATGAGGCAAACGCGGCGAAACTGATTGTAGTAATCGTACTTATAACGGACAATCGGTAGTTTTATAGGATAGAAATATCGGGTTTGTCTACAGGGAACATTAACATTTCTTTGACTCATGAGAAAATTTGAATCTATACAACCCCTAATGAGTTTATAGTGAAATAAATGGGTCCCATTACATCCCACGAGGGGATTAGGGAGAGCTTTTCACAACCAGTAAGCTCTGCGCGTTCTAGTTTTACACTCACTGATTGGGACCTACAGTTTTACACCGGTTCCGAACGTTATTTTGAGAAGTTTTTTCATGGCTAAATACTCGATAGAGTCGTAATCACTAAGCGAGGTGACCGCCGTCGAAATAAATTTAAGGTGACCAGAGTAGGGATCGAACCCACGTCGTCATGCACAAGAGCCACGCACACTACCATTGCACCACCGACGGCCACGAGTTTTACAATAAACATAGCATTTAACATATACCGGCGTTTTTCAAGTGTAGGAACATCAATAAGCATCAGTCGATTTTCGTAAGGTGGCAAATCATCAATGTTCCAAGCGAGACCACGTAAAGCAAAAAGTAAAAATTGTCTTTGAATCGATTCGATGCGGTCTATGTAACAGGCATTATACGGACACCACACAATACAAGCATATTCTAATCCAGGTCTAACGACCGAGACAAAAAAAACATTTAGTGACGTAAGGATCAGCAAATTCTTTCGCCCATATTTTTACGAAAGCTAACAGTGATCTAGCTTTGCCTATACAGGAATCAACATGAAGATCAAAACGCAACTTTTGATCAAGAAGTACTCCTAAATCCATGAAGGAAAATACATTTTCCAATATGTAAGAACCAATAAGGTAATCAAAATTCAACGGTGTACTACAGCAAAACAAAAGCTTTTTACATTTTCCCTGATTTAGCGACATACCATTTACCCAACACCAATTAGTGAGACTATCCAAGTCATTTTGAAGATGGGTGGAATCCTCAGTATCGCCTACAGTCATATATAACTTAGCATCATCTGCAAACATCAAAATGTTAGAGGATTTAACTATAGACGGTAGATCATTTAAATAAAGAACGAAAAGTAGAGGACCTAAATGACTGCCTTGAGGAACACCAGATGTTACTGATATAGTTGAAGATAATACATTTTTAAACCGCACTTTTAGAAGATAACCCAGTGCAACAATTTAGGTGGAAAACCAATAATATCAAGTTTGTATATTAACAAATTATTAGCAACTGTGTCAAAAGCTTTACTAAAATCTGTGTAAATTACATCCATCTGACAGTTATCACGAAAAGCTGCCAAAAAAATGAGACATTAACTCCAGTAAGTTAGTCGTAGAAGACCTGCCCTTAACATAACCGTGCTGATATGGCGAAACCAAACATCCAACAAATTGAAGTAGTCTATTCGTAACCAATTTTTCAAATAAAGAGTTTTTCAATAAGAGCGCTACAACAGTTTTTTTAAATAAAACAAAACCTGTTTTAGATACCAATGAAATTCTTTATTCCTGTGAAAGTACGTTCGATTCCATTATGTATGGAACTCGATTTCTCTTGCATGGCCACCACGGGCACGCTTGCAGAAGTCCAGACGCTGAACCCAATTCTCGACAGTTTTCAAGCATAAATCGGCCGATACTGCTGCAATTTCTCGTTCGATATTCGTACGAAGTTCATCAATCGTCGCTGGCTTGTTGGCATAGACCATAGACTTGACGTAGCCCCACAGGAAATAATCTAACGGCGTCAAATCGCACGAACGAGGCGGCCAATCGACTGGGCCATTTCGTGAGATAACACGTTCACCCAACTTGGTTTCCAATAAATTGATTGTGGCATTCACTGTGTGGCTTGTGGCGCCGTCCTGTTGGAACGACATGTCCTCTAAGTCCATATTATCCAATTGGGGCCAAAAATATTCGGTTATCATTGAACCGGAGCGATTCACATTCACAGTAATGTGCCGGTCTTGATCATCACGGAAGAAGTACAGCCCAATGACGCCGCCGGCCCATAAACCGCACCAACCCGTAATTTTTTCGGGATGCAATGATGACTCATGGATTACGTGTGGATTGCTGTCTGACCAATAATGCATATTTTGCTTATTGACGAAGCCATTCAGCCAGAAATGAGCCCCATCGCTGAAGATGATTTTCCGATTAAAATCCGAATCATTTTCAAGTTGTTGCTCAGCCCAATTCACGAACATACGACGCATATGGTGGTCAATCGGCTTCAGTTCTTGCGTCAATTTGATCTTGTAAGGATGTAGGCCAAGATGTTTTTGCAAAATTCACCACAACGACGTCACAGAGATGCCCAACGCTTGAGAACGACGTGTGAGAGACACATTTGTGGATTCAAATTTTTCCACTAGACGCTCAATTGTTGATCTGGTAGGACTATTATGACGACCATAAATTTTACGTAGCGCTCTTAAAGTTGAGGCCACTGACTCCAAATTTCGGTAGTAAATTTTAATAATTTTGACTCGTTGTTGGCTCGTATATCTTTCCATGATGAAATGGCAAACCTTACTGAAGATAAATGTCAAAAGAGCGGGGAAAAATATGGCGTCGTTTGCTGTCCCTATCGATTTACTTCTGTAGCGTCTGTTGAAAAACCCGTTAGCTTTGGAATTGCACTCAACTTTGCAATTCCTCTGTAATTTTCAATATTGGATCGACTTCCAAACTTAAAGAGTGGGCTTATGATCTTGATTTCCACTAAGAGGGAAATTTACCCGATGTCAACGGTTCATTAAATATATTTGTGAGTGGAATATACAATTCATGAGCACACATTTTAAGAATTTATGTGGCACCACCATCAGGTCCAGGCGAATTTTAAAGTTTGCAATCCATAAAGAAATTCATCCTCAGACAAGATAATATCCGGAATGCCATTAAACGTATTAATATTATAGGGGTAATTTAGTAAAGCAACAGAAGGAGAATATGTTTCACCGACGAAGTTAACAAACATATCATAAATAACGGCATCATCTAATGACCCTGAACCAGGGTTCGTATTTCGTGGGTATTGAGTTACCCTGGGTTAGAAATTTTTTAAAATTTTTTCATATTATCGATTAAAAATGGGGATGAGTTACCCTGGGTAACCCATTGTCCATCGTCGTTGGTAGCTACCCATTATTTTCCCGATTTCCCTGAGGGTAATGGGAAATCGTGATGAATAATTCCCCATTGTCGTGGGTAGCTACTCATTATTTTCCCCATTGCCCTGAGGGTAATGTGCAATCGTGATGTGTAATTCCCCATTTCGTGGGTAGCTACCCATTATTTTCCCCATTTCCCTGAGGGTAATGGGTAAACGTTCATTACACATTCCCCACGACGATGTATATGGGTTACTCATGGGGGGTAAATACGAACTCGGCTCGGAACCATTGAATTTCACACTACGCGGATAACAAACTACTTTCCGCTTTGAATTTACAAAGGTGAAATAAAGTTTCGGGTTCTTCAGTAGAACTCTTCTCATTTTAGAGATATAAGAAGAGTACCATTTCCAATTAAGAACGTTAAATTTTTTTCCTAGCAACTGTGTATTTCGCCAAATAAATTAATGAATGCGAGTATTTTGGTACTTTTTTCTTTGTGGATATTTTGCCCACTTTTTTGTATATTTTCGTACAATTAATGTACCTTTTCACACGATCTAACTTTCCAAATTACTTTTCATTATCACCTTAATTGATCAAAGTTCCTACTTCATATTTTAGTACCATTTTTATATTTATTATAACTCTTTGTGTAAATTTTAATACAGTTGGACGCAGTTTCACAGCTGGTCATTTCGCACTTAAATTAACTTTATATGCTCGATGTCTCTCATTTAAATGTCATTCTATGTTAAACTGAGCTATTAATTTACGATTGTGAAACTCGCCGTTAGTTTACTTGTAGAGCATAATTTGCACAATATTTTTATGGTTTTTTTGTTGTTCTCTTGTGTACATTTGTGTACTTTTAAGTACATTTTGTACAACTCGGATTATATTTTGTGTACATGGAAATTCATATTGTTATAATTATATTTTTCGCAAAATCGAAAACATTCATAGTCAGCTACATGAAACCAAAATTCTCGTAATCTTGTGGATTTCTGAAAAACAACACATTTAAAAATCCTTCTTACCTGCCTGTGCCACTCTTCATTCTCCGCCAACACTACATTTTCCAAGCCCATACAACTGATCAATTGTGAACTTTTAATTGCTCGATGAGCCGTCAACGACAGCAGTGTAATGTCAAACACCAACTTCATTATTAATGGAATGAAGCGCATATAGATGACATCCGCTTCGAAGTACTGCCAAATTAAATAGTATACAATATTGATCGCTCCGAAATACATCGACACTATTGTACATGCAACGGGAATTTGCCACAGATAATGCAACTCCAAACACACACGGCGGACTTTTTTAAATAGAGCTATAAACTTGGCCATATCAACCGTGAACTGATCAACTTGGGTTGAAGGAGTAATTGGGCCACATGCTTGCATCACCTGGAGGCGTAAAATGAACGAATGGTTCATATAATGATTTAGAGATCCATACATAGCCTCGACACAAACGTAGAGTAGAGTAGCAGCATGAAGATTTGACCAGATCTCAATAAGGAGAATGTTTTGCAGAATTCCAAGACCGATTTCATACCAGGTTTGTGACAGCAACACACATTGCAATGAGACAGTGATTTCGTACATAAAAGTCACAACCTTTAGGGTGACAAAGGTCACATGGGTCCATTGAAATATTTCGTAGCTGTAATTTAGTTCCTTGATGGCCTGCAATAGCCGGAATAGGGAATTTAAGGCCTGTATTAGCCTTCTTCTATACCAGATCTCTACGACTACCATGACCATAGTACATATAGTAATGGACATAACCTGAGAGCAGATAAAGACGGAGAATATATAATTATCCATGAGCCATATTTTGAAAACGCCATATATGAAGCCAGTGCAAAAAGTGAAACGGATAGCAATGTGGAACCATTGCATGGACTTGAGGACATGCGCTTGTAGGACATATCTGTCTCTTGGGTTTAGCTGTGCGTAGGGTGCTGAATTGCGTTGTGTTTGGAATTCGTTGGTCCCTCTGCTAATGTTACTGCTTTCCCGAAAGTTGTTTCTGTTTTTGCTCTCGTTATCTTTAGATCTTTTGATACCGAATGCAACCATTCCAAAACAACGGGAATAGTAATAAAAGACGCACAATAATTTCTGGCAAATCACGGTTGAACGCCACTCGGATGCATTTGTTGTCGATAGCGACAGGGGCGTCGTTGGTGGCGGTGTCCAAAGTGACATAATGTCTTTGTTAATTGATTGTAGTTGGGAAGTCCATACACGGTTGCCCAAATGGGAATTGAGCTGAAAATCAAAGTAAATTACATTAATTTAGAGAAATAATTTGTAACTAATTTCATAATTATGCAGCTAAATGGAACAAATGCTTCTCATCAAATGGATGACATTTTCACAATAGATATTTGAGAGACTTAATTATGAGACCTGAGGCTGTCGGTGGTGCAATGGTTAATGTGCGTGACTCTTGTGTAAATGAAACAGCACCTTTCATTGCCTTCGATTGTAGTCAGAGTTCGTATTTACCCACCCATGTGTAACCGATGCACATCGCCGTGGGGATTGGGTACAGATCGGTTACTCATTACTCATAGGATATGGGGAAAATAGTGGATGGTTACCACGACGGTGGTGAAGTGCCCATTATAATTACCATTACCCACAGGGTAGGGGTAAATAATGGTTAAGTTACCCACCACCATTGGAAGTTACCCATCACGATTACCCACTACCAACAGGGAATGGGCAAGCAAAATTAACGGATTACCCATGGCGATGGGTAAAGGGTTAGCACGGTAACCTATCCCCATTTGTGATTGAACATGTACAAAAGTTGTTTAAAAGTGAATAACTTTACTTTTTTATCGATTCTGAAGGCCTCTTAAAGACCTTTCCAACAAGCCCAAAAATCCGACCACTGGCTCAGAAGTTAGCAACTTTACCCTACTACCCTCCGACCACCAATCCGAAAATTTTGAACCTAGTGGGCTTTTCTTCATGGAATGAGCCAAGGAGTACGCTGGAGAAATTTGTTCGGAACTTCCTGAATCACCCTGTATATGGTGTCTCAATAAGTATGCCCTTTTTCATTTTAAAATAAAAACACGTATTTTTTGATATAGTTTTGATTTTTTTACTGGATTGTTAAGAAGACATGTTCCGATTAAGTATGGGATAAAATATCCGTCTAACGGCCCCCACGGCTCTGATGACAGGTCATTACTCTTTTCATGAAATTTACCATCACAGAGATCTGGCTGTATTTCACGGATGACGCGTTGGATCTGGGATTTGAGCTTAGGATTTTTTTCTGGTTTATTCGAATAAAACCGAGATTTCACAAAACTCCAAAGAAATAAATAGCACGGCGTTAAATCGCATGATCTTGGTGGCCAGTTGACATCAGATTTTCTTGAGATAATTTTTTCTCGAAATCGTTGTGGCAATAAATTGATGGTTTTAAGCGCAGTGTGATAGGTAGCGCCGTTTTGCTGACACCACATGTCGTCCATATCCTTGCCGTTCAGTTGAGGCCACAATAACTTCGTTATCATGTTTTTGTAACGAATGCCGTTCACAGTCACTGTAATTTAGTCCTCATCTTCAAAAAAGTCAGGCCCAATCACTCCGCCTGAACAAAATCCGCACCAGAAAGTTGCTCATTGTGGGTGCGTTTGTTTCTCGTGGAGCCCCAAATTTGACAATGTTGTGTATCCACAAAGCGATTCAGATGGAATTGAAAGAAATCACTTTACTTGGAAAGGTGACATTTTTTTTAAAAAAATTACCATTGACTTCACTTTGCCACGCTTCCATGACCTTCTGGTTTGAACTCCTGAGTAAGCTGAATTTTGTACGAGTGAATGTGGACGTCTTTTGTCAAAATTCGCTGCGTGGTTGAGGAAATTTGAAGTTGTTTAGAACGAAGCCGAATTGAAGTTTTCGGGTTTTTGGCTACACTCTCATTTACAGCAGCAATGTTTTCCAGCGACCGATAGGTACGTTAACGCACATGGGGCTTTCTTAAAAATTTCAATAAATTTCTTAAAATTGTTTGACCGCTCTTCGAATGGTTGGCTCATTAATTGCACTTTGTCGACTAAAAATATTTCAAAGTTTGCGAGCGGTCTCAGCATAACTTTACAAATTGTTGTAATCAATTTTCACAATTATAACGCGTTGTTCTTTCGTAAAGCGTTCCATTTGTAATAGTGGGAATAAACTTATGTGACAGCTGTCAAATTTCAGAGTTCCCACTTGCACAACAAAAAATGGCACTAAGTTACAAAAGTGCAATCTTATTGAGACATCCTTTACTATGTGAACTTGGCTTTGAAATTAGACTCATCCTTCTTCAAATTATGGTAACCAAAACCAATAAATAAATAATTTCTCCTTTTTTATTTTAATATTCAAGCTCAACACCATTCTATATTTCTATTAATATAAATATATTATTTTAAAAGAAGTTTTGCACAATGCAGTCTTATGATTCCAGGCAAATCGTAGACCTACTTATATTTCAGATAAGATAAAAAGATTTCAGATAAAAATCATCCCTATACACGTAGGGCACGACGAAACTGCGGGCAATTGTCATATTTCATGCGTAATTACACAGTGAGACAAAATTAGATTTTTTCAAAATGATGGGGTTCTGTCATCGGATTCTGGTAGAAAAGTCTAAACAAAAATATACGTGTATCGGCGTTTTGCCAGATTTGATCAGAATTTTTTTTAGGGCGGGTCAAAGTTTCCGCCCCTCGGAACTTTCTTGCAACATATCGGTATGCAAAATTGTGTGTTCCTTACTTCTGAGGTACCAAATGTGTTCAGAAGTTTTATAGAAAAAATTCAGATAAACATTATTGTGGAACAACTGTCACGTATAACGATAATTTTTACTTTTTTTTTGAAAACTCGCAAAAAACTGCTCCAAAATGGGGGGGGGCGTGGTCAAAATGTGCTACAAAAATTATCGCCATAAAATTTCACTATATGTGTCCGAACACTCCAAAACACAAATCTTAGACCAAGTGCTAGATAAAAGATGAAATATGACAAAATTCATTATTATATGTGAACTATTTTTAATGGAAACAGCAAAATGACAACATTCATTATTACTCCTTAGAAGGCAGTTAGTTTTAGCTTATTATCTACCACTTGGGCTACGATTTGTGTTTTTTAGACCTTTCTACCAGAATCCGTTGCCTGAACCCCATCATTTTTTTTTTCGGTGTCGCACAGTGTTATTATTGCCGTGGGGAATGGGCACCGATCGGAAAATAGTGGGTAGCTATTCACGACAATGGGGAATTACCCATCACGATTACCCATTACCGTCAGGGTAATAGGAAAAATAGTGGGTACTTACCCACGACAATGGGGAATTACCCACCACAATTACCCATTACCCTCAGGGTAATGAGGAAAATCATGGGTAGCTACCCACGCCACTGGGAAATTACTCATCACGATTACTCAGTACGCTCAAGGAAATGGGGAAAATAATGGGAAGCTACCCACGACTATAGGTAATGGGTTACCCTTTGATCGAAAATAGGAAAAATTAGAAAAATTTCTATATCACAGAAACGGAGCGTCCAATCGAAAAATAAATTCACGCACCGTTTATATAGCCACTTTTTTATTATCGCGATTTTTGAACCACTTTATGAGAAACCTTTAGAAACCGGCAAAAATTGGCTATTTTTCCGATTGGATGCTCCGTTTCCGAGATACGAACATGAGGGCGTTATAGCGATTTATTTAAATTTAAATTTTCGTTTTAGCGATTTTTGGAAACAAAGTGATGCCATATTGAAGACATCCATTGGTTAAAGCCTCGGTTGGAGGTAAAATTTTTATTATTTTTGCGACTCGATGCACCGTTTCCGAGTTATAGCCACATTCCATACAAAAAATTCTTCCATACAAATTGGAGCAGTTTATAAAACACCATTAGAAACTCGCAAAAATTGGTTATTTTTTCCATTGGATCCTCCATTTCCGAGATAAATTTTAGTTTTAGCAATTTTTAAAAAAAAAAAAAATATGAAGCCTGTGTTAGATAACACGGGCGCATAGGTCAGACGTAGAATACGTTAGTCATTTTGCAATTAAAATATATGAATTAAATATAATTTTTGATAAATGATTTAAAAAAAAAAAAATAAATGGTTTCCCATTACATCCCATAAACGGACTGGGGAGAACTTCTCACAATCACTGAGCTGTGCGCTTTCCAGTTTTCACTCACTGATTTATCTTTAATTTTTATGTTAAAAATTTAGGATAGTTTTTAACAAAATTTGGGTACACTTTATATCAATTCGATGCACTTTTGAAAACAAGTGTAAATACTGCATGTGGCAACACTGGTTCTGTAATGTTCACATAAAACATGCATTGTCATTATACTTCTTCTCTTTCTCACACTGGTTCTGTGATGAACACACAGATAATCGTACTGCTCTTACACATGATAAGAGCATAAAGTACAAAGCATATGAAAATTAATACAAAATTTGAAGGAGTTAAATTTTGATTTACTTATAGAATCAAAAAAAATGATGTGTAGCAATATGATTATTTAAATACAAATCAAAAGAAGACATATTAAATATGTTACGACCATACTTGAATTTTCTTCAATGCATGCATAAAGTATTAAAAACTTATAATGAAAGTGACAAACATTTTCTCAAAATTTTGTGCTCCAGATCAACACCCCTACCTTACCGTATAACGTATTCTACGTTAAAAGTGATGCCATATTGGAGACACCCATCGGTTAAAGCCTCCACTGGAGGTAAATTTTTTATTATTTTTTCGATTGGACGCACCCTGTCCGAGTTATAGACACTTTTTTATTTTGGCGATTTTTCGAAAAAAATTCTTTCATACGAATTGGACCAATTTATGAAAAACCCTTAAAACCCGGCAAAAATTGGTTAATATTTCGATTCGTTATAGAAATTTTTTCATATTTTCAATCAAAAATAGCGATGGGTTACCCGTGGTAACCCATTATTTTCCCCATTACACTGAGGATAATGGACAATCGTGATGGGTAATTCCCATTTTCGTGGGTAGCTACCCAATATTTTCCCCATACCCTATGGGTAATGGGCAAATGTTTGTTACACATTCCCCACGACGATGTGTATGGGCTACACATAGGGGGGGTAAATACGAACTCTGATTGTATGTAAGAATTGTGTTGTCTTTTTGGGCAACAACAAAAAACATGTCAAATGGGAACCGATGTTACTCTGGAGATGGAAAGAAATTTCTGCGAATGTTTTCTTGTGTGTTTTTCGTTTGCATTTACTTATAGTTTGATGAATTTGTTAAAAGCATCATTCCATACAACCGCTGATGACGATATTTGGCTAGATCTGAAATAGCTATACGGTTTGCCAGGAATCATTAGACTGCATTGTGTAAAACTTCTTTTAACTCACGTTTTAGATTAATAGAATAGGCCTCTTTTGGCCACGGCAAAGTTATATTACAGGCTACAAAAAAATAATTCCTAAATTAGAGTTCAAAACTTCCTTAATTGTAGTTCCAAATATTTAAAATTGTACTTAACATTAGGAAAATTTTAGGAAATTGTACTTAGTCAACGTAACCTTACAAATAGGACGGAATCAAAATGATATAAAAATTTTTCATTATTTTTCTACTCAATTTTCTCTTTTACTGAATTTGTGGGGAAAACAAATTAAAATGTAGTTCACAAAGTTCTAAAAAATTCATATCGGACTAATAATTATTCCAAATACTAAAATTGAGTTCATAGTTATACTTAATTCAAGAACATATGAGGCATTCAGACGCGAAACCAATCAACTCCACAAAATTTTGGCTATTGGCAGTATAATGGTTAGTGTGAGTGGCTCTTGAATTTCTATTAATAGAAATATAGAATGGTCTTGAGCTTGAATATTAAAATAAGAAAGTATCAATAAATAGGCCGAATAAATAAATACAAATCATCCCAAATTATATCTCATTACAGCCCCTGAAGGGAGAGGGGAAAGATATTCACAATCAATGTCTAGTTTTACACTCACTGATTGGGACCTACAGTTTTCCACCGGTTTCGAAAGGTATTCTGAGAATCCTATTCGTGGCTATATACTCGATAGTGTCGCCATCACTAAGCGAGGAGGCCGTCGTCGAAGGAAATGTAATGTGGTCAGAGCAGGGACAAAACCCACATTCTCATATTCACAAGCCACGCACCGACAGCCAAAAATTAAATAAAAATTAAATGGTTTCCCATTACAAGCCATGAAGGGACTGGGGAGAGCTTCTCACAATCACTGAGCTGTGCGCTTTCCAGTTTTCACTCCCTGATTGGGACCTACAGTTTTACACCAATTCCGAACGGTATTTTCAGAAGCTATTTCATGGCTAAATACGCGATAGTGTCGCCCACACTATGCGAGGTGACCGCCGCCGAAAGAAATTTTAAGGTGGCCAGAGCAGGGTTCGAACCCGGGAACTCATGTACAAGAGGCGCGCACACTACCCATAGCACCACCGTTATATTTATAATTTTTATATAATTTTTGCAGATATTTACATACAAATGGGGATTTACTCGGATTGGCTACTGAAAGTATATATATTCAGGTCATTGGCCAAACCCAAAATGTTAACTCAGAGATATATTAATGCACTTTGTTGAATTTTTTTGTTTTAATAAAAAATCATGTTGCAGTCAAAAAAAATCCAAAAAATATAAATTTTGGAAAAGTGGAGTTGATTGGTTTTGCGTCCGAATTCCTCACATGTACTTCAATTAAATATAACTATGAACTCAATTTTAATATTTGGAATAATTTTTAGTCCAACATGGATTTTTTCAGAATTTTGTTTCCCTCCAATTCAGTAAAATTTTATAGGTTTTGATGAAATTTATCGTAGAACAATTAAAAAAATTTGTTAAATTAGGGGTGTATATATGGAAACTTATACACGTTAACTCATACTCATACAAATGAAAACTTGCACAGTAACATGTATAATTGTAGAAGTTGAGAATAACCATAGATTAATGATGTATAGAGACGCCATCTCTCTCAGTATTTTGATTTCATTTAGTGTGTTGCATATGGGCGGTTGGATGTTGGAAAGTATTGCTTTAATAATACCAGATAGAGGCAATGGCTCCAACCATCCAACAATAAATCAGCAGCGGCATTTCGATTTGTGCGTTAAACTTTTTGTGTAAATACACCACAAACATACACTAAAAATAAAATATAACAAACAAGTCCAAAATACTTCTAAATTTCAAAGTCCCTCATCAAAACGACATGAAAAATTTAAGTTAACAATTTTTATAATTCCACCCATAGAATAATACATCCATAAATACATTTATTCTCTCATCTGACGTTTCATTTCACACTCTTCGTCGTAGGTTTGTGGAAGTGAGAGCAATTATATTTAAAATTAACTTACACCAGGTGGGGTTACAAAATATGTTCACTTAACCTTTTCATGTCGTTTTGGTGTAGAACTGACAAATTTAAATGTATTTTGCACTTTTTTGTTGACTTTTATCGTTGGTATACATTTGTATTGTATTTAACACAACTAGTTTGCCACAAAAAGACGAATTTCGGTTGTTGTTCCTTTGTTGAACGTTGTTTACTATTGCCTCTATCTGGTATTATTGAACCCATGTTTTGCACCATCCAATGTTTACTTTCCACCGTACCTATGACGTTTAATTTATTGAGAGAATAAGTATATCTATGTATGTATAAGTCTATGATTCCACCTGGTTTAAATCAATCTACGTCAAATAACTCTCTGTCGCACAGACCGCACCACGAATAGTTTGAATGGAAATGGCTGATGAGAGCAAAGGCGTCTCTATACATCATTACTCTATGAGAATAACCGACGACCACGACGTTTCGAAAATTATGATGTAAATATAAGGGGTAGTGCTTTTTTTAAGAAAATACTTAAAAAGTTGTCTAAAATATTATTGATTTTTTCTTCATCCACAAACAGAATTCCAAGACAATACTGGAGACAGACACCAACTAAAGCAAAATGGAAGTGAAGCGAAGAAGAAAGCCGAGGAATAGCAGATACGGAACATATACTTTCACTGATATACTCGGTTCACAAGAACGCCTAAGGTTCTGTCTATTTGATGATCTTTGTATATTTTTTTTAAATACTTTATGCACTTTTTATTACCTTTTTGTGCTTTTTTGTACACTTTATGTACTATTTGCATACACTTTAAATACTTTTTGGTACACATTTTAGTAGCGTTACGTATTTTTTTGGTGCAGTTTACGAACGTTTTACTACACTTAATGTATTTTTGGTAAAGTGCTCCTGGCGTGTATTTTTTGTCAATTGTTGACGAAATTAATGTACTTTCTGGTGCAGGTTATGTACATTATGGACCATTTTTGTATGGTAAATAAATGTTGTATGTAATTTTTGGTACATTGTATGTACGTTAGGTACATTGTAAGTACTTTTCGTCAAAATTATGGCGAATAAATGAGGACACCGATCCACGTTCAGTGATACCCCAATGTGGCATTAAAGCCCTGAACCACAACAATCGAAATCTTGAAGATTTACGGCCTTATTCATAAAAAATCATTAAATTACCTCTAAAGCATTCATCAGTTATTGAACGCTTTAAGATTTGGCGAAGGATTTATTAGAACCGTATTCATAATGAGTATTTTAACTAGGGAACACATAATTGACTGACAACCCTGTTTTATGTATTCTCACAGTGCTTGTGATGTAAAAACAAGACGAAAAATAACCGATAAACCGATTTAAATTTTTTTTTTATTTAAATGCGTCAATGCATTTTTGCAAAATTTTAAACATTAATGGAAAGAACTATTCAATAAACAGATCAATTAATATTTGCTATATTCATAAATTTGGAAGAAGTGTCAAAAAATCATATTGAATTGGATTTCAGTTTTGGGTAGTCGAATATAAAACCGGATAATAGGTTGTAGTTTCAATGTTTTGATTTTACATACATCACTATGTAAACAAAAGTTCATTTTGGTTAAAAATGATACAAATTGGAACGAAACTATCTGGTTGCTTAGCAGGATAATGTGACACTATAAACGCTGCAAATATACACAGAATAATTCCACGTGTTTATATCGCATAAGTATTTAAGTACGGCACGCGTGAAATGTAAAAAAATTGTTTCATTTGTGTATTAATTCGGATAAAATGGCCTTAAAGAAGGGTTAAACGTTCAACAAAAATGGGGACGTTAGAGAACTCGTAACAGAGGAATTTTTCGATTATGAATACAATTTTTGGGCTTTACCTTCTTAAGCCTTTAACAAACCTATGACAACTTTTTATGAATAAGGCCGTTAGTTTACCAAACATCTGGTTTTCAGTACAATAATTCACTGCTACTAACTAAGTGACTACTATTACATTGTATTTTTTGAATTCATTGTATTCTTTTAAATTAGGGAATTGACTAATACAAAGGATGAATTATCGGATGAAGCAAAGTTGATTATGCTGAACAAATATGAATTTTTTTCGTAACAGTTGATGTTAACCTATATAGGTTACGAAAAAAACACCAGTATTATTTTGCTTCCGTACTATTTGCAAGATTACTCCGACTAAGTAAAATTTCCTCAAATAAGTAGTGCATTTTCATAATTTTAAGTACAATTGCAAATATTTTGAACTACATTTAACGAAGTTTTAAACTCTAATTTAGGAAATATTTTTTTGTTGCCTGTAACATAACTTTAACCTGTCCAAAAGATGTATATTCTGTCAATCTAAAATGTGAGTTAAACGCATATTACAGAAATCTAGATTTTCCCGAGCTCTGTTATATTTTCTCAACACGGAAGCTGCTTCTAGGAACCCGTTATGAAGTTGCCTAACCCAATTAGAAAGAGTCTACACACAAAGCGCTTAGCTCGCCTTAAGTACTGATTTTTTATAATGCATTACACTGTAAGTAAAATTTTAAGTTTTGAAATGACACACAAAAACACCGAGACACCCCAACTAACTTTTGGGTCATAGAATCCAGTGGTATACTCCGTTTTAAAAAGTTAGCTCAAAATAACGAGATATTTCGATTTTAAATTTATAGTAGATTTAAGGTGATTTTTGATTTTATTTGGGGGAAAAACCTGCAAAAGCTCTTGTTAAATCAATTTATATATTTTTTTTTCGACAAAATGTAACCGTTGAAATAATAGACATGTATTTGGAAGCAGAATTAGTTTACCTCTTACAATTTGGGGCCATAATAATTATAATAATTTTGGGATTCGGGATTTTGGGTTTGGCATCCCTATTACAAACAGATGCTACAACATATACAGGGTGATTCAGGAAGTTCCGGACAAATTTCTCCAGCGTATTCCTTGGCTCATTTCATGAAGAAAAGTCCACTGGGACCATGTCCGAAAATGCAAGGGTGCGAAATGGCAGCGTGTTCAAAATTTTGGATTAGCGGTCGGAGGGTAGTAGGGTAAAGTTGCTAACAAGCCAGGGCTTGTTGGAAAGGTCTTTAAGGGGCCTTTCAGAATCAATAAAAAAAGTAGAAAAAAGTCAAATCGCCGAGATACAGAGCTTTCGGAAAAAAATGGGAAAAAAATTCAAATAACCTCAATTTCTTCAGCCAGATGGCAGGTAACTTATGTTTTTCTGTTGAAATGTAGCCATACCCCTTACCTTTCCAAAATGACCTAAACGAAGCCCAGAGGTCTTACCGTTCCAAAGTTATGACCATTCTTCTGCCGAAAATTTCAGTAAAATAAAATCTTAAACGTGTTAATTTACAAAAACAAATATTTCCGCTTCCAAAAACAAAAACAAACATTTTTGCATTTCAGTAAAATGGTCATAGCTATGGAACGGTAAGACCTCTGGGCTTCGTTTAGGTCCGACCACTGGCTTAGAAGTTAGCAACTTTACCCTACTACCCTCCGACCGCCAATCCGAAAATTTTGAACCCGCTGCCATTTCGCACCCTTGCATTTTCTTCATGAAATATGGTGGAGAAATTTGTCCGGAACTTCCTGAATCACCCTGTATATCAAAGTGTTCACTTTGATAGATTAGTCCATACCTGCCGCTATAGATGTTAACACATCAAAAATATAAGCATTTTATTGACCATTTTGAAAAAATAGAAAAATGTGTGACGAAAAATGCAGATCACATTACGAAAAATTAAATATGTTTTGTTTTGTGTGTGGAAAATTTACACCGAAAAATCATCGATGACATTTGGATGAAGATGCCCTCAAAGCTTACAATCAGTATTTTTTGGTTACCCCCGCTGAAGAAATGCGAAATGTTGATCATGCACCTGAATTTACGTGCATCACATGTTTTAGTGCATTAAACAAATGGTGGAAATTACGGCGATATTCGACGCCATTTGGACTTCCAATGATATGGACCGATCCAGGGGAACATGATACAGAAAATTGCTACGCCTGCAAGAACGATGTAAATGGTCCCAATCGAAACAGTAAATTCACTTAGATAGACTATATATGGAATACACAATAATTTATTCTTATAGAACGATCCGGTTTTATATACAAAGTTGTGCCAAGTGCTCACGTACCAGTTCCACACAGTGATGAATTGCCTGTCCCAGTACATCCATCGACATACCAATATGATACTGCGTCCTATGAAGTACAATCACAAACTTCAGCAACATCATTACATCATGCTGATTCTGATTACCTTCAGCCAGTTATACGAGTACAATATCCATTATTAAATTCGCAGGAACATTTAGATAGAATCGTTCGAAATCTGAAGCTATCTCAAAATAATGCAATGACTTTGGCTTCGGAATTAAGAAGCGTCAACGTGCTGGCACCAGGTGTAAAAGTTACATCTTACAAATACCGGCAAGAACCATATGTGCCTTATTTCATGCTTTCCGAGGACGCAGCTTATGTATACTGTCAAGATATTCCCGGTTTAATGAATGCAATGGGAATGTGCAACTATAATCCATCTTTATGACGTCTTGTCATAGACTCTTCAACCAGAAGCTTAAAAGTAGTCTTGCTATTTGAAAACAGCAGCGTTAAACCAGTGCCATTGATGTATGCTCTTGGAATGCATGGGTCGTATGATACCATGAAATTAATTCTGGAACGCATCAGTTGTGACGAACACAATTGTCGCGTAACTTGTGATTTTAAGGTTCTTTCACTATTAGCTGGAATGCAAACTGACTATACAAAATACATGTAACGGGTCCGCCAAATAACTTTTTTTTTTTAAAATGCTATAAAAAAAACTGCTGAATATTTTCTCAAATTTCTTTTTTTATTTGAAAGTACAATCCTTCCGGTTAATAATGGAAAATAATTTCATGCAAATGGCTGCCTCGGCTGGCCGCCTACACGATCGGTCTGATTGTTAAGCACATTATCGATTGTGTGCAGCTGTATTTCACCAATGGCTTCACGAATATTGTCCTTTAAAACGTCAATTGTCTCTGGCTTGTCGGCGTAACACTTATCTTTGAGGGCACCCCACAAATAATAGTCCAACGGTGTCAAATCGCAGCTCCGAGGTGGCCATATGATATCAGCTCTGCGGCTCATAATGCGATCTTCAAAAACAGGGCGCAAAACATCGAGTGTAGCTTCGGCTGTGTGGCACGTAGCGCCGTCCTGTTGAAACCAAATGTTGCCAATATCCTTCTCTTAAATTTTTGTGAATAAAAATTCGTTCAACATTCCCCGAGAACGATCGCCATTGACTGTAACGGCCACTCCTTGCTCATTTGCGAAGAAAAATGGCCCAATTATGCCTCTGGACCAAAATCCGCATTAAACAGTGACTCATTTTGGGTGCATCGGCTTTTCAATGTATGCGTGCGGGTTTTCTGTGCCCCAAATGCCACAATTTTGTTTGTTTACATACCCGCCAAGATCAATATGAGCTTCATCTGAAAAGATGATTTTTTTGGCAAAATCGGCATCTTCTGTAAGTCGATCGCAGGCCCATTTTTCCCATATTTCCCAGCATTTTTCAAGCGTATACACAACCATATTCGTTCAGCGGAAGGATAAGACTAATTATCTGTCAAATCAGACATGAGCTAAGTGTTACCATTCACGAAATAAGCACTAGTTGAAAAAAATAAACGTTAGATGGCGGACCCGTTATATTTTTTTGTAAATGGGACAGCCGTGCAAAATGCAACCAGTACGAAAAGCGAGATTGGCCAAAACGCGATTCGCAAGTTGTTGGCGAATTTAATGTAATTCGTCCACCATTGATCCCCCTTCAGGAAATAATGCTTCCGAATCTTCATATCAAGCTGGGAGTTGTAAAGAATTTTGGTTTGCGTTAACGAAAATGCTTTACCATACTTGAAAAACAACGCTTTTCCAAAATTATCAATTGAAAAATTAAAAGGGTAATTTTTGTGTAACTAAGAGTGTGTGACTGCAATATATTTTATATTTATCAATTTTTTTTAACAGGTCCAGATATACGGAAACGTTTAAGGGATACGAGTTTTTCTGAAATGTTAGATGAAACTGAACTAAGCGCATGAAACTCAATTCGTGCGGTAATTGAAAACGTTCTTTGCAAAAATCGCTCACAAGAGTACTGTGATTATATTGACAACATGATGAAGTTTTCCGACAAACTTGGAGTTAATATCTCGTTGAAAATCCACATGTTACATGCACATTTCGATTTTTACGAACGACAATTGTCCACAGAAACAAACGAAACTAGCGAAAGATTTCATCAAACCATAATGGCAATCGAAGACAGTTTCATTGAAAAAAGAATAAACTCAATGTTTGCTGATTTCTGCTGGTCGATTGCAAACAAAGAGTAAAAATTTAATAAATCCAAACAAATTTAGAAAATCATTAAAATAAGAGTAAATATAGTTCCATGTCCGAGTGAAAATGGACGCCCATAATTTCTAGATATAAATTTTGACAAATAAATAATGAACAAATTGATTTTAAACAAGTTTTTAAAGATTTTTTCATTCAAAAAAAATCAAAAATCGCCTTAAATCTACTACAAATTTAAAATCGAAATATCTCGTGATTTCGAGCTAACTTTTCAAAACGTGGTACACCACTGGATTCTACGATCGAAAATTAGGTTGACGTGTCTCGGCGTTTTGGTGTGTCATTCTCATCTACTTACAGTGCTATGAATTATTTTCATAGATATTTTTTCATCTTAAACTCTAATCCCAATTCTGATAGATTATTTCAAAGATATTTGAAATCAAGTTTAATCACCTTTAATTCCTTTCAATTAATTTAATTGTACTTTTGATTAATCGTCGATGAAATTACCCAACGGCACCCAGAGAATTCAACGATTATTTTGTAATACGATCCGCTTTTGAATTGCTCGTTCAACTGATGCAGTGACTTTCGAATAAAACTCAAACTGGATACTCTGCACAAGTACGATATCGCATCGTAAATGAAAATAAAATTGAATGATGATTATTGTAAGTGCAGTCAAGCCAAGTCAAGTAATGATAAAGATGATGACGATTGCTTGCACTTCAATACCTAATACCCCTTTTTCCCAGACCCAGTCAACCAACTAAGGGAGTGAGTAGTGAGTTAAAGTGTCTCGGCCAGGCGGCAGACAGTGGTTGGTGCTGCTCGTTTTGTACTGTTGCGTTCTGTCGCGTTCCAATGGATGGTGCTGAAGAGTAAAGTAAATTTGTTTAATTTCATTTTTATGATTAGTATCATAATTCATTATTTTAATTGCTTTTGTGCCCCTACAACACTAGCGAACAAACAAATCAACCAACTACCACTTAATATAACAATACTCGTAATAAATATCACAACTACTATACAAATGGGAGTCATTTGTTTGTTTGGAGGGATTCTTTTGAAAATTGACGCCTTTTTTGTTTAGAATATTCCAACTGCTGATAAAGAGACTTAGTTCATTTCAATGATTGTGGTCTAGAATATTATGAAACAAAAGAAACATCACACGATAGAGTTGAAATAATAATTACAAACGCATTTAATAAAAAAAAATTATTAAAAAAAAAATATAAAAAATCCACAGACGGATGAAATGATACGGTGATTTATTTATTGGCGCTCTGGACCCCACATAAGTAAAGTAAATCACATGATGATGGGCAACGATTCCGCGGGGATTTGATGTGTACAACGTTTGTAAATGCAAAAACAAAGATTGTAATTGTGTATACAAGAAAAAGTACTATAACAAAATCGAAATTAATCTTCAAATATTAATTTAAAACTGGCCGTCAGTGGTGCAATGGTTAGTGTGGGCGCTCCTTGTACATGAAATCATGAAAGCTTCTCCAAATACCGTTCGGAATCGGTGTAAAAACAGTAGGTCCCAATCAGAGAGTATTAAACTAGAAAGCTCACAGCTCATTGGTTGTGAGAAGCTCTCCCTAATTCCTTCGTGGGATGTAATGGGAAACCATTTATTTACTGTTGTTTTAACGGGTTAGAGGGAGAGGGTTGAATAGGGTTAATAAACTTCACCGTCCATATATGCCTACATATATGTAATTCCAAATCAAGTAAATAGGTATTTTCGGTAAACGTTACAATATAGGTTACTTTATTAGAATTCACAACATATATTATAATTTTAGGGTTAGGGTTTTAGGGTTAGGGTTTTAGTTCATAAATTGGTGTTAAAATTTGATTATTTTAGTTATTCACAATGCTATTTTACTCAGCCTTTTAACTAATATTAAGTTTTAACTTTAGAATTAAGATTTTAACTTTTGCTTTAGAATTTAGTTTTAGAATTAACTTTAGAATTAATATTTTAACTTTTGCTTTACAATTTTCACTATCGTTTTAGGATTTTAACTTTAGTTTTAAGATTTTAGCTAGTTTAGTTTTAGAATGTAAAAACTTTCACAAAAATTCACTCGAACTGCTCCTTGATGTACTGCTTGAAGTTGGTTGCCGTTGGTGAGGGTAAAAATCAACAGCTGATGATGGGGTGTTGATGGTGTTAGGGTTACCATTGTTCACTGACGTGAACATTCTCCCGGCCCTGGGGAACCTGTCAAGTAAAAAGACACTTATTTTTATGTGTTCAAATGAGGGTTTAGGGTACTTCAAAGGTGAATATTATAAAACAAATACTTGTTCGGGTGAAATGGTGTGTTCAGGTTGAAATCGATCCCATGACCAACCAACCAAGGGAGGAGTCTTGGGCAATCAATGATCCTCCATCTACCCGGATCGTATTAGACCTTAGGATCGAGGTGTATAGGTCTCCACCAATCTCGATTGATACTGGAGAGTTGCCATAGAAGTCCGGGTCGGCTAAAGAAATGCGGCAAACCTTTTCCTTAATCGTGTCACTCACGGCGCTTCGGTAGGGGGGTTTGGGTAAGTCATCTACTACCAACATGTAAGCTTCATACTTGACAGCTGATGATATGTGCGCCGTCATCTCAACTTTCGCGTAGACCTGCTCGTCAAGTTTGAAAGGCGAGAGGCCACTGTCCCGTACAAGCGACACTGCTATGCGGGACATGGTGAGGCTTCAAAATGTTGCTGTTATAAATGCATAACCCTACGAGATTTGTGAATGCTTAGGCATAAATTTGGATCCGAAGAGATTACAATACCTAGCCCTCAAAAAAGTTCACAAATGTTTCACTTTTCCATCTCCGAACAAGCTGAAAAATCTGTCTTATTTTGTTGTTTGGATGCAAATATAACGTGTTTGTAGCTTTTCGCAAATATACTATACTTGTGCCCAAACACATTGTGTTTGCCATTCAATATAACATGTTTGAGACACAATAGAGGCTATAATATATGATTCTGAGACCGAAATGTAGATTTGTTTGTTGAAAACCGCTAAAAACAAAAATGGGACAGACAACAAGAACAAAAAGGTAGCAGATCTTCAATTCATGAAAAGAATGCTTTCAAACATGTAAATGTTTCCTGCAATATGTTGATGCGGCCTCTATTTCTCAAATCTCTGGAATTTAGTCCTCTAAACTAGTTTACTTTCTCTGTGTTATTGATATGAATTCGTACTTTAATTTCATTTACATATATTCTAGTGAATATTTTAAGAAACGTACTATTCGTTATAATTTTGATACACGATGAAAAGTTTTTATTTTGTTATCGTTTGGATGCAACTATAACGTGTTTGTAGCTGGTCGCAAATATGTATACTTGTGTCCAAATGCATTATGTTCGCTTTTGAATAAAACGTGTTTGGGCCACAAAGAATTATAGTTTGTAATATGTATATGTATTTGTGACCCAAATCTGGCTTTGTTTGTAGAAAGCTGCTGAAAACAAAAACATGACAGACAATCAACAAAAAGAAAAGCAGCAGATCTTCAATTCAGGAAAACAATGCTTGCAAACAAGTACATGGTTCCTGCAACATGTTGCTGGGGCCGTTATTTTTCAGCGTGTAGTCTAAAATATTGGCTACACATTCCAGAAATGTACCTTAGACAAAGAAAATTGCACAACATTTTAACCAATTACTTATAAAATGAATTTGCACTTTAGTTTAAGACTCACGACAATTGTTAATCAAACTAACAAAATAGTTTGCGTTAAACAATTAATTTATCAATTACACGCTGAAAAAAAGGCCTCTTTAACATATTCTCCCAAACATATACTGCAGGAGCCATGTATATGTTTGGAACACACTTCAAACATTTATATGCTTGCAAGTCCCAAACTCAGCTGTATTTAAATGCAAACATTAGCATGTTTACTGACAAATATGTATGCTTTTACGTGGAAACATATGCGTGCTTCATCCCAAACATCCATATACTTACGTGGAAACATGTGCGCATTTTCTCCCAAACATAATAATATTTAGAAACGAATCATTCTTCCTTTCTTTATTTCTTATAATTAATTGTATCAATATATATCCACATTTACTTATATTTGTTTTGAATCTGCTGCTCTGTTTTTTTTCCTTTCTTTGTTGTCTCTCACGTTTTTGTTTCCAGAAGGTTTCAACTATGCCTTGGTTATCTCGGTGCGTTGGTACAAAAACATACCTATACTTATATACAAATCTACTTCATGCAAGCCAAGCGTGTATTAATTACTTGTGTTTCTAATTACATATGTGGCAAATGATCCGCCATTCCGATTTTTTCAGTAGAGGCTCGGGCAGAAAAATGGATTTACGTTGTTGCCCTCTTCAGTTGCTTTCCTCTGAATCATTTTTCACCTTGGTAGCACACATAAATATGTGCGAAACACATACACAAAAACCAAAGCAACATCACAAACCATTTAACAGTCCGAGCGTTTGTTTATTCTTCTTTCACTGTTCAAGCGCTTTTGATATCCTCTGTCCGATGAACCAATGGTTAGTGTGCGCGGCTTTTGTACATAAGATCCTGGGTTCGAACCCTGCTCTGACCACCTTCAAATTTCTTTCGGCGGCGGTCACCTCGCATAGTGACGGCGACACTATCGAGTATAGAGCCATGAAAAAGCTTCTCAAAATACCGTTCGGAATCGGTGTAAAACTATAGGTCCCAATCAGTGAGTGAAAACTGGAAAGCGCACAGCTCAGTGATTGGGAGAAGTTCTCCCCGGTCCCTTCATGGGATGTAATGGGAAACCATTTATATATTTTATTTAAAACGCAATACATCACCCACATTCAGGAATATTTATGAATCGCTCACTGAGAGATAATGCAAAAATACAGAAGCACACTTACGAGATATACACACTCGTTGCTCCTCTATTATTCTCTTGCTCTCGAAAGAGCATAAATAGTGCAACAAAAACGGCTGTGCTTGTATCACAAACAGAGATATATTTGGGTCGCAAACACATATGTTATAACATATTAATCATTATGTCTCAAACATGTAATATTGAACATCAAATATAATTTGTTTGGGCACAAGTATATTATATTTGCGACAAGCTCTAAACACATGTTATATTTGCATCCAAACAACAAAAAAACGACAGATTTTCTGCGTGTAATAAACAAAAATATTAACATGGGACTGTCCTTGGAGATGGAAAGTTTCTGATGGGCATTCACTTGGGAGTAGCCAGAAATTATTCCTTCAGTGGGCAGTCTAAGCAGCTCACTACTTCCACGCAGTATGTCCTGGGCAACGACTTTCTCAAAAACCTCCGTTACCTAGCTAAATTGAGAAGGCGAAACAAATGAGCAGCCTGATTGTTTATGCGATTACTGATACTTCTTAGACTAATTAAGTAAGCCTATCACTGAAGCTCTTCGAACTATGTAGTGGACATATTCTTTTGTTCTTTGAAGGCGAATGAACCAAACCCTTGGCCAACGGCGGATCAAAACTGAAGAAACCAAAATCCAGTTTCGACTCACTGCATTCTGGTCAGCGTCTGATCCATAATGGGCGGCTGAAACATAATCATCCTGGCAGTAGGTAAAATGCAAACCACGGTGCGCTGGATTTTCCTCTCGCCACCGTTATATAGGCAATGAAAATACTCGAGAAAAGTAAACGGCCAAATCCCCTAACTGTTGACGACCCTCGCAAACTTTATGAGGACCACGATTTAGGGATATGTACCTGGAGCATAAGCAACCTGGAATATAAGCAACATTCAGGACGGGTGCTACTTTCCAATTGGCGGATGTCCTCGAAAAATATAAAGCTGGCATCACAGTTATCGAAGAAATGCAATGGAAAGGATATGGTTGCTGCAGAAAGAATAACTGCGATATTTACTGCAGCTTCCATGAGAGAAAGCAGGAATTCGGGAACGGATTTATAGTTGGCAAGAGAATCCGACACCTAATTTCAAGTTTAAACCCAGTGAGTGAACGCATAGCCACAATTCGGATCAGAGCGAAATATTTCAACATCGTGTTAATTTGATGATGAGGTCAAAGGAGGTCTGGAGGAAGTATACGAACGCTGTCCTGACCACAACATTAAGATTATCCTAGACGATTTTAATGCCAAATTGGTAAAGGAAAATGTCTTTCGACCAACCATCGGTAATCATAGTCTACATGATACCACCTCCGATAGTGTAATTAGACTGATAGACTTCGCCGCTGCAGGGAATATGGTAGTTAGTAGCTCACGATTCCAATATAAGGATATACATAAGGCGACCTGGATATCTCCTAGTCAGAGAACGAAGGACCAGATTGATCACTTTGCAATAGATGGCAGGCACTCTTCTAGTGTAATGGACTCGGATCAGCACCTGTTGGTTGCCAAAGTTCGCACAAGACTGAGCAGGGCGAAAAACGTACGAAGCCGAACACGGGAAAAGCTAGATATCGACAAGATGGAAATACCAAAAATAACAAAGGACTACCAATAAAAGCTGCTGCTAGAGCAGAGTACTAACCCTCCCGAGGACCCAGAAGTGCAGTGGAAGCACATTTCCCATTCTTTGGAAACCGCTGCAAGGACTGAACTTGGCTATCAAAAACTGCAGAAGGATAAGCCATGGTACGACAAAGAATGTCGCATTGCAGCTGATAAAAAAAATAAGCGGAATCCGTTACAACGCGTGCTGCGAATGAGCGGTACAAGAGGCTGAGAAGGGAGGAAAACCAACTATATAGGCGGAAAAAATGGTAGTGGGAGTAGAGAGAGAGAGAGAGTGAAAAGACCGAAATGTGCAGGATGGCTAATGAATAGAGACAATTTTTCCAGAGGTTAAGAAGATCGAATAATAGTACGAATAATGGGCTGCCCTACGGCAAGGACGAGAAAGGGAATCTGGTGACTGATAAGTAGTGTGTGCTTAAAATGTGGAAAGACCTCTTTTCATCACTACTCTACACAGATTCTTCCACTGAAGATCAGGAGGTAATGATTGTGGAAGACAGTGTAGATTTTACCCCCCACCCTTATCCAAGGCGAGATTAGAACGGAAATCTCCCGGCTTAAGAACAGTACAGCCGCTGGTGGCCGGTATCATGCATCAACTTATATGCGGTATATGTTTGGGGGACTCTATGTCTTACGATTGGGGTCTCAATGTGTTATGTCCTGTATTCAAAAAGGGTGATCCGCCTGTATGTTCAAACTATCCCGGTATCTGTCTTTTATCCATCACGTATAAGGTCTTGTCAAACGTATTATGTGAAAGACTAAAGTCAATTGTTGAAAACCTGATTGGAACTTATCAGTGCGGTTTTAGACCAGGCAAGTCCACAACTGATCAAATATTCACGCTACGCCAAATACTGCAAAAGACCCACGAAAAGCAAATCGATATATACCACCTTTTTGTCGATTACAAAGCTACTTTCGATAGCCCCATACGGGGAAAACTGTACGAAGCCATGTCTGAACTTGGTATTCCGGCAAAACTGATTCGCCTCTGTAGAATGACGCTGACCAACACCAAATCAGCAGTGAACGTAGGGGAAAGACCTCACTGAACCATTATGTACCAAGCGTGGACTTAGACAAGGCGACACACTTTCTTGCAATCTCTTCAACATCTTAATGGAGATAATAATGAGAAAGGCTGCAGTAAATACGAATAAGACCATTAACATGAAAAGTCATATGTTGCTGGCGTATGCTGACGACATAGACATCATTGGGCGAAATTTGCGAGAGGTTACTGCAGTATTTTCAAGAATCGAAAAAGAATCAGCGAAGGTGGGTCTTGCTGTTAATGAGGGGAATTGATGACTGATGGTGTCAACGACTAGAGAAACCTCTCGACTTGGTCCGCACTTGAACGTCGGCAACCGATTGAATTTTAAAGTGGTAGATGAATATCTCTACCTTGGATTCGCCGTGAATAAGGACAACTAAGTTAGCCTGGAGATAGATAGGAGAATTGTGCTTGCAAATAAATGCTATTTTGAGCTCAGGTAGCAGTTTAAGAACTAAGCCCTCTGTCGACAGACAAAAGCCCAGCTATGCCAGACTCTCATTTTACGTGCTCTGGCATATGGTCATATCGCAAGGGGATGAATAACACCTAGGAGTATTCGAGAGAAATATTCTCCGTAAAATATGTGGTCCTATTAAACCAGGTCCTATTCCTGGTTGGAACCTGGAAATTGTAATATAATAATATGGAATATAATTTGGCGAATCAAATTAAGCCCGAAAATCCCGAATTGCCCGAAATCATTTTCAAATGTTAATGCTATGTATTGATCTTTCGAATAAACAAATTTTTTGATTAAACTTTAATTTTTTGTGTTATATTTTACAATTTGAATTTCTATCGTCCTGAAGAAACTACCCTTTATTCAAATTGAGTTCATAGTTGTTTGTACATAATTTAAATACGTCCTCAAAGCGACTCAGCTTTTTGTTCAGTGTAGGTCTAGGCATACGAGTCCCTGCCAATTTGTATCTTAATCTTCTATAGGTTGCAATATGTGACCAATATTTAGCACAGATTTCCACCATTTAGTCAACATAAAAAGAAGACAGATATAAATAATGGCTACGCTAATGCATGTGCATATTAACTTCTGGATACAATGTATCACAATGTTCGTGATCAACGTTTATTTCAACATTAGCGTGAACAACCATAAACAACAAGAACAACAACAAATTGTTACTGACAAAACGCTTGAGCGACCTATTGCACCCCAGACATGATGCACTCTATAACCTGCCCCAACCCCCCAACGAATGTAAACGATTCGCGTACAAGAGAAATGTGAAAATTAAATGTTGAACCAAAACCACAAAACACAAAACCTCCCCCCTAAACGTCAGTGCTTGACTAAACTGAATACGATCGAAATTCGCTTTAGCAAAAAAATATTTGAGATTTTGGTTGTTTTCCCCCTCAATTTGATGAAATGTTAAAGATGCATTTGTATTCCCTGCTGGATTTTGGACGAAAAACGTTAAACGTGATTTTTATGTGAAAATGATTTCGGTTTTGGAAATCATCACGATTTCACGTTAATACAATTTTATTTCATTTCGTTTCTGGTTAATTTCCAGAACGAAATTTCCTTTTCTTACATCTCAACATCATCATGAGAGTAGAGTTTGCATCTCCAAGATGACGGCAGAGTAGTGCATCCATCCATGGTCTGGCCGTCGCGTCGTTCGGTCGTCATGCTGCATGTATTACATTCATTTTCCACTTTGGATTGTCAGTTCAAAGTATCATTTACAAGTGACCACAGTAGAGCACGCGCTGCCTTGGAATCTGAAGTCATAGTTTTTTGTTTTGATTCTTCCTTTCCCAACATGATTTGGGGATCATCTCAGCAATCATGATGACGTTGCTGCTGCCTTAGTCACTGGTGCCGGTGCTGGTACTGGTACATGACCTTTAGATCATGATGTGATTCATTGTGATGCCAACATGTACGACTTACATAATAACCGAACGAAATCATGTAAGCAATTTTCCAGAATTATCCGAAAATTGTGAGAAACAAATGTTGTTGTTTGTTACTCCCTCCATACAATGAAAAGGAAATTGGCCAATTTTTGTCTAAGGGGAAATTCCAGGTGAATTACCTGGGAATATGCAAAATTCACTAGAGAACATAAAGAACTTATCTCAAGACTATGCCATGTCTCTGATAACTGGTGATATTGTTTTCAAAAAGTTTTGCAAAATGCATCCTCTTGACGCCTGCCAAACCATATGTGTAGGTACAGGGTGTCTCAACGAAGTTCCTTTCGCTACATATTATTTATTAGTTAGGTCCAACACGCCTCACACGTACGGTCAGATTGGGCAAATATTTAACGAAAAACGTCAAATATTTCTTGGCCCCAGTCTAACCACAAAATATTTTTGTGTGGCAAACAACAAATCTGCTGATTTTTGCCATCAAATAAAAATGTGCTCAATGTGACCACTAACGAGCAAATAGTTTTCTCTGTTTTGAGCAAACATTTATTTGATCTTACAATTCTTTTCAAACAATGGTAAATAACAGGTAACTACATATTCTCACAAAAAGAACCTAAAAATATACTTTATTTAAAACAAAAAAAAACACATTCTACAAAATATAAATCGTTCCTAAAAAATGTTTATCATTTTACAAAAAGTATACTTACTTACTTACTTATCCGGTCTCGGACAACCCAGGGGGGTCAGGGACCTTACAAAACGAAGATAACATATTTCGCCAACCAGTTCAATCTTTTGCTTTATCTCTCCAGTTGCCAATACCAAGTGTACGCAGGGATTCGTCAACCTGATCCCTCCAGCGGAGTCTTGGTCTTCCTATTTTTCGTCTTCCTTCGAGTTCGGTTTCGAAAAGCCTTCGCGCTGGTTCATCTTCATCCATTCTACTGACATGGCCTAGCCAGCGCAATCGCGTTATCTTGATCCGCTTAACTATGTCAATGTCAGGATAAAGCTCATACAGCTCATGATTCATGCGTCGCCGATACTCGCCGTTGTGCACTATAGGGCCATAAATTTTTCGGAGTATTTTTCTCTCGAAGACTCCTACAGATGTTTCGTCTGCTTGCGATAGGACCCAGGATTCTGCGCCATAAAGCAAGACAGGTTGAATGAGAGTCTGGTACAGCTGGACTTTTGTTACTCGAGAGAGGGCTTTATCTCTAAAGTGCATGCTTAGCCCAAAATAACATCTATTCGCAAGCACAATTCTCCGTTTGATCTCAAGGCTGACGTTGTTGTTTTTGTTCACAGCAGATCCGAGGTATATAAATTCGTCCACTACCTCGAAGTTCTAACGCTTATCAACGTTCACGCTTTGGTCTAATCGCGTGGAGGCCCTGTTCGTTGAAACCATTAATTTTGTCTTGTCCTCATTCACCGTCAGACCCACTTTTGCTGACTCCTTCTCAATTCTCGAAAAAACCGCAGTAACTTCTCTAATTGTGCGCCCAATGATATCTATATCATCAGCATACGCGAGCAGCATGTGACTTTTGCTGCTGATGGTTTTATTCATATTGACTGCAGCTTTTCTCATAATGATCTCCATTAAGATGTTAAAGAGATCGCACGAGAGGGTGTCGCCTTGCCTGAGGCCTCGCTTAGTTTCGAAAGGTTCGGTAAGATCCTTACCAACTTTCTCTGCGGATTTGGTGTTCGTCAAGGTCATCCTGCAAAGGCGTATGAGTTTTGCAGGAATACCAAGCCCAGACATTGCTTCGTAGAGTTTCTCCCGTATCGGACTATCGGAGACCGCCTTACAATCGATAAATAGATGATAGGTGTCGATTTGTTTTTCGTGGGTCTTCGCCAGGATTTGGCGTAGCGTGAAAATCTGGTCAGTTGTCGATTTTCCAGGCCTAAAGCCACACTGGTATGGTCCAATCAGGTCAGCGATAATTGGTTTTAGTCTTTCGCACATTATACTTGATAGAACCTTATATGCTACGGATAAAAGGCTTATTCCACGGTAGTTGGCACAAATACTCGGGTCACCTTTTTTAAATATGGGACATAGTACACTCAGACTCCAATCGCCGGGCATGCATTCATCTAACCAAATTTTGCTAATGAGCTGATGCATGCACCTTATCAGCTCATCGCCGCCAGCCTTAAACAGCTCCGCCGGTAATCCATCGGCTCCTGCGGCTTTGTTGTTCTTAAGCCGGGCAATAGCTGTTCTGACCTCGTCTTGGTTAGGAGGGGGCAATCGACGTCGTCGTCCATATTGTGATCGATTGTCCCATCGTCATCGGATATCTCAGGTACTAGTAGCGCGGAGAAATGCCCTCTCCATATTCCCAACATGCTCTGCACATCTGCGACGAGATTTCCGTCCTTGTCTTTACAGAAGGGGGGCCCTGAACCATGTCCATTAGTTCTGTTTCTAACTTTTTGGTAGAATTTTCGGGCTTCGTTCTTCCTTCTGTATGTCTCAATTTTCTCACTCTCGCGTTTTCTCCACTGCCGTTTCTTACGCCTAAAGAGACGGTTTGCCTCCTTTCTCTTCTCCCTATACCCCTCAGTTGCAGCTCGCGTTGCAATTGACTGAAGCATTACCATACGTGCAGCGTTCTTTTCGTCATTTGCTATGCGACACTCTTCATCGTACCACGGTTTATTGCGAAGCGGTTTTTCGAAACCAAAGTACGGTTGTTGCGGCAGTTTTTATAGAGTCGGAAATGGGTTTCCACTGCGCATCAGGATCGTCATCGGGAGGGGGTGGGTTCTGTGCCAAAAGTTGCGAGAGCTTCCTTGAGTAGGCTGTGGCTACCTCTGGTAATTGCAGCTTTCCGATGTCCAGCTTCCTCTGCGTCTGGTTTCGTACGATTTTCGCTCTACTTAATCTTGTGCGAACCTTTGCTGCTATCAGGTAGTGATCAGAATCGATGTTAGCTCCTCTGATCACTCGTACGTCCATTACACTGGATGAGTGCCTTCCATCAATTACCACGTGATCAATTTGGTTATTAGTTCTTTGATCAGGGGATACCCAAGTATCCTTGTGGATGTCTTTATGCTGGAATCTTGTGCCACTAATGACCATGTTTTTTGCCGCGGCAAAGTCAATCAGTCTCATACCGTTGTCGGAACTGTCAGCATGAAGACTGAAATTGCCAATAGTTGGATTAAACACATTCTCCCTTCCTACTTTGGCATTAAAATCTCCTAGTACAATCTTAATGTCATGGCCAGGGCAGCGGTCATACGTTTCCTCTAGGAGCTCATAGAATATGTCTTTGGCATCATCATCTTTCTCTTCTGTCGGGGCATGCACACAAATTAGGGAAATATAAAAATATTTCGCTTTTATGCGGATTGTGGCTATTCGTTCACTCACAGGATTGAACCTAGAGACTAGATGTCACAGTCTTTGGCCAACTACAAATCCACAACCAAATTCATGTTTTTTTTCATGGCAACTGTAGTATACATCGCAGTTTCTTTTTCTTGTGCAGCCATGTCCTGTCCATCGCATTTCCTGGATAGCGGTAATGTCAGCCTTATAACTTTCGAGGACATCTGCCAGTTGGATACTTGCACCGGATCTATATAGAGTTCTTACATTCCAAGTGCATATCCGTAAATCGTGGTCCTTATAACGTTTGCGGGGGTCGTCAACAAATAGGGGTTGTTTATGTTTTCTGTTTCGTTTTTGTATTTTCACTGCCATTATGAACGGTGGCGGGAGGCAAACCCAGCCCACCGGGTTTTTGCATTTTACCTACTGCCAGGATATTTGATTGCAGCCGCCCATTATGGATCAGACGCTGACCAGGATGCGATATGTTGAACCTGCATTTTCTACTTTTAGTTTCTATCCGCCGTTGGCCCGTATGTTTGGCTCATCCGCCTTCTAAGGACAAAAGAATATGCCCGATTGTTTGATGAGCTTCAGTGACATCAGTCACCTACTAAACCTGATTTGATGCTCATTTGTTTCGCCTTCTCACTCTAGCTAGCTAACGGAGGTTTCCGAAAAGCCATTGCCCAGGACATACTGCGTGGAAGTAGTGAGCTGCTTGGACTGCCCAATGAAGGAATCATTTCTGGCCACTCCCAAGTGAATGGCAATCAGAAACTTTCCACCTCCACGGACAGTCCCATGTATATCTTCTTAAAGATCCATTTAAATTATCGTGGTTTTCAACGGGCGCCTTAAGGTACAGTCAGATTGGGCAAGTATTTGATCAAAATATGTTTCATCATATTTGCTCAAAAGGTTGTCAAATCAATACAGGGTTGATTTTGTGTTCACACTATGCACATTTATTTGCCTCTTTTTGTTTGATCAAACAGACATCAAATAGCATCAAACAAACAGTAGGGCAAATACATTTTCCCTGCGGTCACACTTGAACAAATAATTGGTTGATTAATTTAATAAATTAATAAATTTTAACCAAGCTGTCAGAAAACGCAAATTTGTTTTCTGAAAAGTTTTAAAGAAATTGGCAGTAAATACAATTGTGTTTTTTCAAAAGTTTTAAACAAACTGCAAGAAAATATTTTAAATAAATATGATGCAGGAGGATGAATGTTTTCTTGTTTTCTGCTGTGGAGAAGCGACGGAGTTAGTTTTGGAAGAGGAGTTATGGGCCTCCAAAGTTCGGATATACGGGAAGATATTATGCTGAATGAGCCACCTTAAGCGACTTATGTGGCCTCTAAAATAAACAAAATAAAATTAAATTAAATTTTGTTGTTAACTCGCTTAGTAATCGAGATATCCTATGTTGAAATTTTGAAATATTGTCGAATATTTTTTAAATTCTTTTTTGCGAGTTTGACCAGCTTGCTCTAAAATCACCTAGCATAATTGTAAGGTCTGACGGAGGAGATTAGAACACCATTTTCAACATTTTCAGTAGCTTCAGCATTCTAAATATGGCCAAATTATCCTAATTAGTCGTCGTCCTAATTAGCTTAGTTGGTTTAGATCCGATTTGAAAAGTTAGTACAGATTAACAAAGCTAAAACTATGTCCTTTTAACTATGTACACAGTTTTATAGCCGTTGAACCAAATTACCAAAATATTTTTAAAAATGTTTATTTCTTATCTCAAGAAAAGAAAAGGTATTACTTTATTTTGAAGAAAGGGAAAGGGAATTTTTGTAAGAAAATGTATTTTTTTTAAAAGAAGGTATTTTTTGAAGAAAAGATTTTTTTTTTAAGAAATGGAAATTTTCTTAGAATTGGTTCTTATTTCAGGAATAGGTAAATTTTTAAGAGTAGGTACTTATCGCAAGAAAATTTATTTTGTTTCACAAAAAAGGTACTCTTCAAAGAAAAGGTAGTGTTTTAGGAAAATTTTCCTTTTTAAGATACGGTACTTATTTTAAAAAAAGAAACGGTACTTATTTAAAAGAAAAGCTACTTTTTGTAAGAAAATTTACTGTTTTTAAGCAAAGGTACTTCTTTAAGATAAGGTTTTTTTTAAGAAAAGGTATTTTGTATTTTTTTTTATTTTTTTAGAAAATTTACTTTTTTTAAGAAAAGGCACTTATTTAAGAATATGTTATTTTTTTAAACTTCTTTCACTTTGGCTTTTCTAAATTTACTTTTTATTGGGTTCAAAACTGCAATATATACAAAATATTGGTTACAGGCCCCACCTAGAAAACTTCCCATTAAAGAAAAAAATTCCCAACATTTCTTTCTCTCTGATCCAAGCCTTTAGTCTAGACACAAACCGAATCAGAGAAAAACAATATAATTGATAATAGTGGGTTGTAGCAGAATACGGTTACAACAAAAGTTGTTGACTTTTTTTTCATTTAGCCGCCATCCCGCAACATGCGATAATGAACTTCGTTCGAAAAAAATGTTTATTAACTATCATTAATCATCAAGGTATTTGGGAAGGTATTTTTTTTTTAAGAGAAGGTATTTTTTTGAAGAAAAGTTTTTTTTAAGAAATGGAAATTTTTTCTAGAATTGGTCCTTATTTCAAGAACAGAGTAAGAGTAGGTACTTATCTCAAGAAAAGTTATTTTTTCCAAAAAAAATTTCCTCATTAAAGAAAAGGTAGTGTTTTAAGAAAATGCAATTCGTTGTAAGAAAATTTACTTTTTTAAGAAAAGGTACTTATTTAAAAAAAATACTTTTTTTAAGAAAAGGTACTTTTTGTAACAAAATTTACTTTTTTTATGCAAGGGACTTCTTTAAGATAAGGTATTTTTTAAGAAAAGGTATTTTGTTTAAGATTATGAATAGGTATTTTTTTTTTTGTTGAGCAAATTTACTTTTTTTAAGAAACGGCACTTATTTAAGAAAATGTTCTTTCTTTAAACTTCTTTCACTTTGGCTTTTCTAAATTTACTTTTTATTGGGTTCAAAACTGCAATATATATTAAATATTGGTTACAGGCTCCACCCAGAAAACTTCCCATTAAACAAAAAATTTCCCAACATATGTGAGACATCTAGTTAATTTCTTTCTCTATGCCCCAAGCCTTTAGTCTAGACACAAACCAAAGCAGAGGACAACAATATAATTGATAATAGTGGGTTGTAGCAGAATACGGTTAAAACAAAAGTTGTTGACCTTTTTTTCATTTAGCTCCCATCCCGCAACGGGATTATCAAGGTACAGCTTTTGGAAATTTATTTCTTAAAAATTATATTGTTTAAATGTCACTTAGTCGAACGGAAAAATTTCCAATGACGGCTCGGCAGGTCGACTCTGTGATGGCTGCGATTTCGTAAAAAATATATTCTTTCAAATGCGCCAGAGAATTCGGTTAATATTCAAACTTTCTTGTTATAAAAGTGTTAAATATAAATAACTATATATAAAAATTTTCAAATTTTACTATTATGAACTTTAGACTTGAGATAACCCCAGACGAAAAAGTCCATAGGAGTTAAATCAGGACTGCGTGGAGGGAAAATTACACGTACTCTTGGCAGAGACGTATTGGACGGGTGTGAGGTTGGCCCGTCCTGCTGGAACCATTTCTACTTAACGCTCTGAGTAAACTAGTTTAGAAGACTACATTCCAGAGCGTTGAGAAATAGGGCGCCCAGCAACATATTGCAGGAACCATGTTCATGTTTGCAAGCATTGTTTTCGTGAATAGAAGATCTGCTGCTTTTGGTTTCTTTATTAACCATCACATGTTTGTTTTAATCCGTTTTCAACAAACAAGTTTTGAAGTTGAAGATGAAGTTTTTTTGATTTTGTATGTTCACAATTCTTTATGACATGAGCTACAACTTTCCCACAGAGAGTAAATCAAAATTCCGAACAGTTTGCAAGATATGAGCCTGACAAAATAATCAGTTTTTTTGCAAAAATTACACCGAGGCCCCAAATCTTTGGGGGCCAATAAAAAAAGTCCCTGATTTTTGGCAAAACTGGGAGACACGGGTCTTTTTTTTGGTATTTTATCACGTAGTGGTGTCCGTATATGGTTATATTTCCATGACTGAAAAAATTACACACAGTGTTATCAAACAATTGTTTTCGTACGAAATAACTTTTGCCATAACAACCCTGTAATTGATTTTGCCTGCGAAAATTTCGGAAAGAGCTGAGTACCAAGCAAATGTAAAATGAGTGAAATTTTCGGTTTAAGAAATTGTCGTTATTTTTTATACACGTACTTCTTCTTATGGCAACGAAAATTTCATATAAACTGAATACCGGCCTTAAAGGGGGATATGTGAATTTCTACACGGATGTTTCGAAAAAAAATGATCAGGAAGGCTACGGGATACTAGAGTTTATCCTTTGTCGTACATTACCTGATCATTGTAGTGCATACGAAGCTTAATTTTTACGTATTAGAGAAGTGACCGACTGGCTGAGGGATAATAACCCAGCAGTCTTTGGGGTCAATGTCTTCTCGTACAGCCAGGCGATCATAAAGTCACTGGAATCAGTATTCCTGTTTACAATATCTGCCCAGTACTGTCGCATATGTCTTAACGATATGGCCCAGCAATAAGATATTCATCTCATGTGGTTACAAGGGCAGGGATACTGCAGGAGAGATGGAAAAAGGGCACAGATTTTGTACACTCAAGTCAAATCTGGCCGATAGTGGATAGCAGGATATCCATGACGATTCTGCCTTTAGCCAGGCCCAAAGTAGTAATACTTGTTTCAGTTTTGATGCGACACTGGTTGATTGGTTGACATGCGGCGAGACTAAAGCTCAGGCCAAATGACTTCTGTAGAAGTTGTTATGATGAGCAGTAGGAAGAATCCACTGAACATATTTTTAGCACGTGTCCAATGCTAGCATGCAATGTACTATGGGATCCTACACGCAAAGAAAAAACTCGTTCTACCAAACGAAATGTTAGATATGTAACTGAAGTTCGTTTGGGGCCTATAGTTGGGAGAAACGAACTTCTGTTAAGCCATACATGTCATTTCGTTTGGGAGAACCGAAAATGTTTGCAGCAATCGAGTTATGGAAAATATAAGCTGAAAAAACGTTTACGAGAAACGAAAAACAGTTCCACCAACTGTTGTTTCGGTTACAGGAACCGAGTTCCAGTTCAAAATAAAAAAAAATGTTTTCGAGAACTGAAAAACGTTTGCAGCAAACGAGTTATGACAAATGAGAGATGAAAAAATTTTTACGATAAACGACCAACGGTTCCGCCAACTGTAACTTCGGTTACAGTCACCGAGTTGTAGTTGCTCCAAACTAAAAAACGTTTTCGATAACTGAAAAACGTTTGCAGTAAACGAGTTATAAAAATTTTTGAGCTTAAAAACGTTTGCGAGAAACGAAAAACAGTTACACGAACTGTTCTTTCAGTAACAGCAACCGAGTTGTAATTAAAACTTTTATTTATGGCTTCCATAAGCTCTTTTTGTTTAAATTTCCAATTTTTATGATTATGGTTTTACCCATAAAGTTTGTTTTAAAAAAAGTTGGCGTTTTGTCTATTTTTTTCAGTGTCTACTTACACGTCTGTCGCGTCTATTGTCCATCCAATATATATTGACAAGGTAGAAGCATTAGAGTGTGCGTTCACTTTTAAGTGTATGCGTGAGTGTGTATGACAAACGAGTGGATAAGACTGTCAGTCGACAGAATGAGAGAATGGGAGAAATTTACGTTCTTAGGAATCTGTGCTCTCATTACAAAAATGGCTAATGTCAGTTATCGCAAACATTTTTTAAATTTGCATCAAATGTAACTTTAAATGCGTTTGATGCAAACGAGAACTCGTTTGCAATAACATGATACACATAAACGAGTTTATTTGGGAGAACTACATGAACGGTTGCGATTAATAAATTAATACAAATCTATCAAAGTATTGTTGCGGCAACCGAGCAATAAATGTTTTTTTCTTTGCGTGTACCTATTAAGAGCCCTGGGAAAACTGTCGCAGATTGACGTGGATAATATCTTGAGCTTCCTGGAGCAAACTAAATGGTTCAGCGGTGGGGCTAACGCTTAATCTCGTTAACCCGTGGTAGCATAATGGACTATTAAGTCTAAGTAATGCACCCATCAACTGCAAATAACATCTAACCTAACTTATATACATATATACATCGAAATTTTCGCCATATCAATGAGAATTACATTACGCGGATGCTTGAACATAACCAGGCTCTACATTGGAAAACATTCGCATAACTTCTTTGTTTCCGGCCAAAACAAACAGGTGAATTCAAATAACAAAAAAGTGTGTAAGAAGATCCAAATTTATCGATTCGTCATCGGCTCTGTTCGTCTACTACGTTTCAAAGTTTGCTCAAAGGTCTACACTTACATCCAGTTGGTGCAGGAATTAAAACAACGAGAGCATTACATCACATTTCTCCGATTAGGCTGTAGACCAGTTGGAAACTGACCCGCTCACTTTCGCATTAACGGGTTTGTTAAAAACAAAATTGCCACATATGGAGTGAGGCCACTCCACAACAGACCCTACAGACTCCACTATATCTAGTAAAATGCACCGTTTTAGTGCGGTTTACACGCTGGTGGCATCATCGGACCCTATTTCTTCAAACACAAAGCCGGAGCTCGCGTTGCGGTTGTTGGAGATTGTTACTGCACCACGATCACTGACTTTTGGTTGAAAATATGGATGGCATTGATCCGGGTGACATGTGGTTTCAGTATGGTTTTCAAGTTCCATACGGCGACTGCCACCATCGATATGTATATTGAAATCAGAATTTGCGAATAAGTTGATTTCGAGAAATGCACCTGTCAATTGGCCTACAAGGTCGTGCGATTTGACACCTCTCGATTATTTCCTGTGAGGCTACGCGAAGTCACGAGGCCATCATATGCGTCGTTCTTTCGCCGATTGGGCTCTAGACCAGTTGGAAACAGATCCGATGTGTTATCGCAAAAATGTGTTCAGCGATGAAGCTCATTTTTGGTTTAACGATTTGTAATAAACAAAATTGACGCATATGGACTGAGACCAATCCACAAAAGACCCTACAGATTTCATTACCTCCAGGAAACGCACCGATTGGTGTGGTTTACACGCTGATGTCATCATAGGACCCTATTTCTTCACAGATTAAGCCGGAGCACTCGTAACGGTCAATGGAGATCGTTACCGCACCATGGTCACTGATTTTTGTTTGAAAATATGGATGACATTGATCCGGGCGAGATGTGGTTTCAACAGGATGGACATCGATTTATTGAAATCAAAATTTGGCGATAAGTTGATTTCGAAAAATGAAAATGTCAATTGGCTCCCAAGATCGTGCGATTTGACACGAGGCCATCATATGCGTCGATCTTTCGCCGATTGGGCTCTAGAGCAGTTGGAAACTGATCCGATGTTTTATCGCAAAATTGTCTTCAGCGATGAGGCTCATTTTTGCATTAACGGGTTTGTTAATAAACAAAATTTCCGAATATGGAGTCAGACCAATCCACAACAGACTCTACAGACTCCACTATATCCAGGAAAATGGCACCGTTTTAGTGCGGTTTACACGCTGGTGGCATCATCGGACCCTATTTCTTCAAAAATACTTGCGTTATGGTCATTGGAGATCGTTAACGCATTCATGATCATGGGTGATGAAAATGATGATGTTTGAAAATATGGATGCCATTGTTCCGGCGAGATGTGGTTTCACCAGGATAGCGTTACGTGCCATACGACAACGGCAACCATCGATTTATTGAAATCAAAAGTTGGCGATAAGTTGATTTCGAGAAATGGGCCTGTCAATTGACCTCTAAGGTCGTGCGATTTGACACCTCTCGATTATTTCCTGGTGGGATACATAAAGTCTCTGGTTTATGTTGATACACCAGCAACAATTGATGTCTTGGAGGCCACAATTTTTCGTGTTCTTCAGGATATTCGGCCAGCAATGCTCGAAAAGGTGACCCACAATTGGCTGGCCAGAATTCGCTTCGTCATGAACAGCCGCGGTGGCCATATGCCCGAAATCATTTTCAAATATCAATACCATGTATTATTGGTCCATCGAATAAAAAAATTTTTGGAATAAAATTTAATTTTTTGTGTTAGTTTTTACAATTTTAATTTCTGTGGCCCTTAAAAAAACACCCTTTACGTAACATACTTCTTTGTTTCTCTCACCAGGAAAATATTTTGTAGGTCATATTCAATGGTTTTCTAAACCACAAAATAATTTTTAAGTGAATTTTCGTATCCTTGTATCTCATAAAATTCCGCGCCCATGTAACTAGGTTGTAGACATTCCATTTTGAAGTTTTCAATCTCGCATTAGAGATAAAATCTAAAATAATTTCAAAACTGCTATACATTTTCACCCGCAAATGCCACTTAAAAAAACTGCAATCGAACAAGAAAGTACAGTTGGAAAAGCCATTAAAAACAAATGCACTCCAAATCCAAACCACATCTAACAATTCATACCAGTTTTCCAAGATTTTCTTTAACAACAACTAAAAACTAAACAAACCTAAAGCAACGACTTCAATGTTAGTAACCCCACGAGCACAGGATGTTTCCTCTTCTATCGCATTGGAAAACTGCAAACAACATTTTCCTCTTTTCCTTGTGGCAAATGAAAAGTTTTGCACGTTTTTGCACTCCATACACCCCGTGACTTGCATAAAAATGTCAAACGACTTTTTGCACAAGACAAAACAAAAACAGTCAAGATTTTGCTTTGAACTCAGTCAGCGTTGGGGCGGCCAACCAAAGTTAGAAACTAACGCTTGAAGCCTTTGCCAATCCTAACCACTACCACAACTACAACTACACACATATGCCATAGAGAGAAGATTTGCTGGCGGGTGGGGGGGGGGGAGAGACACTAAAGGAGTGGATACGATGAGGCCAAACAAAGACTCGTTGTGGATCTGGTGGAAAAACCTGTTGCCACTAAATGCGGATATTGAACCAGAAAAACTATAAACATTTCATAGACCCCAAGTGCGAGTGTGGTAAATGCTAAAGCTGAAGCTGCAACTAAAAAGTTTTCCATGTACTCGTACATGAGTACATTTCCTGCAAGCAACAACAACAACAACAACACCAGCAGCAGCTGCTGCAACAACAACAATGGCAACAAACATTAAAGACATAAAAATATTTTCAAGTCATTTCCCGGATAATTAAGTGAAAAACTCGTAAGAAATCGACAAAAGATACGACGACGAGTACTACAACTATGACGGTGGAGTAAAGTTGCATTATGTTGGATTTACCTAAATACAGATTCATGGCATAAGGTTAGAGACCAGATGTCAGATACAAGATATCATTGATTTTCACATTCATTTCTTTGCTGCATTAGCATACTGTTGTATGTTTAGTGGGAACGTCAGTCAACAGTGCAATGAAGTAAAAAACGGGAGGTATCAATTCCAAAGAAAGTTTTTCTTTTTGAAATGCATTAATAACATCCATTATCTGTACTTAGAGTGCATCATGATAAAAAGTTCCCAACTAGACATTGTAGTGGTATATCCCATTTTGTAAAGGCAAAGAAAAAAAGTTTGGACGTCATTTGCCGCAAACAGAAGTATTATGTACTGTATACGTACAGTAACAGTCGAAGTGCTTCCCCCAAATAAAGAAACGTTTATCATAAACGTGGATTCTATTGTTATAAACGAATTTTTGTTTGACCCAAAAATTTTGTAATCTACTTTTACGACAAAAGTGGAAACGTTCGTTTACATGTGGAAACCAAGCAAGTGTCCAGCAAACCAAAAGGTTCCGACAAATCCTGATGACAGAAAATTCTGTACAATTTTGAAGTTCTCACGAAAATAGTTTCGGGATTTCAAACCACCAAACATATGCTTTGCAGTACAAAAATCATCTGTTTATTGAAATGAAATCCCGTAAACTGCGAAATCCCGGTATACCTGAACATAGCGTTATCTTTATCGTACCGAATTTGGTTCGAAATTTGGAAGGATGTTTTATAAATCTCATCTCCCAATTTCTGATGAAATTCTGAACATTTTCTGAAGTTGGAACTTGTGGTATTTTTTCCAAATACATTTCCAACCGCTTCATGACATTTACAGTTATTCCGATCTTTCTGACCGAATTTGCTTTCTTGCTTTCTTCTCAGTTTGTCAGTTATCGAAGAGCGTTTTTGTTTTCCTTAGTAGGGGCGAGTTTAATACTCGTCGTTTAAACGCTCACAGAAAATTTTAATGTTAAATGGCATTTAAATGACAAACATCGGGCATCGAAATTCCATTTAAATTAAACTCAATTTAAACTCACCCTAAGTGAAAGTGAATATTATTTATTATTTCAGAGCTTTCAAATTGTATAAATATTAAAATAAAACTTTTAAAAACTATTTGTTTCCAATTCTTTCAGAAATTATTCCGAAATCTTTCTGAAATTGTTCCGAATTCTTTTAGAAATTTTTCCGAATTCTGTCAAAAATTGTTCCAAATTCTTTCAGCACTTGTTTCGAATTCTTTCAGAATTCGGTAGGAATTTTAAAATTTTGCTTCAAAATTTCCCTACGAATTTTTCTCAGAAATCGCTAAGAAATCATTAACATAAAACAGAAATTCGTGTCATCCACTTCAAATGTTTTTAGGTACGAAGTCGGACGGAATTCGGGAGATTTGTTAGAATTTCTCTCCGAATTCTCGATGAATTCTGGAAATCCTGGAGAATGACCAGGACTTTCTGCACAACCTCCCGAAATCGAAAGCGATTTCCGTCAGATTCCCCTACGGAAAATATAATGGTAGGGTTGACACGAATCGGCGAAGGTGGGTCTTGCTGTTAATGAGGGCAAATCGAAATTGATGGTGACAACGACTAGACAAACCTCTCGACTTGGTTCTCACTTGAACGACGACCACCGGTTTGATTTTGAAGTGGTTGATGAATTTATCTACCTTGGATCCGCCGTTGACAAGGACAACAATGTAACCTGGAGATAAATAGGAGAATTGTACTTGCAAGTAGATGCTATTTTGGGTTCAGCAAGCAGTTTATGAACAAAGCCCTCTCTCGACGGACAAAGTCCAGCTATGCCAGACTCTAATTTTACCTGTCCTGACATATGGCTCCGAAACTTGGGTCATATCGCAAGCGAATGAAAAACACCTGGGAGTATTCGAAAGAAAAATTCTTCGTAAGATGTATGGCCCTATTAAAGAAAACGGCGAGTATCGACGTCGTTTGAACCAAGAGCTATATCATTTGTATTCCGATGGCGGTCAAATTATGCCAATTGCGTTGGTTAGGTCATGTTATCAGAATGGATGAAGATGAGCCAGCGCGAAAGGGTTTCTATAACGTACCCGATAGAAGCAGGAATAGAGGACGAAGAATCCCTCCGTATCCTTGATGTTACCAACTGTCGAGAATAGGCGAAGGATAGAACCAGTTGGAGAAATATGTTAAAATTTCTTTATTTGTTTGTTTCATTACTTTAATATGTGTGGAAGAAATCTGACCTCATGAGGTTGTAAAATAGCCAATAAAAGAAAAAGTAAGACACCATGTCGGATAGATTCACCGGGGGAGATTCTAATGCTAAATCTTTCCGACATCCAACTGAATTCTTAAATTAAATCTTCGTGAAATTCTGTATATATTGTACGACGAAATCCATCCAAACCCCGACATATAGAAACCAGGACATCGGCAAGCTACAATTACCAGAGATATCCACGGTCTATGCTGAGAAGTTCACTTAGCTACTGGCGCAAAACTCACCACCGCTTCATGATCCTGAAGCGCAGTGTAAGTACATTTCCTACTCTATGAAAACCGCTGCAGATTCCGTACTTGGTACGATGAACAGTGTCGCATGGCAAGTGATGAAAAGAACGCTGCACGTACGGCAATGCCTCAGTCAGTTGCACCGAATGCCGTGACAGAGCTGTATAAGGATAAGTAGAAACCCATTTGCGTAAGACCCGTTAAATTGAATCTTACCGAGGGACGAATGAGGCCCGTAAATTGTACCAAAACGTACAAACCTAAACCAACGGAAATGGATCAGGGCCCTCCTTTTGTAGAGATAAGTACGGGAATATTGATCACTCTCTGCTTTACTTGTCGCAGGAAACTTTAATATAGATGAGGGTGCCATAGCCAAAGCGAAGTTAGAACTGCAATTTCATGGTGTTTAAGGCAGCGCTGTTTAAGGTTGGCGGCTAGAAATTGGAAAGGTGCGTGTATCAGCTCAAATGCAAAATCTGGCTAGGCGAATGTATGCCCGACGATTGGAATCTTAGCATACTGTGTCCTGTTTTCAAAATTGGCGACCCGCATTTCATCCATCGCATACAAGGTTCTCTCGTGCGTAATGTGTGAAAGACTAAAGCCGTTTGTTGCACACCTGATGGGACCTTATCAGTATGGCTTTAGCCCACCATATATTCACATTACAACAATTCTTCGAAAACCCCCACGAAAAACAAATCGACATCTACCACCTCTTTGTAGATTATAAGGCGGCGTTCGATAGCCCGATACGGGACAAACTCTATGAAGCAATGTCTGAGCTTGGTATTCCTGCAAAACTCATACGGCATTGCAGGATGACTTGACGAATACTAACCGAAGTGAAAGTTGGTAAGGCTCTTACCGAACCTTTCGAAACTAAGCGAGGCCTCAGGCAAGGCGACACCCTATCGTGCGATCTCTTTAACATCTTAATTAAGATCATTAAGGTCAAAGACGCAGTCAACTTGAATAAAACCATCAGCAGCTGCTCGCCTATGCTGATGATATAGATATCATTGGGTGCACAATGAGGAAAGTTACTGCGGTGTTTTTTGATAATTGAGAATGAGTGAGCAAAACTGGGTCTGACAGCAAAACTGGCTGGCCTCCACGCGATTATACCAAAGCGTGAACGTTGATAACCGTTATCATTTCGAGGTGGTAGACGAATTTATATAACTCGGATCTGCCGTAAACAAAAACAACAACAACGTCAGACTTGAGATCAAGCTGAGAATTGTACTTACGAATATATGCTATTTTGGGCTAAGCAAGCACTTTAGAGATAGAGCCAGCCCTCTCTCGAGTAACAAAAGTCCAGCTATACAAGACTCTCATCACAGAGCAATAGAAAAGAGCTTTTACGCCTCTCTTCGTGTTTTCTTAATGACGACGAGGTAGTAGACCATTACATCGAGTTCGAGTTGCTTTGGTAATTTACTCCCTGGTTGGAATAATACGGACAGAAATAAGAGGGAATGCGTATTTTCGTTCGATGCAAACATAATTTAGCTGTCATTAGTATCAATCAAACACTTTTAAACTTAGTTTGCTGTATGGTCTACCGGCACAATTTGGCAACCCTAGTAAAAGAGAACCAAAAAAGTCGACGCGATTCACTCAAACGCATTTCTTTCCCGCGTCATAACTTGATTATTTCATACTTTTTAAATACTTTATGTAATTTCATATAAATACTAGCTGACCCGGCAGACGTTGTCCTGCATAATATTTCAAGCGATTTGTATGGGAAGTACCACGCCCCTTTGTCCAATTGGACCGAATAGTAAATCTAAACCACCCAGGACGCCACCCAAACGCATATAAACAAATTTATTCAAATCGGTCCAGAAGTTTAGGAGGAGTTCAGTCACAAACACACGTGCAGTAGAATTATATATGTATATAAAGATAGTTGGAATTTCTATAGTTAGATACAACACCATTTTCAGAAAACTGCTCGTGTATTGAAATATTCAACGAAGAGAGTAACAGAGAGAGAGCAGAGAAACGACGCGCTTAACTCGTTTTCTTTGTTGGCATTCCACTCCATGAGTAAATTTTCTTCTCTATTCCATAGTTGCTTTATGCTTTATGTCGCAGAATCCTGGGTCTTATCGCAAGCAGCCGAAAACAACTCCAGGAGCCTTCAAGAGAAAAATACTCCGAAAAATGTATGGCCCTATAGTGCACAACGGCAAGTATCGGCTATGCATGAACCATGAGCTGTATGATCCATATCCCGACATTGACATAGATAAGCGGATCAAAGTAACGCGATTGCGCTGGCTAGGCAATGTCAGTGGAATGGTTGAAGACGAACTAGAACGAAGGGTTTTCGAAATAGGAAGACCAATAGGCCAAGACTCCGCTGGAGGGGTAAGGTTGACGAATCCCTGCGTACACTTGGTATTGCCAACTGGACAGATAAGGCAAAAGATCGAAGCGATTAGCGAAAAGTGTTATTTTCATTTTGTAAGGTCGCTGACCTCCCGGGGTTATTCGAGACCGGTAGTTTATAAAACGTTACAGCTGTTCGGTGACTACCTGCGTTGAGTTACGTTATTTAATGGGTAGTTTATAAAATGCAGCGCAACGTTTATGATCCCTTCAGCTGTCAAATTCAACACGCCACAATTTTCTCGCGTTAGTTGAAGAAATTACAAATTTAAAGAACGAGGATGTGCAGATGGAAGTATTTTGCATTTCATTGCTTATAAGTAGTTGCCAATTTTGGCTGAAATTCATTCGACGGATAGAGCTCAAACTTTTTTTTTTATATTCAAAATTATACTGTTTACGCACTGAAATTCTTATTTACAATAATAAAATTAGAAACGGAACGTTCAAATAAATAATGCGTTGCAAAACTATTATAATTACAATATTTTAAAATTGATGTTAACAATAGGAAACAAAAGAACCAATACATTACAATCAACACATACCGCCAAATGGCACGTGTTTTTGAAAACACAACTAATTTAGTATAACGGGTCTTTCAATCAGAGCGCTACAAAAGTTTTTTAAATAAAACAAAACCGGTTTTAGATACCAATGAAATTCTTTATTCCTGCGAAAGTACGTTCGATGCCATTATGTATGGAACTCGTCCACCACGGGCACGCTTGCAGAAGTCCAGACGCTGAACCCAATTTTCGACGGTTTTCAAGCATAAATCGGCCGATACTTCTGCAATTTCACGTTTGATATTCGTACGAAGTTCATCAATCGTCGCTGGTTTATTGGCATAAACCATAGACTTGACGTAGCCCCACAGGAAATAATCTAACGGCGACGAATCGCACGACCGTGGCGGCCAATCGACTGGGCCATTTCGTGAGATAACACGTTCACCAAACTTGGTTTCCAATAAATTGATTGTGGCATTCGCTGTGTGGCTTGTGGCGCCGTCCTGTTGGAACCACATGTCCTCCAAGTCCATATTATCCAATTGGGGCCAAAAATATTCGGTTATCATTGAACGGTAGCGATTCGCATTCACAGTAATATGCCGGTCTTGATCATCACGGAAGAAGTACGGCCCAATGTCGCCGCCGGCCCATAAACCGCACCAAACCGTAATTTTTTTGGGATGCAATGATGACTCATGGATTACGTGTGGATTGCTGTCTGACCAATAACGCATATTTTGCTTATTGACGAAGGCGTTCAGCCAGAAATGAGCCTCATCGCTGATTGTTGAAGCCTCTTAAAGTTGGCCTCTTAAAGTTGAGGCCACTGACTCCAAATATCGGTAGTAAATTTTAGTAATTTCGACTCGTTGTTGTCTCGTATATCTTTCCATGATGAAATGGCAAACCTTACTGAAGAGAAATGTCAAAAGAGCGGGAAAAAAATATGGCGTCGTTTGCTGTCCCTGTCGATTTACTTTTGTAGCGTCTCTGTTGAAACCCCCTTTAGATGGGAAAATTTCTTCGACATTGCAACCCAAAATAACATGTTTTTTACACTTTTTATGTGAATATTGTTGGTATTTCCCATATTATAAATAATATCAATCTTAAAATCTGTTGATCTACTGAAATAGAGCTACATTTTTTAATCTTTTTCATTCTGAGCATTTCACTCAATATAACTTTTTCTTGTCTATAGTTGTTTATTTTAGTTTAGCAACTCTATAAACCGCATATATCAGTGACAGCTTTCGTAAACAAACGCAAGCGCGAAGTGATATGTAAACTACCATTTTTTTACTTTGGCGTTCGCGTTGGCTCGCGTTTACGTTCACTTTCGGGACTTTTAGAATACTACCCTAAGTAAATAATAAAATACAAATAGAACAGAGGAAAACGAAAATTGTCAACATAGATGAAATATTGGAAAAAAGCGACGAAAAAAAATTGTATTTCTTTATTTTTATTTATTTTTTGGGAAAAATTAAAGAAGTCTATTTTAGTTACTATTTTTTCCGAAAATCGGTCCCCTCAAGTTTTTACTATTCCATCCATTCTCATCAAATGAAAATGTTGGCATATCCAACTACACCCAGCGAAATAATTATAAAGGCAGTATATTTTTTCTCGGTACTCTCAATACACTGGGTTTTTGGTGTAGAATTTTAATGCATATATGTGTCATTAGGTATATTATGTCAGAGAATGTAACCGTTCGATCTCTTTTACAAGTTAAATAAAAAGTGACGTTGTTTTTTCTGTTTCTGGTGCGAATTATATATAAAGGCAACATGGAAAAGAACCCGAATTCGAACAGTAGGAAATAGGAATTTAAACAGAAGTTGGGTTTCTTTGGTTGTTATTTTGTTGTTTTAAAATTAACGTAGATCAAATTCAAAAAAATAATTTATATGGAATACCTGGTGGAAAGTACCTGAGTAAAGAAGAGAAGGGAAAAATTAAAGATTATCATGATGAAGGGCTGTCCAATCGGTAAATTTAGAGGTGATTGAAAAGATCTAACTGAGTCATTGACAATTTTATAAAATAGGGTGTCCAAGATGGAAACACAAAACGACCTGGAAGGACACCACTGATCAGTGGCAGCATCAAAAGAGAGATCAGAAGGGTTTCTGTTAAAGAAAACTTCGGCGATAAGGAACTTTTTGATGAATTGAGCTTGGGATAAGGGTTGCGTCGTGTTCAGCAAATAATGAAACGCGACCTAAAACTGTCATATGGGAAAAAGTATGCAGAACTTGGTCTCATGCCAAGACACAAATTAGACAGATTTAAATTCGCTCAAATATACATACTTTTGAATGAGGGGTATTATTTTCCGATGGAAAACATTTAATTTAGATGGACCTGATGGCTCGGAGAAATATTGACGTTCCAGAGATTTTTCCAAAATTATGCGTCAGCGGCGAAATTTTGGCGGTGGCTCCCTTATTGTTTGGGCGGGTATGAGTTATAGAGGCACCACTACAATATGTTTCGTTTCCACAAAACTGGATTCCGAGTACTATATTCGACAATTGGATGTCGTCTTAGTTAATTCAGGAGAGGAAATTTATGTCCCAGAATTTATCATCCAGCAGGACATCGGTATAAGAAAACTCCAAAGTTTCTGGTGTCCAGAAATAATACAAACTCTCGACTGGCATGCACTTTGTTCTGATTTCTATCCGACAGAGAATCCCAAGTTTACCACCCAGGACGCCAGTTGAAGAATATCAAGGGTCGAAGAGTAGCAATGCCAGAAAATGGAAGATAACTGATCCCGCGCATATTCATTCGTTGATAAACTCAATGACAAGATACTTGGTAGAAGTTATCAGCGATAATTTAGATCAAATATCTTACGAAAATTTTTAGAATATTCAAATAAACCTTTTGCCTTTATAAATATTTCGCACTAGTAATTAGTTTATTTTTGTTGATTCACCTTGAAGAAGTCATACTCAAAGTATTTTTGCTGAAAAGTATTTAATTTTGAAAGGACTAATTCAATATAAAATAAAAACTTGGAAATTCCTCACAACATTTGGAAAAAAACAAAAAATGGTGTTGCCTTTATATTTATTTCGCGGTGTGTATTACTCTTTAATTGTACACAGAGGGAAAACGTTCATCGATATTTTGCTGAATAATTTAAAAAAAAAAAATTTGTAAAACTTCGCCCGAAATATTGAACTGAGGGCCTTATACCTAAATAGATTAATGCATTTTATATCAAATTTGATATCTTCGTCTTCGTGAATGAAGTATTTAATTGTCATTTAATAGAAGGAAATTCAACATTAAATATTTCAAAAAAAAAAAACTCATTAAATAGACCTTGGAAAAATATGATTTAAAAGGCCATAAAAAGTAATATTAACATCAAACATTCACATGTGCAATATAATATGATCGATTGTTTCCACTCCGGCGAACGCACTATCATACTCGTCGTGTACAAGGGGATCGATCACTCATGCATTTCGCACGCATTTTCCTATAAAAAATATGAATATGAGTAGTTCGCTTGGCAGTTACCAAATCCAATTTGCAAATCGTAAATTAACCAATAATGACAATGATTGTTTCAAAGTAATTGTTTATATTACCATGCAAATTACTTAACAATCAAATAAATTTAACGGCAGCAGCAACAAAAAACGCATAGCGATCACAAAAGGTAGATTGAGTTTTGCATGCGATGAATATGATTCGTTATCGAAAAGAAAAACAAAAATATCAAAATAAATAACTACGTGCAAACTAAAATGAAATTGTTAAAAGTTTACTAAGGCGCAAAACGAACTATTGGGATGGATGCACAAAAAAACAAAACAACACTGATGATCTCTTTGCTGGTGAATGTCAGGTTGGTTGGGGTAGTAGTAGCTCAACGCTTGGGTTTGATATGGGAAATACATCATCATGTATTTCAATACGCGTATTGTTGGTACTCGTGTAGTTAGTTGGTTGTTATGGGAGTAGTGAAGACATGTGGTAAACCACAAATCTGAACCAGAGACCAAACCATAAAAGGGTAACAACCACAACGGCAATGGAGGAGGGAATAATATAAATGTAGCACATCCTCCAGCATCTCTATACATGATCTGTTTCACTATATCACATTCGGCACTAGCACCAGAAAGCAACAGAGCACAGTGGTTTTGATAGATCTATCAGGAAAAGCTATACGATAAATATGTATGCTGATACCAGGCTTAGCACTAGAGTGTCCAAATACTCGACTTTTTCAGAAAACCGGTTTTCGAATTACTATTCGGTAATGTAGGTTTATCCATAAACCGATTTCCGAATAATCGACCGAGATGAAACGTGGTTTAACCGTGTTTTTTAGAAATTAAATAAATCTATTATTAGTGTGCGCGGTTCTTGTGCATGAGAACGTGGGTTCGACCCCTGCTTTGACCACCTTAAATTTCTTTCGGCGGCGGTCACCTGGCATAGTCACGGCGACACTATCGAGTACGAGGGTTGAATTTTTTATTTCGGGATTAGAGAAAAAAAACCCCCGTTTCCCATTACATCCCATGAAGGGATTGGGGAGAGCTTCCCACAACCAGTGAGCTGTGCGCTTTCTAATTTTTCACTCACTGATTGGGACCTACAGTTTTTACACCGATTCCGAACAGTATTTTGAGAAGCTTTTTCATGGCTAAATACTCGACAGTGTCGCCGTCACTATGCGAGGTGACCGCCGCCGAAAGAATTTTATTTTTAAGGTGGTCAGAGCAGGGATCGAACCCAGGATCTCATGTACAAGAGGCGCGCACACTACCCATTGCACCACCGACGGATTAGAGAACAAAAACAAATATTAATCATCGAAAATCACTTTATTGTTTTTCAAAATATTCCCCATGAGGATTTATAAACTTTTGCATGCGTTTGAACCAATTGTCGAAACACTTTTGCCACTCTGATTGAGGTATCTCCAAAACATGCATTTTGAATGCAGCAACCGCTTCTTCAGGTGTCGAAAAACGTTGAACTCTCAGTTTGTTTTTTATGTACGGGTATAAAAAGAAGTCATTCGGTGCCAAGTCAGGACTATACGGCGGATGACCCATCAAATCGATGTTTTGGGTGCTCAAAAATGCAGTTGTTTCAGCCGATGTGCGAGAGCTCGCATTGTCGTGGTAAAGAGTGATCCGTCTTCGGCGGTTGGTTTTCCTGATTACTTGGAAGACAACTGGCAAACAAATGGTTGTGTATCACTCAGATCTCACTGTTCTGCGTTGTTCTATTGGTACGGTTGCGACTTGTCAGGTTTTTCCGAAAAAACAGGCGACCATTTGCTTGGAAGTGCTTCGGACGCGAACAACTTTTGTTGGATTTGGCTCATCTTGAATTGGCAACAGTTGACTGCTGTTTACTCTCGGGCCCATACGCGTAAATCACGGATTCATCACCTGTCACGATGTCATCGACGTGTTTCGAAGCACCGCAATCGTATTTTTGGAGCATTTCTTTCGACCAATCGACACGAGCCGTGTTTTGAGCGATTGACAAATTGTGTGTGTCCCACTAATGCCTAAGGTTGTCTCAATCTCACGATAGGTCCCATGACGATCTTGCAAAATCAGTTCGCGCACAGCATCAATGGTTTTTGGAACAACAGCTGATTTTGGACGAGCTTCACGAAATTCGTCTTGGAGTGAACTACGACCACGATTGTGTTTATAGTGTACCATCGATAAACACTGGTCCTTGATGGAGCTTCATCCCCAAGAATTGAATTAAGTTCATCCATGCACTGTTGCTTAGTTAATCCACGTCGAAAGTTGTAAAAAATAATCGCCCGAAAATTCTCACGATTCAATTCCATTTTTGAGCCGAAATGAATCTTTTACGTTACTGTAAACAACACAAATAGCGCTCGTATGTCAAAACGTTCTGAGTACGCATAACCTCAAAAATGTCCAACTTTACGATAGAGCTGTCAGTTGCCAGATTGCAGCACTAGGGTTGCCAAATCGCGAAACATAAAATTCAACCCTCGTATTTAGCCATGAAAAAGCTTCTCAAAATAACGATAGGAATCGGTGTAAAGCGCACAGCTCACTGGTTGTGAAAAACTCTCTCCAATTCCTTCATGGAATTCGCAAGCGTGAAGTGATGTATAATCTATAATTTTTTGACTTTGGCATTGGTGTTGGCTTTTGCGGGACTTTGTAGAATACTACCCTTAGTTATCTTATTATTTATTGACCTTCAAAAAGCCACTCAGCTACTATTTTCATCAAAAAGTAAAGTGGCTGTTCTGGATGAAAAATCATATTGCTGTATATTGTTATCTACACTGAAAGAAAAACGCTTCGTCGGATGGATGAAACATTTTCATTAATGTTTTTACGTTGCTATAGTGAAAAGTGTCGTATATCCGACAATTTGGTAGTCACTGCAACGAAAAATTGCATACATGATTTCTTTGAAATTTTTTCATTTCGTTCCTGCAACAATTTAATTTAATTTGAATTTTGTAGAAAAATGGGTTAAAAATTAAAAAAAAACAAGTAAAAGTGTTAAATTCGGCTGTGCCGAATCTTTGATACCCTCCACCTTAGTGTTAACCAGCAAAATATTAAATTTTAAAAAGGACCTTTTTTAAGAAAATGTACTTTTTTAAAAAAAAATAAAAATAAGTTAGTTGTTCACAAAAGCAATTACTTGTTCACAAATGCTCACAAACGCAGGATGCTCACAAATGCTCACAAATGCATTGCTCACAATGCTCACATTGAAAATGTACTTAAGAAAATGTACATTGAAATGTACTTTGAAATGTTCTTAATGAACTTTATGTACTTTGAAATGTACTTAAGAAATGTACATTTCTTAAGTACTTAAGAAGAAATGTACTTAAGAAATGTACTTAAAAATAAATGTACTTAAGAAATATACTTAAGAAAGAAATGTACTTAAGAAATGTACTTAAGAAATGTACTTAATGAAATGTACTTAAGAAATGTACTTAATGTACTGAATGTACTTTGAAATGTACTTTGAAATGTACTTAAGAAATGCACTTTTTTTTTAAGAAAATGTACTTTTTTAAAAACAGTAAAAAATGAGCGAGAGTAAAAAGAGGCCAGCAACAATAAATAGTGAGCGTGAGTGGTGGGTCACGTACACATCTTAAATCAGTTCCTTTGAAACAGCCGAAAGTGGCAGATACATTTCTCCGCCGGAATAATTTTTTAAAAAAAGACTATTTGGTTATGCTTAGTAATTATCTTTTATTGTGAAAAATAAATTGTGTGAATTTATGTGTTTGCTGTAATCGTTTGTGTAAATTGAACATCTATTAATCAAATAGATAACTAAACAGTATGCAAGGAGTAACATGACAGCAAAGACAGTGACGCATCGATAGCAGAAAAACTACCCCGAAATATGTATCTGAACGTTTGTGTGTTGATGGGCAAGACGGTACAAATCGCAACAAAATGTCGTGTTTTTGTGTTTTAACCATAATTCGGTAGCGCTTGTTTCGTTGGATTAGTATTTGGATTTGAAGGCAATGAAAACGAAGAAGTCAAAGTTACAATAGCGGCATTCATGCAAACGTGAAAGCCGAGAACTTTTGGTCAGCGCAAGTTTCCCTCGGATCGTTGCATGAGGCACCAAGTAAAGTTGCTCAGCGTATTTGTGCTCAAAACCATATAAGCTGACCAAGATGGATACATAAGGTGGTAGCAATTGCATGTATTATGTATTTGTACTTTTTCTACTGTTCTAGTGCTATCACCTTATTTATCCATCCTAGTCAGCTGACAACGAAATGTCAAAAGTTTACACGTTTCTCCATCCCAGCAAATCTGACTTCAAGACTTTCCGCTTTTGTGCAAGTCGCTTTGTATGGGAAATTTCTTTGTTTTGACGTTTGCCGCGTAAGTTTGCGAGGTTTACGAGTTTACGAGGCTCTTTCGAGTTTGCATGAGGACCACTAATGTGTTTCAAGTAAGACGGACATAAATAATAACAACTTTAAGTACAATGAAATTAATCCGATAGAAATTTTAAGAAATTTCGTTAAAATAAATAAAAGAGAAGTCGAAGAGAATGCTTATTACAGAGCGATCAGTGGCTGACTGACGGGGAGATTTGGCGCTACAATTGAATGACAAAACCCTCAACACAACAACAATTGCATGATTTAAGAAAACAGTGATGCGGTTCTATGTTAAAGGAGTAGCGCATAGGGGAGTAGATTTTATGTTCATGGTAAGTACAGACATCGATGTAAATATCTTAATTACAAATCTTAATAATAAATTCCTTATTTTTGTTTTTAATTGCAGTACCTGAACAATAACACTCAACCCGTCGGCTACCACAATCTTCTCCAGACGAGAGTTGCAACATGGAATAGATTTAATATATTTATATAATTGAGATCATTTTCGAAACTAAAACTCATTTTTTTTATATCAAAACACCTGCAATGTAATACTAACAGTGTATTAATGTACAATTGTCAATAAATAATTTCAAACACACTTCAAAACATTCATTGCAGCTATGAAACTGAATCATTGCCGTAATGAAACAAATTCATTGCAGCAATGAAATAAATTCATTGCAACAATGAAACAAATCCATTGCAGCAATGAAGCAAATTCATTGCTGTAATGAAACAAATTCATTGCAACAATGAAATAAATTCGTTGCAACAATGAAACAAATTCCTTGCAGCAATGAAACCAATTCGTTGCAATAATGATGCAAATTTGTTACAGCAACAACCATGAAGCAAATTCATTGCTGTAATGAAACAAATTCATCACAGTAATGAAATAAATTCGTTGCAACAATGAAACAAATTCCTTGCAGCAATGAAACCAATTCGTTGCAATAATGATGCAAATTTGTTACAGCAACAACCATACTTTCATTACAGTAACGAACAATTTGGAGTTTGATGAACACATTTTCATAGCGGGAATGAAACTGTACATTCGCTCACTTTCGATGACAAAAGTTGTTGGGGTGATGAACATTTTCATCCCTGTGACGATGCTTTTCCGCTCAGTGTACGTTGTGGCGATACATTTTCTACATAGTCATGAAATTTTTTTTCAGCGTAGGTTAAGATAATGCCGAATTGTATATAAATATTACATTGTCTTATCTTATTGACTCTAAACAAACAATAGAAAGAACGCAAGATGAACTGTAGAAGCCAAGCCGCCTTTTTTAAAAATTTTGTTTTGTGTTTTTCAAAATCCTAGCACACCACTGTGCCAATTGTTAATAAGATCACTCGACCATCGCATATGCAAAATGAACACACACACAAAACCCCAGAAATGAGATGAAAAACGAAAAAAATAAAATAAAATAAACGTACAAGGAAATGTTATTTGATACGAGCGAGTATCCCTCGCTTTGTAGTGCAGATGGTTTAATACGAGAATGTTTGTGCTCTACCCCGGCCCAGTGATATCAGTCACTCACTTTGAGATGATGTGACCTCACGTATATGGCCGGCACTGAAGTGATTTTGTTCTCATTTTTTTTTTCTTTATATTGTGTTCAGATTTTTGCTCTTCGGTCATAATTTGCTTTTTTCACACATTTGATATGTTTGTATTCCTTTTTATGCTCGGTGAGAGGGACGAACCTGAACGGACTAAACTGACTGACTGGATGGAGGGAATGGATGGATTACTGGGATGTTGGGATGCAGACAATGAATGGATGGACGGGATAGGTTCTTCTTTATTGTTAGTTGGATATAAATATGATATCCTGTTGATTAATGTTTAATGTTACAACCATCATCACCTTAGCCATCATCACCCCAACGTCAACGTTAATGCTGTGAAAATAGTTTCACTTATTTTTCAACAACAACGACAAAAAAACAGAACAAAATCTCACGTATGTGAGTGAAGTGGTCATGTCCGTGCGCAGGCAGGCATAACGACCGACAGACAACCTCTTCACACCTAATGATAATGACAGCTTAAAAGAGTTTTGAATTTCTAATATAATGATGTATTTATGTATTTTTCTCACACGTTTGCAGATTGTATTTGTATCCAACCATTCGCCAAAACTTAAAAAGTGAAAGATACATTTTCTCATTTCGTTTCCATATCGAAAGTTCAAATACCACAACCTTTGAAGGTGTTAATAAGGGGTGATGAAATTGCAAGGCCAAAAAAAAAACAAGATAATAAATGGATCCATAGAAAAACGACAGAGGTATTTTTTTGCAATATACGAGGGTTGTATGATAACAATAAATTTGAATGCCAAGTTGGGGTTAGTTTTTCATAAAGTTGGTTTTTTACTTCTTTGAAAAAGTTGCATCTAATAACTAGAGTTGGGAATTTTAGTTCAGTTTAGCGCTGTTTTTAGATCGACTAGTTCATCTCAGTTCACTAGTTCATCGTAGTTCATTGTATCATTTCAGCTTAACAGTTCATTTTAGCTGTGAACGAAAGAGCTCATTTCTGTTCAACTTGTAGTTTTAGTTCAGTCGGAGCGAATAAACGCGAAAATGGTTTGATTTTTGTAGCTTTATAGTGTTCTGGATACTGTGATATTTTTTGTCCTAAATCTCCCTCTTAAACGCATCGGTTGATATAAATCCACGAGGAGATAATACGAGATAATTGAGGTCGGCTTAACGAGTGATTAATATTCGTTTCCGAAATATTCGTGTTTTGGTAATGTTTATATATTTTGGAACAAAAGTGGTCATTAGCACTGCAGTTTTTGTGTATAGGCCGGTTTCATATCCATTCTACAAAGATTGTAACATTAGGCAACTCTGTGCAAATTGAGTGAGACAAAGAGAGCATGAACTAGAAAATGAGAGAGGGAACAGCGCGACTGAAATGTAAAAAAAAACTACTGAAACAAGTGAAGCACTGAGACAAAAGAGTGGAATAGTGTGAACTAGTTCACAAGAGTGAATCGTTCAATTCATCTAGTTTGCTCGTGAACTATTAGGGTGTTCACAAGAGTGTCGTAACTGTTGTATGTGTCGTACATATGTCCTAAAGTTCTACAACAGTTGTACAACTGTAGTAAATTTTTTTCATATACGATACGATAGTACAACTTTTGCATATATGTTTTGCGGTGTACTAAGCGATCAGCTGATACCATTTGTAGCAAGACGTAGTGAAGACGGTGGTTGCACCAACACAGCTGATCGAGTTTGTTTCTATTCGCCTCACAATTACAGTAAGATATAATTTTAGAAGATAGAAAATATAATTTTAAACTGAAAGTGTAAGATACAAAAGTTTGGGTAAAATTCTATATTAGGAGTTATGGGCCTCCGAAGTTCGAATATACGGGGGGCTACTATGTAAAGGGTTTTTCAACAGAGACGCTACAAAAGTAAATCTATAGGGACAGCAAACGACGCCATATTTTTCCCGCTCTTTTGAAATTTCTCTTCAGTAAGGTTTGCCATTTCATCATGGAAAGATATACGAGTCAACAACGAGTCGAAATTATTAAAATTTACTACCGAAATTTGGAGTCAGTGGCCTCAACTTTAAGAGCGCTACGTCCAATTTATGGGCGTCATAATACTCCTACCAGATCAACAAGTGAGCGTCTAGTGGAAAAATTTGAATCCACAGGCACAGTACAAAATGTGCCAGTGAGACAAAGAAGTGCCCGTAGTGTCGAGAATATTGCTGCCGCTGAGGCTTCAGTTCAAGAAAACCCAAATGTGTCTCTCACACATCGTTCTCAAGCGTTGGGCATCTCTTGCGAAAAGATCTTGGCCTATATCCTTACAAGATCAAATTGACGCAAGAACTGAAGCCGCTTGACCACCACAAGCGTCGTATGTTCGTGAATTGTGCTGAGCAACAACTTGAAAATGATTCGGATTTTCATCGGAAAATCATCTTCAGCGATGAGGCTCATTTCTGGCTGAATGGCTTCGTCAATTAGCAAAATATGCGTTATTGGGCAGACAGCAATGCACACGTAATCCATGAGTCATCATTGCATCCCGAACAACTTACGGTTTGGTGCGGTTTATGGGCCGGCGGCGTCATTGGGCCGCACTTCTTCCGTGCTGATCAAGACCGGCACATTACTATGAATGCGAATCGCTACCGTTCAATGATAACCGAATATTTTTGGCCCCAATTGGATAATATGGACTTGGAGGACATGTGGTTCCAACAGGACGGCGCCACAAGCCACCCAGCGAATGCCACAATCAATTTATTGGAAACCAAGTTTAGTGAACGTGTTATCTCACGAAATGGCCCAGTCGATTGGCCACCTCGGTCGTGCGATTTGACGCCGTTAGATTATTTCCTGTGGGGCTACGTCAAGACTATGGTCTATGCCAACAAGCCAGCGAATGGTGCTATTGAAACAATCTTCTAAATACAACTAAATGATCAGCAACATACTACAACAATTACACTGTGGAACACAAAAAACGATTACGGATTGTGGTAGAGGGGTTAAAAAAAGCTTTACGTGTATCGGCGTTTTGAAAATTTACATATCGTCAGCTGAGTACTATAAAGCTCCGTGCGCGATCAACTTAGTTTCGAGAAAAACAGCATTTAAGTTTAGAGGTGAAAAAAAAATACGTGATAGAATGATCTAAAATTTTAAATCAGACTAACTTTTTGCCTAAAGAGTTTAAATATATAATACATGTAATAAATTAAATACTTAATAAATATAAATAAAATAAATAAATAGTTTCCCTTACATCCCATGAAGGAATCGGGGAGAGCTTCTCACAACCTTTCTAGTTTTATACTCACTGATTGGGACCTACAGTTTTACACCGGCTCCGAACGGTATTTTTGAGAAGCATTTTCATGGCTAAATACTCGATAGTGTCGCCGTCACTGTGCGAGGTGACCGCCGTCGAAAGAAATTTTAAGGTGGTCAGAGCAGGGATCGAACCCAGGATCTCAAGTAAAAGAGGCGCGCACACTACCCATTGCACCACCGACGGCCATACATAATAAATATAATTATATATAATCAGGTCGATTCCAATAGTCACCTTCACCATCAATACGCGCACCGTTCACTTTTTGCTATTCTATAATACGTTGGTTATGTGATTGCTAGAAAACATATGTTTTTAGAGATGAGCAAACAGAAACATGTGTTTTCTTTCACATCATATGTATTCTAAAATACTCGTATTCTAAAATCATATGTCATTTTCGTTCAACGCCAATATCCGCGCGTTTACCGTTAATCTTGATCGCGTGGCACCCGGGTTTGAAACATCAAAAATTCATTTAATCGTTTAATAGGTCGTAAGTTTCCCAGCCGTGTTTCGATGTCTTATAATTCCGATAAAATATATTTGAAGGCCTTGTTAAACCTAAAAATTTTTTAAAAAATTTTTCGGGATTAAAAAGGAGCTCTAGCATTTTTTTTTAGAAACATACCTGCTGTCATTCATTGAAAATATTTCCATCGTGTTGTTTCTTAAGTTTTTAAGGACACTTCGTAAATTTCCCGAGTTATCAGTAACATAAAACGCAATGGAATCCATTTTAATTTAAAATATGAGTTTTTGTTTACAATTTTTTGCTAATGACGAATAATTTTCCAATCAGCTGATTACACCTACAGCTGATTTAATTAGTGATTAAAATTGTTATCGATAAGTCATCACGAGTTATTTAGAATGCATCGAAAACAGAGCGTCGAAAGTGAAACGTTGTCTTCGTCGGAGTGAAGCGCGTATTTAGGAATCGACCTGAATATATATATATATATATATATATACTAGGGTGGTAATGAAAAACAACTTCGGATTTTTAATAAACCCCAGGCGGATTCTTGTTTCTCATGGTCAAAAAATTGACTTGGTGAAAATTTGATCTGAATCGGACAACTCTAAGCCGTGCCGCATTTTAGTCAAAGTTTTCGGATTTTGGCATTTTGGGTGAAAATTCGTATACACTATAAAATTTTCACTCCTCGGTGCATTTGAAAAATAATTTGTACATTGATTTAGTTTAACCTGAATATAAACTGTATAAAGTTTGAGTAAAATCCGACCACTCTAAGTTTCCAATTTGTAATTTGAAAAAATTTCCAATTTTTAAGTAAGCGGTTTTTCCTCGAGATAGTCTATTTTGCCGCACGATAACACCATGAAACCGTTGCATGAGTATATCGTGTTATAGCTTATTGGAAGCGTATAGACTTCTGTTCAAAGAGATTGGAATCCAAGTTAAATATTTTTTTCATTAAGATACAATGTTTGGAAAAATAACCGAAAAACACAAGTTTTTGTTAAAAATTGCAAATTTTTTCAAATTAAAAATTGGAACCCTTAGAGTGGTCGGATTTTATTCAAACTGTATACAGTTTATATTCAGGTTAAACTAAATCAATGTGCAAATTATTTTACAAATGCACCGAGGAGTGAAAATTTTATAGTGTATACGAATTTTCACCCAAAATGCCAAAATCCGAAAACTTTGACTAAAATTCGGCACGGCTTAGAGTTGTCCGATTCAGATCAAATTTTCACCAAGTCAGTTTTAGACCATAAGAAACAAGAATCTGCCTGGGGTTTACTAAAATTCGAAAATATATTTTCCTCCATACATTTCATTGGCACCCTAATATATATATAATAATATATAATTATATATAAATATAAATATACTTATAATAAATTAAATTACTAAAACACTGAGTATCTTAGCAATGGAGTGAGATAGCGCAAATCTGAAGAGCAACATTTCAAACATCTGTTTCTAATCTTAGCTTAAAAAAAGTGGAAATGGCGTATGGAGCTTTATAGTACTCATCTGACGATATGGTGGTCATTAAAGGGGAGGTTAATGTTTTCCCCCTCTTGTACATTCTTATGATGAATCGATTAATTACCCCTATATTTTAACTTTCCAAACGCCGATACACTTAAACCTTATTTTAACCCCTCTACCAGAAACCTTCTAATTTTCGAAAAAGTTTAATTTTGATCCACAGTGTTATTTGTATACTTCGCTAACTTTTTCTCTTCAGTTTTCAACATTAATCCTGAGTATAACATTCATAATTCAGTGTAGGTGTAGGGGCTGTAGAGTACTTCATAAATAATTTTTAAAAATTTCAGAAGCATCCTACAAGTTTCGAGTTATTCTGAAGTTATTCGAGTACTTATGCACGCGTAAAGGCTGGTACTAAATCCTTTCGCTCGAAATGAATACGGCAACATGATTTTTTTTTTCGCTGCGGTCAGCTCTATAATTTCTACTACACTAAAAATATCCTTTTGTGATAAAATTAATGATATAATGAGACATTGAGACATGATCGTTTCTTCCTACAATTTAAATGGACGATACTTGTTTCTTAGGAAAATTCATGTTACTGATATTTCGCACGAACAACTTAGTACTACACTGCCGAAAATATTTCATCGATATTTTGCAGGGTTTTGTTTTGTGTGGAGTTTTGTAAAATTTTGCGCGAAAAGTTTTGACAGATGCCGAAATTTAAAAGTTGGGATTGCCATGATTAAAAATCTTGATTTCTCTGGACAAGCAAAAATATCACATTATTTGGGGGTTAGTCTTCTTTTTATCAACAATTTGAAGATTGAACAAAGATCGGCAATAATAATTAGTTTTTCAATAGTCATTTGTTTTTTTTAAGCCAAATTAATTGTATGCACTAAGTGATTAAATCAGGAGAGCGCTTCATTTCAGAACATTATTTTTTCTGGCTTTAATTAGTTCCAACAACCTCTTTATGCCGCTCCTAAGTAATGAAATGGACGTAGTCCATTGCGTCCAATGCTGATCTCCTGAACATGTACATTAAACATTGCTGTATAATACAAGGTGGCGCAAAAGTAAACTTCCGATATTTTTTGGCTGTAATTTAAAAAAAAAATTAAAAACTTTGATTCTTCTTGTGGATTATTTTTATTTGCTCTTTTAATTTTTTTTACATCAAGTCGAGAATATGATGTCATGTAAATGGCCGCCGCCACAGTTGATTGTCATTTGGCCAAAACTTCCGGCGATATGTCCTCACATTCTTGACGGATATTGTCTTTACGAGCTGCAAGAGTCTGAGGCTTGTTGACATAAACCCGCGACTTCAAAAAGCCCCACAAAAAGAAGTCTGGAGCGGTCAAATCAGGCGATCTTGCTGGCCAGTGCAAATCGCCAAAACGGGAGATTAGGCGCCCGGGAAATGCATCCTTCAGCATATCGGTTGTGGCACGTGCAGTGTGTGCCGTTGCACCGTCCTGTTGGAACCACATGTTTTCCAATCCCAATTCATCAAGTTGCGGCAAAAAGAACTCGTTGATCATTGCTCTGTAGCGCTCACCATTCACAGTAACCGTTTGGCCCGCGACGTCTTCGAAGAAAAAAGGTCCGATGACTCCTCCAGCGAAAACAGCACACCATACAGTGACTTTGAGCGGGTGTAATGGCTCTTCGTGGGTTACACGCGGATTTTCAGTGCCCCAGAAGCGTAAATTTTGCTTATTTACGTACCCGCTAAGATGGAAATGGGCCTCATCACTCATGATTATTTTTGATGAAAAATCATCTTCCTTAAGATTAAGGATGGCTTGAGCGTATGTTAGACGCGATTGGCGGTCAGCAGCTAACAGCTGATGCACCGTCTGGACTTTGTATGGAAACATCTTTAAATCTTGTACCAAAATACGCTGTAAGGACCGTCGACTGATACCCATTTGCGTGGCACGTCGTCTGGTCGATGTCGACGGCGCATCCATGACATCCTCGGCTACAGCAGCAATATTCTCTGCAGAACGGCTACTCCGGGGTCTGCCACGCCTGGCAGCATCTCGTGTTGTGCCAGTCTCTTCGAGGCGAGCGGCTAAACGTCGCAGTGTTTCACCAGTAGGCGTTGGACGGCCAGGAAATCTGCGACGAAATTCACATTGTGCCAAAGTCACCGACCGATTATTGGTCAAATAAATAGTCAGCAATATTCCGCGTTCTGGAGCAGTGTAGCGTTACATTGTTTATTGACGTGTATTTCGCATGTGTTTACTACACAAATGTCAAAACAGAACTGACATTAGGGGCCAATCGCAAAATTTATAGCATTTTCTGATAGGAGGATTACTTTTGCGCCACCTTGTATATCTGTTGGGTGTTTTCGAATTATGTACCAGTTTCAGGCCGATGTTGGATAACCGGTTTTGATTAAGTTCTCTAACTTTGACATACTTTTTAATATGAGTGGCAATGATACTATCCGTAGAAAGTTAGAGAAGTTCCCATGAGAATATATATATTTCATCATGTTATCGTTTTTACCGAACTGTAATTTCTTTAACTTTGAAGAGTAAATTAAAAAAGTCGGAGGTTTTCCTTAATACTCAGGACACTGTGACATTGCGACAACTCAGTAAATTCCCAATAAATCCAGAGCATCTGACCACTCTAGTCTACAGCCAATTGGCTGATACACGTAAACCTTTTTTTTAACCCCTCTAAAAGAATCCATTGTCAAAACCTTTTAATTTTCGCAAAATTTTATCTATTATTGCTTTTAATTATTATTTATTTTTATTTATATTTATTATTGCTACCTTATTTATTATCCAAGTTTGATCAATCCTCAAATAGCTAATAAAGGAAGCCAAATCCTAAACAGGTGATATTTTTGCAAAACTTCATTCAAATAAAAAATCCTGCAAAATATCGACGAAATACTTTGGCTAGTGTAGTGTTAGTTAGGGTGGTATTCTATAAGTCCTGAATCAGTCACTTCGCGTTACTTTTGTCGTTTTGGTAGTTTATAAAACGTAACAGCTGTTTGGTGACTACCTGCGTTGAGTTACGTTATTTAATGGGTAGTTTATAAAACGCAGCGCAACGTTTTTGATCATTTCAGCTGTCAAATTGAGCACGCCACAGTTCTTCGCGTTAGTTGAACGAATTAAAGAAAAATTTCGATCGAGGATAGGCACATGGAAGTATTTTGCATTTCATTGCTTATAAGTACATAGTTGCCAATTTTGACTGAAATGCATTCGTCGGATAGAGCTCGAATTTTTTTGTTAAAAAATCCAAAATCATACTGTTTACGCACTGAAATTCTTATTTACAATGATAAAATTAGAAATGGAAAAAAATGCGTTGCAAAACTATTATAATTGTATTTAAAAATTATAGACATCAGTTGATGTTGACAATAATAAACAAAATAACCAATACATTACAATCAATACATACCCGCCAAATGGCACGTGTTTTTGAAAAGGAAAGTAATTTAATATAGATGGGGAAATTTATTGGACATTGTAACCCAAAATAACATAGGGTTTTTACACTTTTTATGAGAATATTGCTGGTATTTGCACTATTATAAATAATAGCAATCTTAAAATCTGTTGTTCTAGTGAAATAGAGCTAAATTTTGTAATCTTTTTCATTCTGAGCATTTCACTCAAGATAATTTTATCTGATCTATAATTGTTTATTTTAGTTTGGCAACTCTATAAACCGCATATGTCAGTGACAGCTTTCGGAAACAAACGCTAGCGCGAAGTGATATATAAACTACAATTTTTTGACTTTGGCGTACGCGTTGGCTTTTGCGTTTACGTTCACTTACGGGACTTTTAGAATACTACTCTTAATTTGTTTGCGCGAAACATGTATTAAAACATTTGAATCTTTCTAAGAATTGTTCGTCCATTCAAATGGTAGGAAAAAACAATCAATGTAGTCAACAGTCATGCAATTTATCACAAAAAAATATATCTTTTGTGTAATATAACTTACAGAGCTGACCAATTTCGGAGCGAAAAAAATTTAATACCAGCATTTATGCGTTCATATATATGTACTCCAACGTAATTTGTTTGATGTTTCTGAAATTTTTAAATATTATATTGTGATGTAGTCTACCTATAACCTACACTAGGTTGTTTCCAACTATATTTTCACTGTAGCACCAACTACCATATTTTCATGTGTTCAAATCATAGAGTAATGATGTATAGAGACGCCACCTCTCTCAATATTTTGATGACAGTTAGTGTGTTGCATATGGGCGGTTGCATGTTGGAAAGTATTGCTTTAATAATACCAGATAGAGGCAATGGCTCAAACCATCTAACAATACATCAGCAACGGCATTTCGATTATAGATATACTAACAATAAAATATATCAAAAACTTCCAAAATACGTTTAAATTTAAAAGCCTTTCATCAAAACGACATGAAAAATTTAAGTAAACCATTTATGTAATTCCACCTGGTTTAAGTCAATCTACGTCAAATAACTCTCTGTCGCCCAGACCGCACAACGAATAGTGTGAAAGAAACGTCAGATGAGAACTATGGCGTCTCTATACATCATTACTCTACGAGAATAACCCCGATAAAAGTGTTAACAAGTTTGACTTTGTTGTATGAAAAATATAAAATGTACGTCATTCCAATTATTATGTTTCCACGACGTTTCGAAAATTATGATGTAAATATAAGGGGTAGTACTTTTTTTAAGAAAATATTTAAAAAGTTGTCTAAAATATTGATTTTTTCTTCTTCCAGAAACAGAATTCCAAGACAATACTGGAGACAGACACCAACTAAAGCTAAAAGGAAGTGAAGCGAAGAAGAAAGCCGAGGAATAGCAGATACGGAACATATACTTTCACTGATACACTCGATTCGCAAGAACGCCTCCGGTTCTGTCTATTTGATGACAGAAACACACTTTGAAACACTTTATGCACTTTTTAGTACCTTTTTGTGCTTTTTTGTACACTTTATGTACTATTTTCATACACTAATACTTATAGTAGACCTAATAATTCTCCCACCAAATTTATGACATTTGGCCTGGTGTGATATTTACGTTCGATGTTTTTTTGAAACACTTTATGCACTTTTTAGTACCTTTTTGTGCTTTTTTGTACACTTTATGTACTATTTTCATATACTAATACTTATAGTAGACCTAATAATTCTCCCACCAAATTTATGACATTTGGCCTGGTGTGATATTTACGTTCGATGTTGAAAAGAATTGCTTTACTAATACCAGATAGAGGCAATGGTTTAAAACAATGAACAAAATAACAACAACGGCAGTTCGTTTTGTGTGTTAAAATTATTGTGTTAAATACAACACAAATGTATGCTAACAATAACAGACAATAAAAAAGTTTAAACCATATTTAAATTTCACAGTTTTTCACCAAAACGACATGAAAAATTAAAGTCAGCAGTTATTGTAATTCCACCTGGTGTATGTCACTTTTCATCAAACATTACTCTATCACACCGACCGCATCACGAAGAGTGTGAACGGAAACGTCAGATGAGCCAAATATTTTCTCTACTAAGATTTACTCTATGAGTAGACATTTGTTCGATGGTGGTGAGCGGGCCATTTTGAATGTAACTTGCTGTAGCATTTCCATATATTCGTTTTGTTGTAATGAAAATTACCCTATTATACATTTAATTCGGTGCGATTGGAATTTGGTATTTCACAGTGTTGATATACTTTAATTTGAGTCTTGAAAAAGTGTGATGGCAAAATCTACCTATGTATATAGTAGATTTCCATAATCTTTAATCTCCAACATTTCAACAAAATACTGACCAATTTCTCCCCTTCTATTCAATATGACGATTTTTATTGCAATTTGTCAATGACAAACAAATATTTCCTTTTTTTTTTGATTTTCAAAAATATTAAACGAAACATAAAATTGAATACGACAACATAAGGGTGCATGTTACATACACACACTTCAATTACACGCATCACCCGAAAAGAACATGAGGCAACAATTGAGCTAAAAACTGCTGGTTGCACATCCATAACTTGTAAGCTGCAACATTCAATAGGGGAACAAAGCGTTTCAAACGAAAGGTGAAAATGAAATGCATTCCATACGGTACAATTTGCTGGAATGATTTTTGCGCGAATCCAAATGTTCGTCCGTCGGTTTGTGCAACATTTCGCCACCACCAGCCCAGCCGTCATTTAATTATCTTGACGAGAGTTGAGATGATATGTGGCCAAAAATTGATCTCGTCTGCTGAAAAGTGGAGGAACGAATGAAGGAACTCATTAAACCCATTAAAATCGGCACAAAACCAACCAAATGTCTGTATAATTATAAACGAATGTGCTGCTATTTGTTTGTCTGCAAATCGCAAATTATAATTATTATTATTATTATTGTTCTTCGGCTACTTCGGGGTTCTTTTAGTGTTTTGTGCAATTTCTCTTGACATTAATGGTGATTGATGACAAAAAATAGCAATTAAACGTTTTCACGTATTTGTGCACCCGGAAAAAAACACACAAACTATGTGTTTTATAGTTATGTACATTAGGGTGTACTGAAAACTTTTTTTTTTTTGAGGGGGGTCTCAAACGATGCGTAATGAAGAGGTGATTACGGAAACGTCAAACTTTTTTTATACGAGAGTAATTTTAGTCCCCTACCGGCCGTTGAAGTTTCAATTCCTAGTACATTATCGAAAATCATATTATTTTTGTTGGACAATATGGGGCTCAAATGACATGTCATATATCGTCACCTAAAATCCAAAATGACGTAACAACAAAATTCCAAAATTTGCGTTCTGATTGATTACGATTTGTTTGACTCAAATACATGACTTGACAAAGTTTTAAACACCTAAGTTCAAAATCAACGATTTTATTAAAATGATTAAATAGATGAAGTTTTTGATAAATTCACGTTTTTTCATTGAACTGTAATTTTTTATAAAATTTTGATGTACATATATGTACTTACAATTGACTAAACTACATATCCCCACAATCTTTTAGACATCTATGATCCAAAATGGCAATTTTATTCACAAAATTCCGATTCTATATCTAACTATTTTTTGCCTCTCCTGTAAAGTGATGAAAATGTTGTTACGTCTTTTTGAATTTTAGGTGACGATATGAAACTAAACATTTTCAAAATTTTGACAGCATTTTTTTCACGAGGTCATTTTAAATCTATATCATGCATATTTTGTCGTCACTAATTTGCTATATTTTTCATAAACATTCCATCAAATAGGTAATTTTACAAAAAAAATAATTTGATTCGCAGGTTAGTCTTTCTGTTTCGCAAAATCACATACAAATATGTATATATATCTTAAATATTTGATGGAATATTTCTGTAAAATACAGCATAATGTGGGAGGACAAAATAAGCATGATAGAGATTTCAAAATGAAAATGATTTTTCTATATTCAAATGTTCATCACGACACGTCGTTTGAGCTCTATATTGTCCAAAAAAATATTTTTTTTCGAAAACTTTTTTTTTACGAAACGAAAATTTCAACGGGCTGTAGGGGATTATGAGTACCCTCGCATTAAAAAAACAGTGAGTGTTCGAACTCATGGGCGATGTGTTAACACATTTTTGTTACACGGTACCTGTTCGATTGCTATGAACACATTAGTAAATGTCACATTGAAAAATAGAAAAAAGAATAGTTTTTGTACTGAAGGCTCTTTTGCTATTGCACTTTCTTTTTTCTTAGATCTGCTTTAACATTAGATGTAATATTGTTAAAATAAATAGAGCAATATTTAGCTCACTGAAATAATTGCTTTTGTCTTAACATAAACAGAGCGACGACAAAAAATATGGAATAGTATAGAGAACTTATAGCACTGTTTTTCCGCTCTCATGTAGAGAGTCTGAGTAAAAGAGCATAAACGAGTCTTATTCTCTTTATAGAATATTTCAATATAAATGCACCATATCGACAATGTTATTACCTAAAACGTTTCACATCAAAATTATGAATGAACCAAGGTATAACAAAAAGGGAGTAATACGGTTCGAATCATTCGCCAGATGTCGCCAGTGCTTTTAGGTCATACAATTCATTCCATGAGTTCTCTATACTATTCAATACTCTTTGGCGACGACGACCAGCTTGTTTGTTCGCTGCCGCTACATTAATACCATCATACTTATTTTCAGGCCGAGACTATTGTTGTACAACAACCACGTATGTGATTCTAACGCTGTGTGTCATTTGCATGTGTTCACTTTGATAGATTGTCCTACCCGTGCCTAAAGATGTTAACACATCAAAAAGTATTACGTTCCCGTAATCACCTCTTTAATACGCGTCGTTTGTGACCCCCACATATGAAATTCCAAAATAGCGTTTTTCAGTACACCCTAATGTACATATTTGTTCTGGTAAGGGACACTCTATAGCAGGCACTGCTGTGTAGTGATGACAGAACTGAAATGTATGCGTGTCCAAGTTCTGTATTAATTAACCTATTTTTTGACGAAACCGAAATCAGGTTGTAATTTTAGGATACCGATAATTTTTTATAACGACATTCAAATTGAAATTCTGTTGCGAATTTAAAAATTATATATTGAAAATTTGTAAAACTTTTAAATGTTGAATTTTAAAATGAATTATAATTAGATTTTTTAACGAACTTTAAATTGTAACTCCCCCAAAATTCTTGAATTTACATTTGTATGACAGATCTTTTATAAAAGCACATATTGTCCAAGTCCATGTCATCTAATTCAGGCCATAAAAAGTTTGTTATCACCTCACGATAACATTCACCGTTCACCGCAACAGCGTTACTAGCGTCATTTTCGAAGAAATACGGTCCGATGACTCGGCCAGCACAAAAACCACATCAAACAGTGACTCGTTGTGGGTGCATAGTTTTTCATGAATTATATGTGGATTTTCAGTATCCCAAATGAGGCAGTTTTCTTTGTTAGCATTTCCGTTTAGGTGAAAATGTGCCTCTTCCCTAATAATGGTTTATTCTGAAAAATCCGAAACAACTGCTTGTTGTTGAAGCATCGAATTTGTAATTTTACGACGCTTCAAAAGGTCTCTCGGGTTCAGTTCCAGTGAATTTTCGAGGCGTGTAAAAATACGTCTTTTGTTAAAATCAGCTGAACGGTGATATAGGAAAGGTTCAATTGTTGAGCACGACGACGAATTTTGGTTGTCGCAGCCTGGTCCACACTTTGTTCTACAGCAGCAATAATTTCAAACGAACGACCTCTACGAAGACGCACGGGTGTTGCCACGTTTTGCACTGACCAAGTTTCTTCGAAATTCTGCAACAAATGGCTGATTGTCATATCATGTTATGTTGTGCCGAAAAAAGCACCCAATGCGCGAAATGCACTTCTACTTATATACACTGAAAAAAATTTAATTCATAAAAGATTAAATTTTCTTATAATTATGGTTCAGTAATTTAATGACAAATTCCATAAAGTTATGAATAGTTCTGTAAATTTAATGAAACTGTTCATAACTATGTAATGACCAGTTTATTGAAAAAGTTCATAAACCAATTGGTTGGTTGGTTGGTTGGTTGAAAAGGCTGCAAGACAGCACGCTGTCTAGCACACTTATGCTAAAGAAGCCCATTGTGATACCTGCAGTTGCCTCTATAGCAACTATTGGCTAGTCGTCTAGCTAATTTGCCCTTTCAATGAATTTGTCTATAAGACCTACAGGAATATCCTGTAGGACTACGGTGCTAACTAAATGTGTTCCGAATATCCTACTTCTCAGTCTTGCCAGAGCAGGGCAATCCAAGAGTAGGTGTTTCATCGTTTCCTCGTCCTCTTCTATGCAGCATCTACAGAGAGTGGAGTTTCTATGTCCCAAGCTTAGGGCGTGTTTTCCTACAAGACAAAGTCCCGTAAGTGTTCCTATCATTGTGGATAACCTGCCTCTCGGCAAGAAGTAGTTGCCTAGTCCTCTTCCTGTCCACCTGTGGCCAGAAGACCGTGGCTTGTTTGCAAGTTCAAGTAAGTCTCCACTTGTCCTTGAACATATTATCGGCCCACTGCCTGATCTGCAAACGGCAGGTAGAGATTGGTATACTAACACCTTCTTTTGCCGGAAGAATCTGTGCCGTAGTACCCTGTCTAGCTAACGCACCCGCTACGCAATTGCCTGGAATGTCGCCGTGTTCCGGTACCCAGATGAGCCTGATGTCAAAATACTCTGCCATCACCCTAAGTGATGAGTGGCATTCTCTCACCGTCAGGGACGTAGCAAACATGTCTTCCAGGGATTTTATGGCAGCCTGGTTTTCTGTGTAGATACATATTCTTCGGAGGGTTGTGACACTACGTTTCAGTAGTTCAGCAACATCCAGTATGGCGTTAATTTCCGCCTGCAATTCACGACAGTGATCAGGCAGCTTGAAGGAGATATTTACATGTAGTTCCGGTGAATGGACCCCATAGCCTACTTGCTCGCCCAACTTTGATCCATCCGTGAAAAATCTGATACTACTGGTGTGACTTTTCCCAGGTATTCCTGTTCGGAATAGAAGTCCTTAGATTTGCCGCTGGTAGAAGGTATGCAATACAGTAGTCCGTTTGTACGGGAATAGAGTTGATCCGGTGTAGTAATTCAGCGTGTCCGGAATGCTCCGATATCATGACGCCACAATCTCTGATTCTCACCAGGGATGTAGCGGCTGCCGATTCGGCCATGATATCAGGTGTACAAGTGTTCAGTATAGCACTAAGTGCAGTACCTGACGTCGTGCCCACTGCCCCACTAACCCTAACCAGTGCTGTTCTTTGAATTTTCATCAAGGAATTCAGAATATATTTCTTTTGGACGGACCTCCACCAAACTACGATGCCGTAAATCCACATGGTGATCTTAGGAGACAGTCCGCAGCGCTTTCCTATCGCCCCTTTACAACAGTAAAGAGCAACAGACGCCTTTTTCACCCTCTCCTCCACATTCGGTTTCCAAGACAGTTTTCTGTCGAGAATTATTCCCAGGTACTTGACCTTTTCCGTCAACTGTAATTGCACCCCATTAACTAACGGCAGTTCAAATGCGGGTATTTTATATTTCCGAGAGAACAAGATAAGCTCGGTTTTAAATGGGTTAAGTGATAGTTCGTTGTTAACGGACCAGTTCGAAATCAGACTAAGTAGACTGGTTGTACGAATGCTAAGTAAATTGAGGTTTCTACCCGGTAGATAATCATTTTACTAAGTGATTAAACTACATATGTATGTTCGAATACCCAAACCTTTAAATTGCAGATCGCGGACGTGCAATGTTTTGATTTTTCATTCAGCTATTGTACGCAATAAATTTAAAGCTAAAGTATAATTAATAATTAATTTCAGCTGCATGTCGTCACTGAAATTTATCGAGGACAAAAATCCTCAATCATAAATTTTAATACGTATTTCTTTGTCCTTTTTCAAACTAATGCATTAAAATGTACATAAACTGAAATTTGAAAAATTGTCAATTAAAATTTAAAACACATTAATTGACATTTAAAAGACATCGATAGAATTTGGAAAATAATCAATTGAAATTTAAAAATCGAATCGAAATCGGTAACTTTTATTAAAATTTAAATTGAGGGGATTCAAAATGCAATTGTTGTGTTTTAAATTCCAATTCATGTCTTTGATTGTTCAATTGACTGTTTTTAAATTTCAATTGATATTTTCCAAATTTCAAATAGAAATTCTAAATTACAATTGATGTATTTAATATTTCAAATATAGTTTACAAATATAGTTTACAAATTTCAGTTTTTATTTTTCAAAATTAAATTGATATTTTTTAAATTTCAGTTGGAAATGGAGTAGAGTCAAAAGTGACAGAAATGGGAGAATTTCCCCCAGACAGAGAGCATCGCTCGATTAATTTCAGCAGTTGTTTGCATAGAGAAGAACAAGTTCTAAAATGCCGCGATAGTTCTTTAATAGTTCTTTACTGTTACTCTAAGGTTATTCACGAAGGGCTGATTAATAGGATATTTGATGAAAAGATTAAAAATAATCTCTGTGCTGCGTGAACACCCTTATATGTTATTTAGTCGCATATTTGATTACTTTTTTCTATCAGCTGTTTTCAATCAGCTTTTCGACAAATTAAATTTTTGTTTACAATTGAAATTATTTTATAATGCCTAAGCAAAGCATAAAAGACGAAATAATCGACTTCAGAGTCCATTTGAGTATTTTGGAAAATGAATCAATTGATATTTATTTTGATTTTATGTTGATATTTATTTTTTCGCACAAAAAAAGCAACATAAACAACAATGCTACCAATATTTAAATATCAAATTTGAGATGCCAGATGCTAAAAATTCCCGTTTTTAGTGTTGTCAGTTGTGGTATTTTCCAACACTACAAACGATCATATACTCCATTAATCACTTCCCAAAGGCAAGGGTTGCTCGAAATTGATGAAAATATTTCTATATATTTTGTTGTTGGTGAGTTAATCATTTACGCGGTTACACTGTTAATCAGCCCTTCGTGAATAACCTATCTTTATTACTACTGGGATATAAAAACTTGAAAATTTACGAATTTGATTAATTTCATTTTTAAACAAAACGAATATTATTATGGATTTTTGGATGAAACAAGCATATGGTCGATTTAAATGTGTGTATCTTTGTAAGTTAACATACTAATTTTTGCATTTAAATATACTATCTGAATTTAGGACTTCCAAATATATGAATGTATGGAGTGTGTTCCAAATAATGTTCCTTAATAATGTGTTTGAGAGAATATATTACAAACGCGGATGTTTTCAGCGTGTTGATGTTAAGAATACATTTCATGGATTTATTTTCATAGTATCTATCAAACGGTTTCAATGATGTTCTGAACAAATTGTATTATATACATATGTAATTCGTTTCAAAGAAGGTAGGAAACATGTCATAGATGTTGTGAAAAAATTTCACAGATTCCTTATCGTGGAATCTATGAAAATGTTTCGTACATGTTACGAACAAATTTCACAAAATTTTTATTCATAGAATCTATGAGAATATTTCACAGATGTTATGAAAATATTTCATTAGATTCATAGATTCTATGAAAGTGTTTCATAGAAAATTTAAACAAATTTCGTAGATTTTTTTTCATGGAATCTATAAAAATGTTTCAAATATATTATAATCAAATTATATAGATTTATTTTGATGGACTCTGTAGAAATGTTTCACTGATGTAATGAACAAATTTCATTGATTTATTTTCGTAAAATCTATAAAAACGTTTCATAGATCCCATGAAGTATTTCTTTGGTTGAAAATATTATAATTTTGATGAAAGAAATATAATAATATTTATGATGAAAATTTCATAGTTTCAGTGCCTCAGTTTCCAGGGCATTTTTTGTCAAGCATCAATGCAATATATTCAACGAAAGAAAAATCCAGTACAGAAAGACTTAAACATACCCTCACGCTTAGTCATCCATATGGTCCACGTTCTACTAAAAAAGGTTAATATTTTTTGATGCCGAACAATTGGGCGAGTTAAATTCGGCCAAATTCAATAGCAGATTCACGTTACCCAAAATTTTATCTAATACCCAACCTAATTAGGACCTGTTTTATTTTAAATAAATACCGCTCGGAAGCGGTGTAAAACTGTAGGTCCCAATCAGTGAGTGAAAACTGGAAAACGCACAGCTCAGTGATTGTGAGAAGCTCTCCCCTGTCCCTTCATGGGATGTAATGGGAAACCATTTTTTTATTTTTGAGAATTTATCATCTAACATTTGTATGGGAGGTAAAAAATGGGCGTGGCAAAAGGGGTAAGTTTGTACTACACAGTATTCTTTGACAAAATATTTTCTAGTACCAAATTTCATTAAGAGTACGTGAGATATCGCATTATTCAACAGGACAGGCGTGCATTTTTTGTACGGGAGGTATACTAATGGATGTGCCAAACTTGTCCCTTTTTAATTGAAAATTCACTTTTGACTAAATATGACCCAATACCAAAATTCACAAAGATCGATTGTGATTTACAGGAGATATCTTGTCGACCAACCGGACTGCCGCCCAGTCCCAAATTTGTTCATTTTTAATTACAAGGTAATGGGTGTTATTTTATAGAGGTATAGAACTTTGAAATGGAATAAAGCAAAGATGAATTTTTAAATTGACATGAAATTTACTTTATTCGAAAGATAACTTTCTGACATTATAATTTAAGTGTGACTTGTGGCATATGACCGCCACAGCTGGCTCGGATGTAGTCTAATCTGGAGAACCAATTTTCGATGACTTTTTCCAACATTTGTGGCCGTAAATCGGCAATAACGCAGCGATTGTTGTTTTCCAAGTGGTCAATCGTTTCGGGCTTATCGGCGTAGGCCAGAGACTTCATATATCCCCACAGAAAGTAGTCTAGCGGCGTTACGTCGCACGATCTTGGAATTCACGGGTCCGAAACGAGAAACTATGCGGTTACCAAACGTTTCCTTCAATAAATTAATTGTGGCACGAGCTGTATGACATGTTGTGCCGTCTTGTTGATACCACAGCTCCTGCACATCATGGTTGTTGACAATGTACTCATTTATGTTTTCACTTTAATGATAATGTTTTTGGAACGAAGGTCCTGATCGATTGCACATTGCGGGATAGGGACTAAATGTAAAAAAAATTAAACAACTTTTTTTAACACTATTATGCTACAACCAAGTATTATTGAGTACTTTTGATTTGGTTTGTGTCTAGACTAACATATGTTGAGAAAAAATTCTTGTTTAATGGGAAGTTTTCTAGGTGGAGCCTGTAACCAATACTTGATAAAAATAAAAGTAAATTTAGAAAAGCCAAAGTGAAAGAAGTTTAAAAAAAGAAAATTTTCGTAAATAAGTGCCTTATCTTAAAAAAGGAAATTTTCGCAAAAAAGACCTATTCATATTCATAAACAAAGTACCTTTTCTTAAAAAAATACACCTTATCTTAAGGTAGTACTTTTGCTTAAAAAAGTACATTTTCTTACAAAAGGTAGCTTCTCTTAAAAAAATTAATTTATTTTAAAATAAGTACCTTTTCAAAAAAAGTACATATTCTTACAACAACTTTACATTTCTTAAAAAACAACCTTTTTTTAAAGAGTACCTTTTGAAATGGTTACCTTTTTGAAATGACTTTTTGAAATGCCCAAAATGACTTTCTTCGAGATAAGTACCTACGTTTAAAAATGTACCTATTCTTGAAAAAATTACCAATTCTAAAAAAATTCCCATTTCTTAGAAAAAAATCTTTTCTACAAAAAATACCTTCTCTGGAAAAAATACCTTTTCTTACAAAAATTCCTTTTCATAAAAATACCTTTACTTGAGATAAGTAGCCCTTCTGAAAATAAGTACATTATCTTAAAAAAATACCCTTTTCCTAAAACGAGTACCACTTCTTTAAAAAGTACCTGTTCTGTTTGTAAAAAAAAATCATACTCTTATGGCTGGTTCTTACGGAAAGTACTTTTACTCAAAATAGTACATTTTCTTAAAAAAAATTAGCTTTTAATAAAAGAAGTACCTCTCTTTAAAAAATGACCTTTTCGGGAAAATATAATATATATTCTTACAAAAAGGACCTAAAAATATAAATTTTTTTAAAAAAATACATTCTATAAAAAAAATTCTTAAAAAAAGTTTATCATTTTACAAAAAGTATCTTTTCATAAAAATCCAATTAAATTATCGTATTTTTCAACGGGCGCCTTGGACGTGTTGGACGTTTCGCTGGGTCAAGTCTAGTTAGTATCATATAGGGGAATTTGTCACGTTTGGAGCTCTTCTGTTTGACATAACTCGAGAACCACTAGTCCGATTTTGCTGCAACAAACTTAGAAAAATTAAGAATTATAATTCTTTTAATCTATTGATATACTGTTTCTCTACATAATCAACTGTTTTGCAGTCATAAATAAATTTATGAACAGGAAAAATAATTTTTCTTCTAAAAAATTAAATTTCTTTATTTTTAAAAATCATGAAAAATCCAAATAGGGAAAAAGAGTGAAGTCTTATTACTTTCACGTAAAGTCACATAACCCCTGAACAAAATGAGACATACTTAGATCATAAAAATCGATGAACGCATAAATTTAAATATTAAATCGATCTATCGAAGACATTGCGCGTGGACGAACAATAATACCATCAGTGACAGAGAATACTTTTCTTCCGACAAACATCCTAATATCTGTAATGCAATTTCGGATTTATGTATGCCGAAAATCCGCACCTAGTACTTCGCCGGACGTACTGAATGGGATAGATCTATTAGAACTACTCCATTATATTGTTGCTGGGTTATGAATCAATGAAAAATATAAAGTTTTAATTAAAAACCTGTAGTTTTATTAAAAATTACTTCTTGAAACACATATTTGTTTGTAAGATCTGATTTAGATCTCTATTAAATAATAAAATCAGATATACTTAGGTAACTCATATGTTCTAGACTGCTTCACATTACAATAAACAAAATAACGAGTGTCCCCGAGTGGTTGCAATGTTCGATAAATGTCGCCAATTTCCATTCCACATTTTTATGGTCCAATTACGACAATACGGTTTTCAATACCTCCCCATTCCACAAGTATAGGGTGCCTCAGTAAGATTACACTTTTTAAATTTAGTGTAATTTTTTTTTTGTGCAAGTGGCAACTCTGAAATTTGGCAGCTTCACATATGTTTATTCCGATTATTAAAGATGGAGCGGTTTACTAAATATCAACGTGTTATATTAATTGTGCAAACTTATTACAAAAATTTGGAAAGTTGTGCTGAGACCGTTCGCAAACTTCGAAGAAATTTCAGTCGGGAAAGTGCACCTAATGTGTCTACCATTCGAATAGGGGTCAAGAAATTTTAAGAAACTGTCGGTTATGGAGAGTAGGACTCCTGTGAGTTAGCGTACCGGTCGGTCTCTTGAAAACATTGCTGCTGTAAACGAGAGAGCTGCCGAAAACCCGAAAACATCAATTCGGCATTGTTCTCAACAAGTTCAAATTTCACGAAGCACTACGCAGCGAATTTAGAAAAAATACCTCCACCTTCATGCGTACAAAATTCAGCTTACTCAGGAGCTCAAACCAGCAGACCATGAAAAGCGCCGGCAATTCGTTCATTGGGAATGGAGCAAAGTGAAGTCAATGGCAATTTTTCAAAAAAAGTAAATTTTCTCCGATGAAGCGCATTTCCAGCTGAATGGCTTCGAGAATACACAAAATTGTCGAATGTGGGACTCATACAATTCTCAGGCAATCCATGAGAAACAAATGCACACACATCGAGCAACTGTCTGGTGCGGTTTTCGGTCAGGCGGCGTGATTGGACCTTACATTTTTGAAGATTGATTTTGAAATTGCAGTGACTGTCAACGGCATTCGTTACAGGAATATGATAACGGAGTTCTTGTGGTATGGATCTGGGCGACATGTGGTTCCAGCCAGACGGCGCCACCTGCCACACCGCTCATGAAACAATCGATTTATTACAGCAACGATTTCCAGAACAAATTATCTCAAGAAATTCTGATGTCAACTGGCCACCAAGATTATGCGATTTAACGCCCTGCGATTTCTTTCTTTGGGGTTTTGTGAAATCTCGGGTTTATACGAATAATCTAGAACAAATTACTGAGCTCAAATCCGAAATCCTACACATCATCGGTCAGACACAGCCACATCTCTGTGAAAAAGTCATGGAAAACTAGTCAGTCATTCCAAACTTAATCGAAACGTGTCTTCTTTACAAACCAATAAAAAAAAATACATGAGGTGTCAGGGGACACCCGGTTTTAACGAAGTTCCTTTCGCAATATAATATTATGTACTAGTTAGTTCCAACACGCCTAAGGCGCCCGTTGAAAAATACGATAATTTAAACTGATCTTTAAGAAAATATACTTTTTGTAAAATGATCAACTGTTTTTAAGAAAATCTTTTTTATAGAATGTATTTCTTTAAAACAAAGTAAATTTTTAGGTCATTTTTGTAGGTATATGAATTACATTTTCCAGAAAATGCAATTTTTTAAAGAGAGGTACTTCTTTTATTAAAAGCTTTTTTTTCAAAAGGTACTATTTTTAAGAAGAAGTACTTTCTACAAGAAAAAGTCATAAGAGTATAATTTTTTCACAAAGAAGTACTTTTTTTTAAGAACAGGTAATTTTTAAAGAAGTGGTACTCATTTTAGGAAAAGTTTATTTTTTTTTAAGAAAATGTACTTATTTTCAGAAAGGTTACTGATCTCAAGAAAAGAAAAGAAAAGGTATTATTTTATTTTTAAGAAAAGGAATTTTTGTAAGAAAAGGTATTTTTTTAAGAGAAGATATTTTTTTGAAGAAACGGTTTTTGTTAAGAATTGGGAATTTTGTTTTAGAATTGGTCCTTTTTTTCAAGAATATGTAAATTTTTAAGAGTAGGCAGTTATCTCAAGTAAAGTTATTTTGTTTCACAAAAAAGGTAAAGGTAGTTTTTTAAAAAAAGGCAATTTGGTGTACGAAAATTTACTTATTTAAGAAAAGGTACTTATTTTTAAAAAATTACTTGTTTTAAGAAAAGGTACTTTTTCTAAGAAAATTTACATTTTTTAAGCAAAGGTACTTCTTTAAGATAAGGTTATTTCTTTAAAGAAAAGCTACTTTGTTAAAGAATATGAATAGGTATTTTTTTGAGAAAATTTACTTTTTTTAAGAAAAGGCACTTATTTAAGAAAATTTTCTTTTTTTAAACTGCTTTCGCTGCGGCTTTTCCAAATTTACTTTTTATTGGGTTCAAAAATACAATATATACTACTAAATATTGGTTACAGGCTCCACCTAGAAAACTTCCCATTAAACAAGAAATTTCCCAACATATGTGAGATATCTAGTTAGTCTAGACACAAACCAATCAGAACTATCGCAAAAACTACGTGTTTTTATTTTAAAATAAACAAGTGCATTTTTACTGAGACACCCTTTATTTGTAATGGACTCTGAAAACTTTTTACGCCAAAATAAAGTACAAATGTCAATTGTGAAAAAGCTGTCAAGATAGACAAAGTATGTTCAGTGCATTTCTTACAGTGGAGGAGATAAGTATTGTACCAATATTTTGGAAAGTGCAAGTACATTTAAAAATAAACATCATGTTTCTTTTTAATTTGAGAATTTCATTTAAAATTGGAATTTTCCAAATTTAGTTTGTAAAGTTGTTAAGGATATTTAACACAATTTGAGCAAAACCCCGAATACCATCGTAAAAACCCTGATTTTGAAAAGAACAAACCGAAAAGAACGAATGCCGTTCACAATCACTGCAATTTCGGTTAAGAACAAAGGCCCGGTTTCACCGTCTATTCGGTTTCGGTTTTGGACATTTTAGTTGTTATTGGAGTTCGCACTTACCCGCCCATGTGTAACCCATACACATCGTCGTGGGGAATGCTTAATGAACGTCAAGCCATTACCCACAGGGTATGGGGAAAATAATGGGTAGCTACCCACGAAAATGAGGAATTACCCATCACTATTACCCATTACCCACAGGGTAAAATTTGTACCTCCTCAGGAGACTTTAACCTACGGATGTCTTCAATATGGCATCACTCTTTTTTTTTAAATCGCTGAAACTAAAATTTTTCGCTAAACGCCCATTACACACGAAATACGAAATCTGGTTGTTATACATGCAGAGCTTGTGAGTATGTCGTTACACTCGCTTCACCAGAGATCTCCGTTGCGATATTTTGACAAAGTCTGCTAGTGCAGAATAACCGCTATAACCAAATAATTCAAATTGCTGTTAATACTTTATCATGAAATATCAACTCGTAACATAACATGAAAGTGAGAGAGAAAAAAAATCATATATTTTGCATGACTTAAAACGTTTCTTCACTTCGATTCGCTTGGGTCGAAATCAACACAATTGTTGCCAACAAAAATCTAGGGCCACAAGCCCCACATAAATCAAATGCAAAAAAAAAATGCAGAAATGTAAAACTGTAAACTGCGAAGCCAAACAACTGAAATCAAATGAAATGAAATGACATCCAGAGTTGTAGAACGACCGGATTCGCTATTTGTGAGACACCAAGCGACAAAAACAAACGCTCGCGAAGAAGGAGGAAAAATACCAACCCAAAGGCCATTAATCTTAAATTTATTACTTTGGCAAAATGTAAAATGCATTAAACAAAATGACATTTAAGATGACTTCAAAACAAAATTTAATGCGAAGTATATAAGTTTTCTATTTTGTTGTTGTTGTCGTTGCTTCAGTAAACAAATAATGTGCATTGCAACAACGATCTGTTTGCTGTGGCAGCAACATGAGAAACTTCTAGATACTTCATAGGGATTTTAATACTCAATTTCAAAACGTAGTGTGAAATGTTTTCTAGCAGGGGGTAATTACAAATTTGTGAATTTATGAAAAGATTTCAAAATTTAAAACGGTTTTGGGCGCTTGATATTGCCACGCCCCCTTGTGGTAAAAAGTTTTACAAGTTAACTGTGAAACTGTTAACTATTAGGAACAGTTAGATTTAATTACTTCACGTGCTAGTAACTAGCAATGATTAATTTACGCTGCAATCCATTCATGGAAAATCGTGTTAATTGTCGCTTTTCCGTTTTCTTCTTTTGATTGTAAAGATTAGACGAAGCTGTAGAAGTGCAGTTGTTACTCATTTGTCTGTTGATGTCACACTTTTTATTTTTTGTTTTTTGAAATGCGTCAGACCGCAATGACACAGTGTCTGCACATATCAAATGAATATCAGAGCTGGGCAAAGCAGGGCCCGCGGTTTTGTTATGTGCGGCTTGTGAGCATAAACAATGTGGGATGCTGAAAAATGTGTTGGAATTAGAGTAATCAAAACACCGACGTAATTGGTCCAAAAAACGGGAATTTTTTAAAATTAGGTTTTCGGTTTGTTCGGAATATCAAGTTTAAAAGAAACCGGTATTACGTCTATAAATACAAACGTTTTTTTTTGATTTAAAAATTAATAAAATAAATTTCATTCGTACGACTTGCAATAATTTTTTTTATCGACCATTCGGTATTCTTCTGCTTAGGTTTCAAATTTCAAAATTTTACAAAAATATCTTTTATGTTTTCAGCGAACCACAGACTTGTCATTCATGAGCATGAACATCTGCTATCGTTGATGTTTATTGTTAGTTTGCTGCCCTACTCGATACAAACTAAGAATGTAATCGAAGTTGTTCGCATTAGAGCCTACGGTCATAACCGGTCGACCGGTCTACCAGGTAGACCGGTTTTTATACCAGGTAGACCGGTTTTCATATTTTTTTTAAAATGGTTGTTTTTGGTACTTTTTTGCAAATACGCAAAAAAAAATAAAAATAAATACAAAAAATCCAAGTTTTTGAAAAAAGTAATACATTTTTAGCAAAAAATTAAAAAAAAATAAAAATTTAAATTTTTTTAAAAATCGATAAATTTTTGAAAAATCAATATTTTGATAAAAAATGGGAAAATTTTCATGAAAATCGAAAATTTGTTTAAAAAAAAACCAAAATTTGAAAATATCGAAAATTTTTGAAAAAAATCCAAAAATTTAAAAAAAATAAAATAAAAATTTAAATTTTTTTGGTACTTGTGGAACTAAAATCCTCCGAAACTGGTCCTTGAATTCAATAAGTCCTTTACTTTTTTTCATACATTTATATGAAAATGACACGGTCTTTTTCGGTCCCATGTACGGCGTTTTTGAGCCTTGGGGCGTAATGGGTTAAAAATTCGTGCAAATAATTTAGACGTAATTACGACTTGGAAACATAAATTTTGTTGGTACTGGTAGAACCAAAATCTTCCGAAACTGGTCCTTGAATTCAATAAGTCCTTTATATTGAAGATATTACACACTTGCTACGAAAAAATTCTTAAATCAATAAATAAAATATTTTGTTGCCCATATCTCGATAACTAAGCAAGAAATACCGAAATCGCCTAAATAAAATTTCAAAAGTCCATAACTCGAATAGTAGAAGAGCTAGAGTAAAAATTAATAAATTAACTTTTTTTGGAAAATTTCACTTTCTTCGATTTTTTATAAAATTTATAAAAAATTCTTCGATTTTTATAAATTTTTTTGATTTTTTTGAACTTTTTTTTTTAAATTTCAGTACTTTTCCAAAAACATGGATTTTTTTATATTTATTTCTAGTCTTTAGCATATTTTGCCAAAAAGTACCAAAAAACATACTCTTTTGTTAAAGTACTAAAAACCGGTCTGACCGGGTAGACCGGTCTATCCGGTCGACCGGTTAACCGGGTAGACCGGTTAACCGGGTAGACCGGTCGTCCGGTCGACTGTAAAGACCGGTCTAGACCGGGTAGACCGTAAAGACCGGTCGACCGGTTTAGAACCGGTCTAGACCGGGTAGACCGGTCGACCGTAAAACCGGGTAATGGGGGGCTCTAGTTCGCATCACTATTATGTTCACAAAAATTTTTGGTAATATTTTTTTCAAATTCATCAGTCAGATAAAAAGTTATCGACCAAGCTCATGCTCATGAATGACAAGTCTGTGGTTCGCTTTAGACATTGTAATTTGTTTTAGACATTGACGTAAACTTTGCATAAAATCGAATAAATCGAACATCTTTAGAAAATCCTATCTACGCACAGAGAAAATATTAGTTGGAAATCAATTCAGGCATTGGAAATTCCATGATAAAGTCTATATTTTTATTATAATTCATAATTATCATGCATCAGAATTATTTGCCGATGTGATGACTTAAAAATAGGTCTTACTAAATAGAAGATGATACTGCAGAAATTAAGTTGGATTAATCAATTTGAGAATTCCTTAAGCCTCAACCATCTAAAACGGAAGAATCAGCCAGGGGGTTTCTATGGAACAGCTGATCGAAAATGTACTAGGGAAATGATGTAGAATGAGAGACCAAAGAAGTTAGGAATTAAGTATAAATAGTATTTATTGATACTAATGACAGCTAAATTATGTTATATGTTGTTTGCATTGAACGAAAATACGCATTCCCTTTGATTTCTGTCCGTTTTATGTTGGTAAAATACAGCAGCAAATCGAACTCGATGAAATGGTCTACTACCTCGTCGTCATGAAGAGGCAGCGAAGAGAGTAATAGAGTATTTTAAGTATTACTGTATGATGCAACTCATAAAAACTACAATATTACAATACGTGTTCAAATATTAGTGATTTACAGCCAAAGTCACGATGTCGAACGTTAACGTTCGCTTTCTTTCTATGCTACAAACAGCTGTTTTGGGAGTCACTAACAAGCGCACGAAAACATATACAATTCAGTACAAAATCGGACACCACTTACACTCTCTCCTACAAAATCCAAGCGAACGAAGTCAGTCACTCACTTTCGTTTCAAAAAGCAAGTCACTATCTTTCGACTTGTCGTTCGCATGGGTTTACGTGTGTTTGTGTGGTTGTTGTTCAAAGCAATAACATAAACTTGACGTTCGCCATTTAATTTCGGAGCGATAGAGAAGAGTACGAAGTACCAGTATCTGCAGGCGCCGCAAAGTTTGGGTTTTTGTGCTGAAATGGAAATATATTTTAATAACAAATTTATTATAATGACTATATTTTCAGTTCATTGTGTTTCTCCCATTGAATTCTATATAAATTGTTTTTATTTCAAGCTTTTATTTGATTTCCAGCTATGCGACAACCAAAAGACAAGTGACTGGTTTTGACATTTTCGTTCGCATAGATGACATCGAAAATAGTTAGTGGCTTCCGATTTTGTAAACACACAGTCACAAAATAACATTTAAAGCCTGGGATAAGATCGAAAGTGAGTGACTGGCTTTCGTTCGCTTAGGTTTTCTTTCGTGATCGTGACTTTGGCTGTTAGTTTCTGTTACGTAAACACTTGTTACAAAGTTACACGCATAGAAAAAACTCGTTCCTCCCAAACGAATTCTCCGATAACTAAAGTTCGTTAGGAGACTGTAGCTGGGAAAAAAGAACTTCTGTTAAGCCATACATGTCATTTCGTTTGGGGGAACCGAAAAATGTTTGCAGCAAACGAGTTATGAAAAATATAAGCTGATAAAACGTTTGCGATAGAAGAAAAACGATTCCGCCTACTATTCCTTCGGTTACAGCAACCGAGTTGTAGTTGCTGCAAACTAAAAAGCGTTTGCGAGAACTGAAAAACGTTTGCAATAAACGAGTTATGAGCTGAAAAAACCTTTGCGAAAAACGAAAAACGGTTCCACCGAGTTGTAATTAAACCTTTTATTTATGGATTCCATAAGCTCTTTTTTGTTTAAATGTCCAACGTTTATGATTTTGGTTTTAACCATAAAATTTGTTTTAAAATAATATGGTATTTTTGTCTATTTTTTCACTGTCTACTTACACGCCTGTCTCGCGTTGCATTCAAATAGCAACTACAAGCGCAGCAAACTACAACGCGTCAATTGGCCATCCAAGCTATATTGACAATGTACAGGGTGTCTGGTAGCAGATTTATATTTTCAAACTTAAATAAAACACATAATAATTGACACACATTTTTATTAAGAGCATTTAACGATAGAATGGAAATGCGGATTTTATTTTTTAAAGAGTATGAGTAAAACGGAGCCTTGTGTTCTGCGCCACACGCTGCAGTACACTTGGTTCATTTGAGCTGATTTCTCGACGAATATTTTCCTTTAAAGCCACAAGAGATTGGGGATTGTCATTATAAACCCTCTCTTTGAGGAAGCCCCATAAAAAAAATCCATGGGAGTTAGATCGGGCGACCTCGATGGCCAAGGGATGTCCCCAAAGCGACTGATCACTTTTTGGGAGAAATTTTTCCGAAGCAAATTCATCGGAGCTCTGGCAGTGTGTGCAGTCGCTCCATCCTGTTGAAACCAAGTGTGTGACGAGTACGATGGATGACCTCGCAGATTTGGCAAAAAGAATTCCGTAATCATGCGTCGATAATTATCACCGTTGACATTCGTTGCCTGGCCTCGAGAATTTTCGAAAAAAAAAAATGGTTCAATTATCTCATGCGTGGATAAGGCACACCAAACAGTTACCTTGGGGCAATGCAATGGTTTTTGATGTTTCAATCGAGGGTTCCGGGTTCTTGGAGACCAGTAACGGCAGTTTTGCTTGTTGACGTGGCCGTTTAAGTGAAAATGAGCCTCGTCGCTCCAAAAAATGTGATTTACAGTGTGAAAACGCTTCTACATCGTTTCACAAATATTTTTGCGTAAATCAAAGTCAATTTCTTTCTGTTCTTGAACGATTTGAATTGTAAAAGGATGGATCTTCAGATCCTTTTTTAAAATTTCATCAATAATCGCTCTTGGAAGTCCCAGTGAGGCTGCTCTTTTCCGTATTGAAAGTCGGGGATTTTCACGTAAACTGCTTTCAACCAGTTCAATGTTTTCGGGAGTCCTTAAAGGTCGACTGGACCCTGGCCGTGGGACATTCATAGCCGAAGTAGTTGCGTGGAATCTCTGCACCCACGAACGAATTAAATTTACACTCGGTCCATCACTTATTTGCCGAATACCGAACTTTGAACAAAATTGTCGAACAAAAATTATTCTTAACAAATGTCTCCACAGCGAACGCACGATGCTCACTCGACCACTGCGACATCGTGACTGACAAATCCGCACAATCGATAAATCCAACGGCACCACCCTCCCTCCACACCGTTTATTACTTTTTGATATAATCGTATTTAAAAATATAAATTTGGACCAAACACCCTGTAGAAGCATTGGAGTGTGTGATCACTTTTATATGTTTGCGTGAGTGTGTATGCCAAACGAGTGGACAAGAAAGACAGTGTATACAGTCGACAGAATGAAATCAGAAATCTGTGCTCTCATTAGAAAAATGGCTACATTCAGTTACCTCAAACGTTTCTTTAAATTTACTGCAAATATAATTTTGTACGGGTTTGAGAGAATTCGTTTGCAACAACGAGAATTCGTTTTCAACAACATGAAACACTTTTGCGATACATGAGTTTATTTGGGAGAACTACAAGAATGATTGCGATTAATAAATTAATACAAATCAATCAAAGTATTGTTGCGGCAAGCGAGCAATAAACGTTTAGTTTTTCTTTGCGTGTATGAATTCGATTTTTTATACGAGGCTTTGCTGCAAAAGACAAACTATATTCGAATGTGTACATTAGACTGGGTTACGCCGGACACCCCCGACGTTTAAAGACTATTCAAAGACAATTTCAGAACACCAAACATTTTTTTGATCCGTGCACCCTACGATTAGCACTTTTGTTTTTAAATTCTTTATATTAACTTGACTTGTCTGAATACGGCATTATGTACGTGCAAAACTTTGGATTGATTTTTACCCCCTTTCCCGTGATCCAATCGAGCTGAAATTTGGCAGGCAGACTATTGGCGAAAATAAAAATGAACTATTAAAATTTCAGATCCCTAGGGCCAGGACCTATTATACCTCCCATACAAATTTCTTTTTTACCGACCCAGTCTAGTGTACATATTCACATTTTACGCCGTATACTATACCCAGAATTTGTTAGGCTTTGGACAAGAACAACGTTTGACATACGAAATCAAAATAAGGTCATTAAAGCCCATGTATATTTTAGTGATATCGACAAGACGAATATGCCCAGTTGATATAGCTGACCACACTACTTTCTGAATCGCATGTTTTTTTTCATTTTACAGCCTGTGCCAATCGGTATCAAGTCCACAGGTTAGTAAAAATATGACATTTGCGTGGTGAATAATATTTCACTAGCCCATGGGGCTAGGTACATTTTTGACAAGTGGATGGAAATTTTTGACGTTTAACAAAAATACAACGGCGGACAATCAAATTGTGTAAAGCAAAACCGAACTTCCGCCGCTGCTGATATTTTTATTGCTGTCAGGCGCCGCCGAAGTTTTTTTACAGTTATTTGGATTTGGATTATATTTGTCAGTTTTTTCCCATTTTTATATATATTCATGCATGTTTATATATTCTAATAACATAATTTTGTTTTAAAATTGTTTTTAATTATCGGCTTGATCCAACGCCGTTGGCATTTTTTGTCCGGAGCCGCCGCCAAGTTTTTATGTCGACTTGTAGCTCTGTTCATCATTTATTTGTAAACAATGCAAAGAAAGATCAAGAAATTTCGTAGCAATTTGGAAGAAATTTTCCAGAATGAAAATACACTTCCGGTTCACTTATTTAAAGGCACTAAAAATTCCATATTCAGCAGCGTGTATCTTTTGCAATTTGTAACCGATTGCAGAATTTTAAAATGGAAATGGAAATTGAATTTTTAAATGGAAATGGAATTTGAACAATTTATAAAAAAGTCCAAATATGTGCTATTTTTTTGGTTCACTTGAATAAGCATAGCTGAGATGAGCATTTTTACCGCAAAATCATCTTTCCGCTTGAGCTCATTTTGACCTTGGGGACTACGTTATCAACCAAAATTGTCACATTTGGGGCTCGGAAGATTCCCACGTTGTCGAGGAGAAGCCGATGCATCCACAATGGCTGATGTTTGATGCCGTTTTTGGTATGGCGGCATTATAGACCCATTTTTTCTTCGAAAATGAGCAAGGGCCCGCAGATACCCTCAATGCACGAGGCAACAGGTTGGTGCTACGTGTCACACAGCCAACACTACAATCGATCTTTTGGGCACTGTTCAAAAACCGCATAACCAGTCGAAATTCGGAAGTCTATTTGCCGGCTCGCAGCTGCAATTTGACCCCGTTAGACTAAGATGAATGTTACGCACACAATCCCAAGTCCATTGACAACTTAAAACATGAAATATACCCTGCCGTTCACCAGATAGAGGCCCAAACAATCGAAAATATACTGGAAAATTGAGTAGAGCTAATAAGGTACTGTAAAACAAGTCCTGGAAGCCAGTTGAACGATGTTGTGTGTTGTGCCTGTGTTGGCAGCTGTTATGACATGCCAACCCAGGCTGTTATGCTTGAGCAGTGCAGTTGGCAACATCTGCTCTTCAGCAGGAGACAAAACAAGCGAGATTGGAATTATAAATTTGAGCGCAAATTCAAATTGTTATTAATTATAATAATTATAGAAAAAATAGTAAACAAAAATGGATAGAGTCATAGGAGAAACAAGAGGAAGATGTATATATTCGTGGATCTTATCGCTTTCTCTTGTTTCTTTTAGTATTTAGACTTTGGCTGGCGTATTTTGGGTATAAACAAGATGCATAACGTGTAAGTCGAAATATTGTATACTTGACGCCAGTAAGGAACGATATTTGAATGAGTTATTCTTTAAGTTCTTGAATGTTTCAGAGTTTCGACAAGATTGGTGTTTTCGACATGTCGTAAAGTAGTCTACAGTTTTCGATGTAGACTACATACAAGTCCCAAAAACTCTTGTCGAATGCCAACCCAGATGATGGGCCTTACCAATAAAATCATAATTTTGAAGAAATGTCTTTTAGTTTTTGGAATGAATTTCCTTATCGCACGTTGTGGGATGGGGGCTAAATGAATAAAAATTAAACAACTTTTTGACACTATTATGCTATAACCCAGTATTATCAACGATATTGGGTACTTTTGCTTTGGTTTGTGTCTATACTAACATATGTTGGAAAATTCCTTGTTTAATGGGAAGTTTTCTAAGTGGAGTCTGTTACCAATATTTAGTATATATTGTAGTTTTGAACCCAATAAAAAGTAAATTTAGAACAGCCAAAGTGAAAGAAGTTTAAAAAATAAAATTTTCTTAAATAAGTGTCTTTTCTCAAAAAATGTAAATTTTGTCAAAAAAAACCTAATCATATTCTTAAACAAAGTACGTTTTCAAAAAAAAAATAGTTTATCTTAAAGAAGTATCTTTGCTTAAAACTGGTAAATTTTTTACAAAAAGTATATTTTCTTAAAAAAAAGTATTTTTTTTAATAAGTACCTTCTTTAAAAAAAGGACATATTCTTACAACAAAAATACCTTTTCTTTGAAAAGTACCTTTTTTGTGAAACAAAATAACTTTTCTTGAGCTAAGTACCTACTCTTAAAAATGTACCTATTCTTGAAAAAAGGACCAATTCTAAAAAAAATCCATTTCTTAAAAACAAACATTTTCTTAAAAAAACTCCTTCTTTTAAAAAAATACCTTTTCTTACAAAAATTCCTTTTCGTAAAAGTACCTTTTCTTAAAAATAAAATAATACCTTTTCTTTTCTTGAGATAAGTAGCCTTTCTGAAAATAAGTAAATTTTTTTTAAAAAAAATAACCTTTTCTTAAAAGCAGTACCGTTTCTTTAAAAAGTACCCGTTCTCAAAAAAAGTACTTCTTTGTAAAAAAAAATTCATACTGTTATGGCTTTTCTTACAGAAGGTACTTCGTCTTAAATATAGTAAATTTTCTTAAAAACATATTAGCTTTTAATAATAGAAGTACGTCTTTTTAAAAAAGGACCTTTTCGGCAAAATATAATACATATTCTTACAAAAAGAACCTAAAAATATACTTTTTCTTTAAAAAAATACATTCTATAAAAAAAATTTCCTAAAAAAAATTTTATCATTTTATAAAAAGTACATTTTCTTAAAGATCTATTTAAATTATCGTATTTTCAACTGGCGCCTTGGGCGTGTTGGAACTAACTAATCCATAATATAAAGGGTTTTTCAACAGAGACGCTACAAAAGTAAATCGATAGGGACAGCAAACGACGCCATATTTTTTCCCGCTCTTTTGACATTTCTCTTCAGTAAGGTTTGCCATTTCATCATGGAAAGATATACGAGCCAACAACGAGTCGAAATTATTAAAATTTACTACCGAAATTTGGAGTCAGTGGCCTCAACTTTAAGAGCGCTACGTCCAATTTCTGAATTTCATTTCTGGCCGAATGGCTTCGTCAATAAGCAAAATATGCGTCATTGGTCAGACAGCAATCCACACGTAATCCATGAGTCATCATTGCATCCCGAAAAAATTACGGTTTGGTGCGGTTTATGGGCCGCGGCGTCATTGGGCCGTACTTCTTCCGTGATGATCAAGACCGGCACATTACTGTGAATGCGAATCGCTACCGTTCAATGATAACCGAATATTTTTGGCCCCAATTGGATAATATGGACTTGGAGGACATGTGGTTCCAACAGGACGGCGCCACAAGCCACACAGCGAATGCCACAACCAATTTATTGGAAACCAAGTTTGGTGAACGTTTTACCTCACGAAATGGCCCAGTCGATTGGCCGCCTCGCTCATGCGATTTGATGCCGTTAGATTATTTCCTGTGGGGCTACGTCAAGTCTGTGGTCTATGCCAACAAGCCAGCGACGATTGAATGTGTACGTACGACTATCGAATGTGAAATTGCAGCAGTATCGGCCGATTTATGCTTGAAAACCGTAGAAAATTGGGTTCAGCGTCTGGACTTCTGCAAGCGTGCCCGTGGTGGCCATGCAAAAGAAATCAAGTTCCATACATAATGGCATCGAACGTACTTTCACAGGAATAAAGAATTTCATTGGTATCTAAAACCGGTTTCGTTTTATTTAAAAAAACTTTTGTAGCGCTCTTATTGAAAAACCCGTTATAAGTATAGTGAAAGGAACTTCGTTCCAACCGGGAGTCCTCTAGAGTGTCCCAAAATATTTTTCTTTTTCGATTTGCATGGTTGCTCAAGCTTGATTGGAAAGCTTATAGGGTAAAGTTTTTTTTTTGAGATTTTTTTTCAGATTTTTCGGAAGAGGTTTAGAGGTCGCACAAGTCGAATTTCGCCCAATAATTGGGTATTCCGGACGTTTTTTGAATTTTACTTAAAACTCGGTCAATAACCACGTTTTTCTTAGTTTGTACGTCAAGATTTTTAAAGCCAAACGTCCAAAATTTTATTGTGTATGCATAAAAAACTGCCAAATGATTTTGGGCAATAAGATACCATGTATTAAATTTTTTCGTAAATTGTGGATAAATTTTGTAAATAACGCTTTATATCTTTTCAAAATTTCTACGGAAATGTAAAACACTAATTATACACTTTAAAAGACGGATAAATGCCAAGCAATTTTGTTGAAAAAAAATTTTAATTTGCTCGTACTGTTCCAGAGTTATACCATTTTAAAGCCTTTTACCTATAGTATGAACCTAAAAATATTATAAACTGTTTGCTATTTTTGCATCGGGTTTGCTTTAAATTTCTATGAAAATTTAAAACACTAATGATGCACTTTAAAAGACGGATAAATGCCAAGCAAGTTTGTAGAAAAGATTTTGAATTTGCAGTTATTGTTCCAGAGTTATGCAATTTTAAAACTCTTTACCCATTGTATGGAACTAATAATACTATAGACTCTTTGCCAATTTTTCATCGGATTTGCTCTAAAAACTATATTCATGAAAAAATCTATGTGCGCTAAGTAACGACAAAGAGCTACTCGCAAAAAAAACCGCCCCAGCAACATATTGCAAGAAACATATTTATGTTTGCAAGCAATCATATATATGGTTCCTGCAATATGTTTCCGGGGCCATTTTTTGCTACGTGTAATTCGTTGTCGTTACTTAGCGCATGTAGATTTTTTCAATAATACAATGTTCAAAGCAAATCCGATGAAAAAATACAAACAGATTATAATACAATGGGTAAAGAGTTTTAAAGTGGCATAACTCTGGAACAGTAACTGCAAAATCAAGATGTTTGCTTAATATTGCTTAGAATTTGCCCACCTTTTAAAGTGCATCATTAGTGTTTTAAATTTTCATAGAAACTTAAAGCAAATCCGATGCAAAAATAGCAAACAGATTATAATATTATTAGTTTCATACAATGGGTAAAAGGCTTTAAAATGGTATAACTCTGGAACAGTAACCGCATATTCAAAATTTGTTTCTACAAAATTGCTTGTAATTTATTCGTCTTTTAAAGCGCATCATTAGTTTTTTTCATTTTCGTAGGAATTTAAAAAGATATAAAGGAATTTAAAAAGATATAGCGTTATTTACAAAATATATCCAAAATTTACGAAAAAATTTAATACGTTACCTTATTGGGCAAAACCTGATGGTTTATGCATACACAATAAAAGTTTGGACGTTTTCCTTTAAAAATCTTGACGTACAAACTAAGAAAAACGTAAAATTCAAAGTAAAATTAAAAAAACGTCGGGAATACCCAATTTTTTGGGAGAAATTCGACTTGTGAGACCTCTTCCGAAAAATCTGAAAAAATTCTCAAAAATACTTTACCCTATAAGCTTTCAAATAAAGCTTGATCAAACCAATTTTTTACTGATGGTACACCCTAGTGTCCCCTGACACCTCATGTAATTTTTTCTTAAGCAAACTAAAATTCCAAATTTTACATTGCCTACCCTGTACAATCAATCTCTTGTATAGAAAAGTTCAATTGTTTAAGATTTTTAATTTTGATCCATAAAATCAAATGATTAACAGACTTGGCCAATTATAAATTCATTAATTATATAATTTTTTTTATCATTTATATCATTTGTTTGTATTATATTAATTACAAAAAAAAAACAAAAAAACGTTATACCCGAAGGCGGTGAAACCCGAGTTTTTTCTTCACAAAACGAGGAACCGTTTGCTTTAGAATATCGGATTCAGGCCGGTATTTTATTACACTAATTACAATGTAATACATTTTCTGTTTGGAATTTTGATGAGTATCGAATACAATCAAGTTGCCTTATATGTAAGTGACCAATTGTTGTCTGTTTCTATTTACCACCATGAACGGTCCTGACCATAGATACAACTTTCCGATTCTACTACTTTTATGTTCAGTTTTGGATCTCTTATTATCTTCTGTTTCTGTTCAAAATTGGAAAACTTGGATGTTGTGCAATTATTTCTATGGCAATTAATTCGTATTTATTTGCTAAAAAAAGATAATAAGATAGACTACATCTGATGCTGCAGATGCATTTTTGAAGCACGAAACTTGGAACACATGCGTCAAGCTGACAACAAAGACGCCTTATTCTTGCACCACCAAGTTTTCCAAAGAATTCTTACTGTTTAAGGCGAAAACAACAAGTCTTTGTAGAGATTTCTTGATTGCATTAAGCTTTCAGATGTATTCTGCTTAGTTTTTCCAATTCCAGATGCACAAATGATGTAAGTACGTACTTGTGTACTAACTATGGGGCCGGAAGTTTGCACTCATCTAAATTGTAGCCTATTTATTAGTGCACATGTATACATACATTTCAGTGCAGTAGTTCTTAAATGGGACTACGTATGCACCACAATGGGAAAGTAAATTCACGGGAAGACCTGTGAACTTGTAAAATTTTCCGACAGCAAGTCGGATTTTTTTGCTGTCGTTCAACCCGAAATGGCCAAGTCCACACAACAAAGCAAAATGGATTTCGTTTGGGAATATAATTTCACCAAACGAACATTTCTAGAACTAAACGTACATATCCTTTGTGGTAAATAAATTAAATCTTTTGGGAGAAACGAAAAACGTTTACAACAAACGATATATACGAAGTCTAAACTAAAACAAATGTATACAATAAACGAAAGGCGATTGCTTGTTAATGTACCAGAAGCTCATACTAGAAACTCACGAGGTCAGAAATATTATTCTAAGTAAATGTTTCCATTAATTGTTGTTACGTTTACCGCAATCGAGTTATAGTAACTAAAAATCACATGAGGTGTCAGGAGACACCCGGTTGGAACAAAGTTCCTTTCGCAATATACTATGTACTAGTTAGTTCCAACACGCCTAAGGCGCCCGTTGAAAAGTACGACAATTTAAATGGATCTTAAAGAAAAAATGCTTTTTGTAAAATGATAAACTTTTTTTTAAGAAAATTGTATTTTAAAGAAAATATTTTTTAAAGTATATTTTTAGGTAATTTTTGTAATCATATGTATCGGGTTTTTCAATAAGAGCGCTACAAAAGTTTTTTTAAATAAAACAAAACCGGTTTTAGATACCAATGAAATTCTTTATTCCTGTGAAAGTACGTTCGATGCCATTATGTATGGAACTCGATTTTTTTTGCATGGTCACCACGGGCACGCTTGCAGAAGTCCAGACGCTGAACACAATTTTCGACGGTTTTCAAGCATAAATCGGCCGATACTGCTGCAATTTCACGTTCGATATTCGTACGAAGTTCATCAATCGTCGCTGGCTTGTTGGCATAGACCATAGACTTGACGTAGCCCCACAGGAAATAATCTAACGGCGTCAAATCGCAACGGCCCAATGACGCCGCCGGCCCATAAACCGCACCAAACCGTAATTTTTTCGGGATGCAATGATGACTCATGGATTACGTGTGGATTGCTATCTGACCAATAACGCATATTTTGCTTATTGACGAAGCCATTCAGCCAGAAATGAAATTCAGAATTCAGAAATTGGACGTAGCGCTCTTAAAGTTGAGGCCACTGACTCCAAATTTCGGTAGTAAATTTTAATAATTTCGACTCGTTGTTGGCTTGTATATCTTTCCATGATGAAATAGCAAACCTTACTGAAGAGAAATGTCAAAAGAGCGGAAAAAATATGGCGCCGTTTGCTGCCCCTATCGATTTACTTTTGTAGCGTCTCTGTTGAAAAACCCTTTATTATATTTTCCCGAAAAAGTTATTTTTTAAAAAGGGATACTCTTTTATTAAAAGCTAATGTTTTTTTAAGAAAAGATGCTAGTTTTAAGAAGAAGTACTTTCTGTAAGAAAAATCCACGTTACTTTTTAAAGAAGTTGTACTCTTTTTAGGAAAAGGTTAGTTTTTTTAAGAAAATTTACTTATTTTCAGAAGGCTACTTATCTCAAGAAAAGGAAAGGTACATTTTTTAAAGTACATTTTGTCACAAAAAAGGTACTCTTTAAAGAAAATGTAGTTTTTAAGAAAAGGCAATTTGTTGTAAGAAAATTTACTTTTTTAAGAAAAGGTACTTATTTTGTTTTTGTGTTGGAATTATAGGCCTTTCAGTGTATGTTGATACTTAGGGATCTTTGATCGCTACTAATTCGCAAATGTAAATTGCAGAATTGTGTTTGTATACTAATCCGAAAATTTTGAACCCGCTACCATTTCGCACCCTTGCATTTTCGGACATGGTCCTAGTGGACTTTTCTTCATGAAATGAGCCAAGGAATACGCTGGAGAAATTTGTCCGGAACTTCCTGAATCACCCTGTATACGATTGATGATCAACCGATGGTATCAATTCAGGCAAAGTGGTTAGGGATCTGATGAAGAACTTGTCACGGAGTTCGAAACTAGCCATGCCAGTGAGTGTGTGTTGAACTGAATTGTCTATTATTTGCAACAAACCAACCGTTTTTCAATTAGAATAATGTTCCGGACCTTGTAAGCTTGTAGTATGAAAACTAACGAAATCGGTCATAAAATTCAAATTGAAAAAAATTTAATTTTTTAAGAAAAGGCACTTTTTGTAAGAAAATTTAATTTTTTTATACAATGTTGCATCTTTAAGATAAAGTTTTTTTTTTAAGAAAAGGTACTTTGTTTAAGAATATGAATAGGTATTTTTTTTTGAGAAAATTTATTTTTTTAAGAAAATGTTGTTTTTTAAACTTCTTTCACTTTGGCTTTTCTAAATTTACTTTTTATTGGGTTCAAACTACAATATATACTAAATATTGGTTACAGGTTCCACCTAGATAAACACCATTAAACAAGAAATTTCCCAACATATATTAGTCTAGACACAAACCAAAGCAAAAATACCCAATATAGTTGATTATTCTGGGTGGTAGCATAATAGTGTTGAAAGTTGATATTTTTTTTTTATTTAGCCCCCATCCCGCAACGTGCGATAAGGATTTCGTTCCAAAAACTCAACAAAACTTTCATGGGAACTGATTTTTCGTTTAATGCAAACGTGATGGAAGTGAATCCTCATTAATAGAAGTATTGCCTTGAATTTTAAATACAAATATATTTTAGGACTTACAGTTTTTCTGAAATAGAGATGATGAACTTAGGCACCATCACTGCAAATCTGCGCGTCTATCCAGTGAGCAGCCATTGAATACGTAGCGCGAAGACGAATAAAACTTGATATTAGTGGTTGCTTGTTTGATTTTGCTCGCCTTGGAATACATGCCAGTGTGTGTACACTTTTTCGTTTATAATGAACAGTTTCTTTGTTTGCCGCAAAAGTAAATGTTGACAATTTTGGAGTAAATGAAACTTCCTCAATTCAAGTTGTTACCTGCGCGAATGGTATGAACTTTTGCGGTTAATCAATTGATGTTTTTTAAATTTCAATTCATGTTTTTAAGTATCAAACGGAATTTTTAAATGTCAATTGATATGTATTCCAATTTGTAAATATAATTTTCAGATCTCAATTGATATTTTTCAAAATTAAATTGATATTTTATGAATTTCAATTGGAAATAGAGTGGATCGATCCCCTTTCGATAAATTTGTTCTAATTGTCATTTCTAATAATGGTATGTACATGAGATCCTGGGTTCGAACCCTGCTCTGACCACCTTACAATTTCTTTCGGCGGCAGTCACATCGCATAGTGACGGCGACACTATCGAGTATTTAGCCATGAAAAAGCCGTTCGGAATCGGTGTAAAACTGTAGGGCCCAATCAGTGAGTGAAAACTGGAAAGCGCACAGCTCACTGGTTGTGAGAAGTTCTCCCCTGTCCCTTCATGGGATGTAATGGGAAACAATTTATTTATTTTATTATTTAATTAAAGTGTGGAAGTCGAAAAACGAGGCAGAGCAGGAGAGGCCGGTTTTACCCTAATTCGGGAACGAGGAATCGAACTGCATCATTAGTTTTTTGAGTTACAATTGCGGCTACATACAAAATATATGTATGTATGTAGACTTGCCAGACTTTCTGTTTTTAACAGTACACGCTCTTTTTTGTTCATTGTATTGTTTTCTGCCTAGTGAAAGGGTTTCTCTTATTTGGCGAAAGAATCTGATTACTGGCATTTTGTGGAGGGCAAACTCAAAGAAAGTCGAAAAATTACTTTTCTGCCGATAGTCTGAATCAAGAGCCCCAAAAACTGGTTTTAGAGGTAAGCTGTGTTCCCTAAAGTTGAAGCCCAAAACGTTTGGAACAACTTTGTTGAAGAAAGTTTACCGGTACAACAAACCAAATAGAAGTTAGTGGCTATCAGAAGTGAGCCAAAATCGAAAAATATCCACTCTGTTAGTAACTGTTGTTGTAACTGAAAAAACAAATGATGAAGTTCGATTTCTCGTACCCGAAGTAGGGTAAAACCGTCCTCTCCGGCCTTGTCTAAAAAAAGCTAAAACAATTGTTTTCGTACGAAATAACTTAGGCATAACAACCCTATTATTTAACTTTGCGTACGAAATTTTTACAAAGAACTGAGAACCAATCCAAAGAAAAAGGAGTGGCATTTCCGAATCGCGAAATTTTTAAGCAAGATGACCCCGGCCGAAATAAGGATGGGCAACACGGTGATTGAGACCAAGTTCTCTGGTGCAAAAGTCGAGCATTATCTTCGTTCCACCCCAACGATCACATTCTAGCCATTATTAATACTAGCATTTAACTAATGTGTGATCGGCATTGAAAAGAGCAGAGTTCATTTTAAGCCCCCCCCCCCCCCCCCATGTGTAACCCACACACCTCGTAGTGGGAAATGTGTAATGAACGTTTACCCTTTACCCACAGGGTATGGGGAAAATAATGGGTAGTTACCCACGATGATGGGGAATTACTCATCACGATTACGCATTAACCTCAGGGAAATGGGGAAAATAATGGGTATTTACCCCCGATGATGGGTAATGTGTTACCCAGGGTAACTAATATATGAAAAAATTAGGAGAAATTTCTATATCTCAGAAACGGATCGTCCAATCGAAAAATTAATACAATTTTTACCTCCATAGGAGGCTTTAAAGAATGGATGTCTTCAATATCGCTATAGCTGAAAATTTTTCAATATAAAATCGCCAAAACGCCCTCATGTCAATATCTCGAACACGGAGCACCCAATCGAAAAAATAAGCAATTTTTTTAAAATTTTTAAGGGTTTTTCATAAACTGCTCCAATCTGTATGGAAGAATTTTTGTTTTCAAAAAATCGCCAAAATAAGAAAATCACTAAATTAAAAAAATTTTGTTTTATGTTGTCCATTTTGAAGACATCCATTGGTTAAAGCCTCCTACAGAGGTTAAAATTTTATTATTATATTTTCGATTCGACGCATCGTTCCGAGTTATAACCACTTTTTTTATTTCAGTGATTTTCTTATTTTGGGAATTTTCTGAAAATAAAATTCTTCCATAGGAACTGGACCACTTTATGAAACCCTCCAAATTGATTACTTTTTCGATTGGACGCTACGTTTCCGAGATATATACATTTTTTCTAATTTGTATACCCTGTATATCATTTTTATACCCTATATATCATATATATATGATTTAATATGGAAAAAATGTAACGCATAGAAGGAGCCATATTAAACCCTTAGTATCTTTGGACGAAATTCGTTTTGGGACCTTTTAAGACGATTGAGCCATGTCCGTCTGTCAATCTGACTAGCTGGCTGGTCAACACGATAACTGCCGTAAATCTTTATCGATTACAGCGAAATTTTGTCAGTGAATATTATTTGTCTATGGTTAGTTTGAGATTGAAAATGGGCGTTTTGGTCACGCCCCTTCTGGTACCTCCCATACAAATCGACACATTTAGTGCGAAGTCAAGTTTCTTCCAAAAACTTTTCTGTTCGATGTGATGAGCTTCACCCCAAACATTGGTTAATAATCTGTAAATGTATACTTAACTGGAGAAAATTGTCGATGTAGCCACGCCCATTCTGGGACCTCCCATACAAAAGCTTGGTGGTCCTCCGGGTTGTCAATGTGATAAGTCGCCTGATCTTATTGAAATTAGGTTATAATAGGCTTCGTGTCATCAAACGCCAGTCACCGATTAATACAAGGGTGATTTTTCCACGCCCTACCTAGATAAGCGGTGCGGCTGGCTGGTTGTTCGGAAAGATAACTCCCGCAAAACCGAACCAATCTTTATGAAGTTTGGTACTAGACAAAATTTACTCAAATGCACACAAAAGGTGGGCGGATGACCGGATAATCGACACGATAACTCTCTACGAGCGATCTTAATGAAATTCGGTACTCGGCAATGTTTTCCGACAAATTAGGATTATCGCCAATTTTCGTACCTCCCATGCAAAAGTTGGGCGGCTTTACGGCTGGCCGACACGATTTCTACCGTATACCACAACCGATCTTAACAAAATTTGGTACTGATCTATATTTTTTGTAATACTGTGTAAAAACAGAAGAGCAAAATATAAATATTGGGCGGACAATTGGCTAAAAATAAAATAAATGGTTTCCCATTACATCCCATGAAGGGACCGGGGAGAGCTTCTCACAATCACTGGGCTGTGCGCTTTCCAGTTTTCACTCACTGATTGGGACCTACAGTTTTACACCGATTACGAACGGTATTTTCAGAAGCTTTTTCATGGCTTTATACTCGATAGTGTCGCCGTCACTATGCGAGGTGATCGCCGCCGAAAGAAATTTGAAGGTGGTCAGAGCAGGGTTCGAAACCAGGATCTCATGTACCAGAGCCGCCCACACTAACCATTGCACCACCGACGAGTCACTATACCTCCCCATAATCACTTAGGATCGTAATTAGGTTGGGTATAGGATAATATTTAGCGCAAAGCCACTCTGAACTCGGTCGCAATGGATGACTTCGGGTGAGGGTATGTTTAAGCTGGTTCACGCGACTGAAATTTCTGTACTCGTTTCATATTTTCGATCAAAAATGGGGATGAGTTACTCTGGGCAACCCATTACCCATCACCATGGGTAACTATCTATTATTTTGCACATTACCCTGTGGGTAATGGGTAATTGTGATGCGTAATTCCCCATCGTCGTGGGTAGATACCCATTATTTTCCCCATTAGCCTGTGGGTAATGTGTAATCGTAATGGGTAATTCTCCATCGTCGTGGGTAACTACCCATTATTTTCCCTATTTCCCTGAGGGTAACCCATTGCCCACGATATACGAAGTCTGAAAAAAGCCTTACGGTAACATTGTGCCGCAATGTAATGTATAGAATATAAGGAATATGGAGCTCCATGGTCAGACTAGGAGCAATATTCTTTGCATAGGGGCCTTGCAGGAACACGTTGTAAGAATCTCTGTTGTAAGCCGCAAAAGAAACTACAATGGCATTTAACTGCATACTATATACTATTTATTCGCAAGTGTATGTATACTTGTGGCAATGTGTGTACATTTGTTTGCTTTATTGTCATATCCAATTTACGAGATATGTGCCTGCCTCCGTGCGTCCGTCCGTCCGTCCATCATAGACAAATGCAGTAGCACACAAACGCATTCGTTCTTTTTCGATGGCATCACTTTTGGCCTGGTAGTTGAGCTACCAGTTTTTAATGTTATTGTGTATTGATGAACAACAATTTCCACTTAAAAAATCATTTGAGATGATTACAACACAACGAACGGAAGACATCACATGCGAGTACAATTACACTGACGTGCATACATCATAAGCATTTGACAGATACGAGAGTACACGTATCATGTGTGATTGCATCTGTGTATCTTTGGATGGGATGTAGGAACTATGTAGGTACTACTGCATTCGTTTTCCTTCACAATGCAGGTTGTCTGTGTTCAATTACATGTTCGTCGTCACACATACTGAATGAGTGTTTCGAGACACTTCTTCGCCGTCTAAATGATTCTTTGAACTGTGAAAATTGTGAATAGAGATCTTAAAAATAATTTAAAGTAAATTATTTTTTAGAAAAACAATGACACAAAGCGCTTGATTGTTTCTACTTAGAACACGAAGTCATCATAATGCCTTTCATCTTGTCTGATTACTAGATACGAGCACAGCGAACAATAGAGATATAACTGAATCTAATTGAGTTAGATTTATTCGAGTGTTGAGATAATTAATTGATTCGTTCGTTCCATTTGCCTAGAAGGCATAGCATTTTGGACAGACAACTTCGAATAGTGTGGAGAACCAATTTAACTTTAACACCTTTTTCAAATTTAACGGACATCAGCCAAATTTCAAACCTTCTCTTTACATGTACACAATACAGATATTTGGTATTCGGAAGTTGCTTTTGAAATTCATAAAACAAATAGTTGAAATTCAAAAATAACAATCAATTTAAAGCTAAAAGTTAAATATCATATATATTCTCATCTGAAGATTTCATTTCACACTCTTCGGGTGCGGTCGGTCCGATAGAGAGTTATGTGACGTAAATTGACTTACACCAGGTGGAATTACAAAAATCGTTGACTTAAGTTTGTCTTGTGTTTTCGATTAAGAACTGTGAAATTTAAAGACTTTTATGGATTATTCGGTAATCCGGTAATAAACACACTGGTTTTATATTTTGTTTTGCAAAATACAAACGTCAAACTCTAAAATATAGTGAATATGAAGAGTTCGAACAAGTTTTTGGCGTAGAATACAATACGTCTTACCTTACGGTATAGGGAGTAATGTCAGATTTTTATTGTTGTAATGTTTATTTCATTGATTATGAGGAAACGGCGAGATAATTTTTTTTTAAAAATGATGTTATCTTTCGTTTGATATACATTTCATATTGGTTGATATCTTCCTAATATTTAAATTTCTCAAGTGAAAATTGTACACTCAAACATATGTATGGTGTTTGGTTGAGTGTTTGAGTTTGTAGCGTGAACACAAACTATGCTGCTGTTTCAGTGTGGACACAAACCTTCGGCTGTTGTTTTGATTGGTGAAATATTGAAATTTCGTATATTTACTTATGTATTTAAGTGAAACAAAATGTTAAATGTGAATTTGAATTTAACATGGATATATAATTATAAAAAATATAAATCAAATTGATTTGCGTCTGTTATTTATCATTTATCCTTACTCTTTTAATTTAAAAACATATTTATCATATTTCCTCCATAAGCTTATGTATATTATCAAAAGTAACTATCAAATAAATAAATTCATTTGCTTATGTTATTTATCATTTATTGTTATATATGTTTTCTGTCTTATCGGATGGCGTATTCTACGTTAAACTTAATGGCCGTGTCTCTGACAGAGCCTGCAGGCACAGTCCCTGGCCGAAGGCCTCGGACAACTGTCTGCTGTATTTTTTTTAAGTATATTCCTGGTTTGAGACACAGCGGGGAAAACATATACCTACCCATTTCTAAAGAAATTGTTTATGAAAAGGCATAGACATTGTTTAAGGAAAAGTATGTAAATTAAGAAACGATTTGTCATCCGTGGTCTTAAAGTTTGTGGTGAAAAGCTTTCCAGTCGACCGGATCTATTACCTCAAATTCAGTTGGTATTGAATGAGATTATTCAATCAGAAGAATTGCTTGATTTGCAAATATACATACATATGTATGTATAAAGCCGATGAATCAGCACTCTTATTTAAAATACTTCCGGACAAAACATTAGTTCATGAGAAGGCAAAAATGCTCCTGGACGAGAGAAAGGATAACAATTATGTGCTGTTCCAACAAATCCGAAGATCACAAGTTAGACATCGTTGTCATGGCTAAGTCTCGGAATCTAAGGTCGTTTAAAAACAACCCTCCTTTAGAGTACTATTCATCGAAAAATGGTTGGATGACAACACACCGAAGAAAAAAAACGACTGTAAAATTTTAACCAAAAAATTGGTACGTGAAAAATCTCAGCACTCAATTACATTTTCTATTGATATACATACCTACTGACAAATTACTCAAATATTGAAATGAAAACCGATAAATGGTACCAAACAAAAAAACATTCATAAGAAATACCCCAATATTTAACGAAGTAAATACGACGATACGAACAACCAGGCAGGGCGAGGCTTTAGGCAGTGCGAGGCCTCAGGTAGGGCGAGACCCCAGGCAGGACTACGCCTCAGGCAGGGCAATAACTCAGGTAGGGCGAGATGAGGCTTTAGGCAGTGCGAGGCCTCAGATAGGACGAGACCTCAGGCAGGACTAGGCCTCAGGCACGGCGAGACCTCAGGCAGGGCGATACCTAAGGCAGGTCGAGACCTCAGGCAGGGCGATACCTAAGGCAGGTCGAGACCTCGGGCAGGGCTAGGCCCCAGGCAGGACTAGTCCCCAGGCAGGAATAGTCCCCAGACAGGGACAGGCAGGACTAGTCCCCAGACAGGACTAGTCCCCAGACAGGCAGGCTAGTCCCCAGACAGGGCGGGGCCTCAAACAGCTGCAAATCAACACGAATAAAGCGATCAGCAGCAAGTTACATTCTGCTGGCGTATGCTGACGATTTAGACATTATTGGGTGAAATCTGCGATAAGTTACTGCAGTATTTTCGAGCAGTGTGAAGGAATCAGCAAAAGTGGGTTCTGGGAGTAAATGAGGACAAGACAAAATTAAGGGTTCGACAAGCACAAAATCCACCCGATTGGATGAAAGGGTAAACGTTGATAACCGTTACAATTTCGAGATAGTGGACGAATTTATTTACCTTGGATCTGTCGTAAACACAGGAACAATAACGTCAGCCTAGAAATCAAGCGGCGAATTGTGATGGCAGACAGGTGTTATTACGGGCTAAACAAACACTTCAGAGATAAGATCATCTCTCGAGAAACGAAAATCCAAATATATCAGACTCTCATACAACCTGTTTTGCACAGACCTGTCTTGCACAGACTTTGATACAACCTGTCTTGTTTTATGGCGCAGAATCCTGGGGGTCATATCGCATGGTGATGTAACATCACTGGGAGTCTTCGACACAAACCTGCCCCGAAAAATATATGGTCCTATAATAGAAATTGGCGAGTATTGAAGACGGATGAATCACGAGCTGTATAATCTGTATCGAGACATCGACGTAGTTATGCGTACCAAAATAGTAGAAGAGATCAGAATGAACCAATGCGACAGGGATTCGAAGACGTACTCGAAGGTCATCGAAAAATAGGACGACGAAGACTTCGCTGGAAAAAACAGGTGGAAGATTGCCTGTGAGAGCTTGGTGTTACCAACTGGAGGAGAAAGGCTGAACATCGAGCCGGTTGGAGAAACATGTTATCCTCAGTTTGTAAGGCCCTTGACACCTCTAGGTTGTTTGAGGCTACCTAAGTAAGTCGATTCGTACAGTTTGAAACATTCTACCCAGAAATTAGAAATAAATGTCTTTCTGAAAAACATTCTATCACAAACTTGTCTATGTAAATCGATTATTTTTCAAACACTGTACTGTTGACTTCCTCCAAAACATCATATTACTTACCTGCCGTGTTATTTGTCCATAACTCCTCTAAATTTCCCGCAATTTGTCCATAAATGCACAGACTTTCATACATATTTCCCGCAATTCCCCCCTATTAAAGTAAAAACACAAAATAGTTTTTTTTTCTGTAAATTTTTTTAAATAAAGTAATTTATTTTTTCTTTATTTTTAAAAAATATATCTATATTTTTTGCAATTTTTTTCCGATTTTCTTTTTTTGTTTTTTCTTTTCTTTTTTTGATGCAATAATTTAAATAAAAACGAATTGATTTGTTTTCTTTCACTTAGCAAAATATGTAGTAGTAGTAAATATTTTCTAAAGTTATCAATATAAAGTACAGTAGAGTAGAGTAGTGTAGAGAAAAAAATTTGTAGTTTTTGCTTTAATAATATAATAATAAAATTAAATATTTTACATAATTTTGAAGATACTTTGCTGGGGGCAGGGGAGTAAGGAAGAAGAATTAGGGTAAAATGATTTTGAATTAAAAGTTATAATAAATATACACAGTTTGAATTTCGAATTGTTTTGTGTTGGAAAATAAAATGAAAAATTTGAAAAAAAAAGAATATTTAAAAATAGTTAAAAAACACAAACAAAAATTGTTTATATATCTAAAAAAAAAAATACAATCAGGGAAAGGGGAAATTTACATTATAAGTTAGAGCAGAGGGTTAAAAAGGGCCAGAGGGCGGGGGGTAATATATTTATATAATTTCATTTGTTTACAAAATCCAAATTCTTTTTGTTAAGTTAAGGGAGGGAGGGAGGGAGAGAGGGAAAGAGTAAAAAATAAATATACAAAAGAAGCTAGAGGAAAAGTATTTAAGTTTTGAGTGTTTGTTTTAAAATTAAAGTTAAGATTTGTGTGTTCGTATTTTTTTGCTTTTAGATTTAGATTTAAAGTTAATTTACAAAAGAGTTTTGTTTAAAGAATAATGATGATTTGGGCATTTTAAAGTTTAAGTTTTTTGTGTTTTTTTTTTTTTGCTAAAAGAAATCGGTTGTTTTTTGTTTTTGTAAAATTTTATAATAAAATTTTTAAAATTATTTAATTTTATTTTTGTTTTGTTTGTTTTGCATATAAATGAGATCATTTGAAAGTCGTTTTCAAATGTGAAAATTTGAAATTTTTTCAATCGATTTTTTTTTGTTTTGTTTAAAATAAACTAATAATTATTATAGAAAAATAATATTCATATCCTTGTTGTTGTTTTGCTTGAGTTCCTTCTCTTTTTGTAAAAATAATCAATTGCAAAATAGGTTTCGAGAGGGCGACGGCCAGGGGGCGGGCGTTTTGGATTTGGGGTTTTAAGCAGCAGTTGTGTCTCAAATCCTTACGTTGCGATTGTTAACGTCGAGACGTTTACAATTTTGAAATTATTTTAATGTTAATGTTCGTGCGTGGGTGCACCCCTTTGTTTTCAATTGCGTCATCACTCTAAAGGAGATTTTGTGTTAAGTGTTTATTTTTAGTTTCAAATGTTTACGCATGATGCGTGTGTTCCCGGGACGCAGAGGAGGTCGTTGTTGCCACAGCATTTTGTGTGGATACCAACAGTTTCAGCGAAAATGTAGTGTTGCTGCTGGGTCTTGGGCTACTTTCGGCACTGCTGCTGGTGCAGTCATCGTTTTGCTCATCATCTTCATCATCGTCTTCATCATTAACATTATGGTCCAGATGGGAGTCAGAAGTCGTTGTTGGCGTTACAGTAGTTGTGTTGATAGTGTCAATTAGTGTCATTTCGGCCTGCATGGCTTGGGGCATTTGTAATACTTGTATATTTCTATGAGTATCTGGTAAAGATGATTCAAGACTCAAGTTCTCAGCATTGGCGCTTAAAGGTTGGCGTTGTTGTTTAATGCTCGACAAAGGCGACGATGAAATTGCTGCCACTGCGGATGCTGACGATGATACTGGGCTACAGATTTTATTTTTGCGTAAATTGAAGCTTTCTAAAAAGATAACAACAAACAAAACGAAAACAATGTATTAGCATATTATAAATATTTTTTTTTTTTTTGGTGCAATAAACAATTATTATTATGTTCTGATTAATATTCTCGTCCAATACTGAAAAACAGCTATAAAACCTTAAATTAGAGATAAGCGAGAGCTGGGTATTTTTCCTTCTTTGTGATAAGTTTTCTTTCTCTTCTTCTTCTACTACTAACATTGACAGACCATTATTATAACGCAGTGAAAACCCACCAACAAATATTTTACATAAGGAGGGGGGTCAATGAAATGCATCTAAGATATCTCTCTGAATAACCTTGGAAATTGAAAATACTTATCACGGCATTAAGTTTCCCCCATGGGCCGGCCCATAACACCTCAACCCAACTGAACAGAGTTGTTATCTCTTCCCGTACCTTAAAGCACAATGCAGCTAACAGCTAGCAGCAAGCAGCTAACATCTAGTATAGACAGATAAAATGTGAAATGTGGATGTGATGTGTGCCCCATCGTAGTACGAGTATATGCAATCATGTTATCAGTTGAAAAATGCATTCGAATTTCAATATTATCAAAGATAGACAACAAAAACAATTACAAGTACAGTTGTTGGTCAGTCAACAAAGACAATCTGTCTGGGTGAGCAGAATCGTATCGTAATTTTGTTTTCGATGGAAAACGTAATCGAAAAAATATAAAAATAATTTACTGTTTATAACAAAACAGATCATCAAGATAAGAATATTATCAAAGGATATTCTGCAGATTGTAAAAAAAATAAAAGAGTTGCAAATACGTGAATCACTGGCAGTCTCCCGAGACTGCGTACATTATCTAGGACAGCGATTTAAAGTCAAGCAATCAGAGATTTTGAATTTGAAACACAAAAATTTTAAATAAAATAAAATTTGATAAAATATCTATTGAAATTTCTATATTATGGGTTTTCAGTCAAACTCTGAAATACCACGTCCAACTTGTTGTAAATTTTAATTCAAACTCAATTTTATATGATTCGATCTGCATTTTGTTTTATTAGATTTTTATTTTTTCAACGAGCTAAACGATCAGGGCTTCCTGTAGATAATGGAAAAATTAAACAGTCCGAACTAGGATTTGAACTCACACGATCGTTTCGAAGATTGTGAGCCTTCTCATCAGCGCCTTAGCGTTTCAAGGATTGTAATCATCTTGTTTAATTGTGTCAGTAATTCGTTTCTTTTTAGAAGATTCTCTCTTCTATCTCCTTCAATTTTGTATGAAACATTTTTGAAATTCTAGAAATATACAGATTTTATGCAATTTACCCGGAACACAAGAGTTTGTGTGTTAGAAAATTAACAAAAATCCAAAATCTTGTTTTATTGAAAATCAAAAATATTAAGCAATATACACGTATTTCGATAACGCGAGTTATCGGCAGCTGTAATTTTGAAAACCAATAACATTTTTCTTTAAAAACAATTTATCAGCTAATCATGATCATTTAAGTCGGGTTATTTTGAGACACGGTGGTGTGACAACATGCTCCAGTTCATCTTTTCACCAGGCGTCTTATATGACAATGACACTGTGCGACACCAAAAAAAAAATGATGGGGTTCTGTCAACGGATTCTGATAGAAAGGACTAAAATAAATATACGTGTACCGGCGATTTGCCAGATCTGATCAGTTTTTTTTTTAGGACGGGTCCAAGTTTCCGCGCCTCGGAACTTTCCTGCAACATATCGGCATGCAAAATTGTGTGTTCCTTACTTCTGACGTACAAAATATGTTCAGAAGTTTTATAGAAAAGATTCAGATAAACATTTTTGTGGAACAAATTAATTAAATTAAAATTAACAAATGTGGCTCATGAATGCCAAGTCTGTGATTCGCATTACAGTAAATACCACATGAAAGTCTTCGAAGCCAGTGTTGGACATATCGCTCTGGAGTAAATCTCCAGATTTACCGTTCTTGAACTGAGTTCCAGAACATACCCTCCACGCGGAATGCTTTCAAACTAATTCTCATATCTAAATTGTCTTAAAAACACGACAAGAAGTACGTTTTACGTAAACCTATGTTTGTTAGTTATTGCAATTTTGCCGCAATTTAGCGACGATACATATATAATTCTCCTGTTCCAATGTGGATCATAGGGCCTTGATGTTCAACATATCCTAAAGCGAACCACAGACTTGTCGTTCATTAGCCGAAACATCAACGATCGTTGATTTTTTTTTTGTCGTTTTACCGCCCTTCTTGTTACCAAATACGAAAGTAATCGACGTTGCTCCCATCACTATCATGTTTACAAAATTTTTTGGTAATATTTTGTGAAATCGTCAAGCCAGATAAAAAGTTATCGACCAAGCTCATGCTCATGAATGCCAAGTTTGTGTTTCGCTTTAAGGAGAAAACCTTCTCGAAGTGTCGGCTAAAAGTTGGATACTCATGTTACAATCACATTTCAATAGTAATTCCAATTTCAATTTTTATACTTCCGATATCTAGATAAGTGAGAGTACAAAGTTATCGATAGAGATAGAGAGATAAAAGGTGAAAAAACATAACGTAATGAAGTGAGAGTATACACTTATTTATATAGATTCCCACTGAAACTCAGGTTGTTAAAATTTTCCAAGGTTTCCAGTCATATGTTTTACAGCTGTTGCATGCAGGGGGCTGATGCTGAGAGTCGATAGCGTTCGGAATTATTGCCATACGATCGAAATTTCGTACTTTTGGTATACCAAATAATTCCGAACGCTATCGACTCTCAGCATCAGCCCCCAGTCTTGTTATAATACTCTATGATTTAGCAGTTAGGCTAAAAAGTACAAAATGTACGACTAGTTCACGGAAAAATAATAATAAAAACCTGAAAGATAAATGGACTCATCAACTTGAATATTAAGGAGCTGCCAAAAACATGTAGACATTAACAACCTTGTTCATAAAAAGTTGTGAGAGACATTTTTTGTATGTTAAATCGTCTCTCAAACATCTCCTAACTTTTTATGAATAAAGCCCCGTATTCAGTTCTGGCGAAATTTTCGTAAGAAATTTTGTGATTTATCTCTAAACGGATAATTTTATTTCAGAGAGTTACCACATATCGCGAATTTACCTTTGCAAAGTTTTCATTAATAATTCTTCTTTTTTCTATTTTTAACGCATGTGGTTTTACACGCTGAAAAATTTGTCATTCTTTGTTGTTTGCATGCAAATATAACATGTTTGTAGCTTGTCGCAAATATAGTATACTTGTGCCACAAACACATTGTGTTTGCTATTCAATATACAGTAGTAACTCGATTCTTGCACATACTTGATACTTGCATACCTCGATTCTTGCAAGATAGAAATATTTTTCATTACGCACTCAGTACTTGCGACATCCGAAAATTTTTAACTCGAAACTTGCAACATTTTTGTATTACTCTTACGTGCTGCTTTGTTTACGTTTTCTTAGACTGAATACATTTCGGGAAATCCTCGTCGTTTTATGCTGCTGATGAAATGTTGTAATTTGAATCAGTTTTAAGCTGACTATTGAGAGGTGCGGTGTCATAAACAGATGTATGTGCCTTTTATTTTGTATGGGAAATTAATACTCGGTGCTTGTGACAACCTCGAAACTTGCACGAGCCGGGTTTTCATTACGTGCAAGAATCGAGTTTCTACTGTAACAAGTTTGGGGCACAATGATTTATTGGTTACAATATATGTATTTGTGACAGAAATGTGGTTTTGTTTCTTGGAAACTGTTGAAAACACTTGTCTGTCACCATAAAGAACCAAAAAGCAGCAAATCTTCTATTCATGAAAGTAATGCTTGCAAACATGTACATGGTTCCTGCAATATGTTGTTGGGGCCGTTATTTTTCAGCATGAACTTTTCTACGAAATAACTTTGGCGTAACAACCCTGTACTTAATTTTGGTTACGACATTTTCGCAAAGAACTGAGTACCAAGCAAATGAAAAGTTTGCGAAATTTTCGATTCATGAAATTTTCGTTAATTTTTATACACGTACTTCTTGTGGCAACGAAAAATTCATAAAAACTGAATACCGGGCTTCAGGCCAGAAGTTAATTGCAACATCAGCCCCGACACAACAAACAGCATTTGAACTCAAAATTGACCTGTTTTCTTTTTCAAATAAGCAAAATCAACGTTATAAGTTACAACAACAAAAGCACAACCAGTGTAACAAATTGATAAGAAGAAAAAAACTTACAATTAACCTGTCAAAATTCTTAACATTAAGGAAACATTTTAATTACAGGCATGTTAATAAGCATGACGTTACAAATTTCGTAGAATGTTTTTTTTTTCTTTAATTTTTGTAAAACTTAAATGATGTATTAATTACAACGAAGAAGTCGGCAAAAAGTATATCGGTAAATAATCCAAAAATCATGTAGCTTTACAAGAACACAACATAATGAAGCGTAACGTTAAAATCAAGTGAAACTTGGGTTCGTTTTTTTATTTTACAAATTTTGACAAAGCGCTAAAGAAAATTTGACAGAAATTTCACAAAAGCGTAACAATTTGAATTTGTAATGCCACATGGATAATATACATAAACAGCTGTTGGTAACGACGAAACAGCTGAGAGATGTTGTTTAGCACAATACTAATGTTGAGCATAACGCAGTGTAATCAAGTGTAACCGTAGAGTCTTTAACACATAACGGAAATCAATTTAAACCATTAGTGTAAAATTTGTAATTATTGCCCAGATATTTCGGTAAAATTAGAAGAAGAAACAAAGTTTATGAATTTAGAAAATAAAAGAAAAAGGTTTAAAGTTAACAGTTTTGGTTTAACGTAGCATAACGACATAACGAACAAAGAGAAATCCATGTAGCGCAAAATAAACAAAGTTCGCAAAATCCATTAGGTTCGTTCAAATGTTGTGAAAAAGAAATTCATTATAATTTTATGTTAGCGACGATGAACGACGTAACGGTGTCGCGTACACTTTCAAGTGCCGCTGGCGTTTAATACGACGCAAAGCGTTAATGCTAATGCTTTGTTATGGCGAAATTCTTTTGCCAAATCACGTTTTCGTTTGCGAATTTAAATTTTTTATAATCGAAACAAATAAACACAGGGAGGGAATCATTAAGAATCTAGGTTACGCTTTTTTCAAATAAAAATTGAAGTATTAGTTGGCAAAAGCAAAAACAACAACAAATTTGTACGTACAACGATGTAAATAAAGAAGACGAAGGAAAATCTCAAAAGGTAAACAAAACAACTTATTTTTATAGTAATAATAAAAACACGGTTCTTTACCCTGTTTACCAAAACAACATCAATAAAAACTCTCTTCCCTCACTCCCTCTCTCTTCGTCGGTGAAGAAGTTGAAATTTTGACGTGACACAGAAAACTTAAAAAACGTTTGAAATTGTTATGTAGAAGTTTACAGTTATATTCGTAAATAAAAACAAAATCGCTTTACGATTATTATGAAAAAGAAAACCAAAACAAATTAAATTACATATTCAAAAGTTCGCACTAAAGCCACCACCTCCTTCATACATAAATGTATACATAAGTATGTACGTATGTATGAATGTATCTGCAAACATACAATACAGTAAGGTACAAAGAAATAGGAGCATTAGTCATATGGTTAATTGTTCAAAAGTACATTGACACAGTCTTTTTAAGCCAACTACAGACTTGTCATTTACGAGCATGAACATCAACCATCGTTGATGCTTATTGTCGGTTTACCACCCTTCTTGACACCAAATAAAAATGTAATAGAAGTTGTTCGCGTCACTATCCAGATAGCAATAAACGGTTTCTCTCTCAGTCATTGAAATCAATAGTCAAAATTGACCTCGGAGTTAAAATTGACGTATGGCAGAAATGTAGCCCACGCTGAAAAATAAAAACATGTTTGCAAGCATTGTTTTCGTGAATTAAAGATCTGCTGCTTTTTGTTTCTTTATTGTCTGTTACGTTTTTGTTTTCAGCAGTTTTCAACTAACAAAGCTACCTGTTAATCATTGTGTCCCAAACAAGTTATATTGCACAGCAAACCTAACGTGTTGGGACACAAGTATGCTATGTTTGCGACAAGCTACAAACACGTTATATTCGCATCCAAACAACAAAATACGACAAATTTTTCAGCGTGTACAATTACAACGATATTCGAGTATTAAATGTGGCCGTCGGTGGTGCAATGGGTAGTGTGCGCGCCTCTTTTACTTTAGATCCTGGGTTTGATCCCTGCTCTGACCACCTTAAAATTTCGTTCGACGGCGGTCACCTCGCATAGTGACGGCGACACTATCGAGTATTTAGCCATGAAAATGCTTCACAAAAATACCGTTGGGAACCGGTGTAAAAGTGTAGGTCCCAATCAGTGAGTATAAAACTAGAAAGCGCACAGCTCACTGGTTTGTGAGAAGCTCTTCCCGATTCCTTCTAGGGATGTAATGGGAAACCATTTATTTTATTTATTTACGAGTATTAAATGTCACAATCAGACTTCAAACAAAGAATTTGTGAAACATTTTACAGGAAAAAGGGTTAGTATTTCTGAGATGGTCCCATGGTTGTTGTAATTGTAGGCAGAAACAACAGACATCAGACAAAACCAACAGAATCTGTTGATAGAAAATCGGATAACTGCAGCCACTAGTCAAAATTTGGAGTTAAAGTTGATGTATGCCAGAAATGCATCCCTCAAATCTAGCTGATACAAGTTCAGCGGTATATTATAAGTACATGTTAAGATTGGATTTCAACCAAAGAAGCAGTAACAACGAAATATTTTACCGGCATGTAGAGTGCACGAAAAGAAAATTTTTTTCTATTTCAGAGATGCTCCCATTTTAGGTTCAAACATCATCTAAAAAGGTGGTTTAAACACTTTCGTTTTGGTCGCACAAGTACAAATGACGCTGAACGGGCTGGAGGGCCAATTGAGGCCAATACACCCGAAAAAATCCACGATATGGTGTTGCCCGATCGAAAAGTAAAAGTGCGTGAGATTGTTGAGGCCATAGGCATCTCATATGGAAGTGTGGTTTCGATTTTAAATGATCAGTTGGGTATAAGAAAGCTGTCTGCAAGATGGGTGCCGCGTTTGCTCTAAATTGATCATAAACGTTATCGTGTGTCAACTTCAAAGTGTTGTTTGGAGTTGTTTAATTGGGCTACGAATTGGTACCCCATCCGCCATATTCTCCGGATTTAGCCCCCAATGATTTTTTCCTATTTCCAAACCTAAAGAAATGGTTCGGTGGAAAGATATTTAGCGCCAACGATGAAATTATTGATCAAACAAATGCCTTTTTTATGGACCTCAAAATCCTATTTTCTTTTTTTTTTTGAAAGGGATACTAAAATTGGAGAAACATTGGACTAAGTGTAATGAGTTAAAACACGATTATGTTAAAAAATATTTTTTTTTTTGCAAAAAATTATTTAAGGCTTTAAATCATAATTAAGAATGTTTTTAATATATTTTTTTTTTTTTTTTGATTATTATTATAATTCTGTGTAGTCTATAAGACGTTTTACCTCTATTGATGTAGAATGAATAAATAAATAAAAAAAAAATGTACTAGGAATCGAAACTTCAACGGCCGGTGGTAGGCACTAAAAGTACCCTCGTTTAAAAAAAAAATTCACGTTCAGGTAATTTTATACTCTTTAATACGCGTCGTTTGAATAATTTAAAATTAACAAATTTTAGTATTTCTTAATATGTAATTTAGTTTGACCAAACAAAATACTGTAATTTTCGGCCCAAAATTTCCCTAAACACCATACATATCGGTAAAAGTGCTCCTATATAAATGCCATTCACTGTACAATTACTTTAAATCGTATGTGGGCCGAAGAAAAGAGAACCCAGTAAGAGAGTAACATAAACAAAAAGAAATTCCAATAATAACACAACACAATTTCTCCAATAATAAAGATTATGAACAACACTTTAGCGCATACGGAGGTATCGCACAAAGAAAGTTTAAGAGTTTGAAGAAATGTGTGTGGTGTGTTTGTTTTTTAACTTTGAAATTATTATGAAATCAAACAACTAATTCTCCACCCACCTCCCTTTTTTGCTATACAATAGAAGATATAAACTTACCCCCCCCCCCCCCCCCCATATGTATTTTTTGTCTTACTAATGAGTGGAGTAGTGGAATTATAGACGGTTAAAAGTTGGGGGTTTCCTCTTTACTCTTACCGACTGTAAAGATTCACCACAGTAGAGGTTTGGGTTTACACGAAAGAGTAGTAAGTAGTATGTATATGGGTACGTAAAAGTTTCTGCGTAGTTTATTGAAATCGTGAAATCAATTTGTGTGTGTGTGTGTGTGTGTGTGTGTAGTATAAAACAATATCTGAAAGAGTTTCATTAATAAAAGTAGAAAACAATCAAATGTCACTTTGTATTATCATATGGAATATCATATATTTATCTCTTTCATTGGAGAAACTTGGGAGTGTTAACAATGAATTGCATTGAAGTTTGGTGGAATGTATGTAATTCAGACTTAGGGGCATAAGAGGGAGAAAATCAGAGATTAGAGAAAATGTTGAAGGGAAAATTAATGGACTGTCGAATGCATTTTTAAATGTAAAAGTGAAAGGGAAATAATTGCACACAAATGTTCATTTTATAGGTATAAATATGAAAATAAAAGAAGAAACTTTAATTGAGACCCATTTGAAATTAGAGTGTTGCGGCCACGGTTGCCACAGGACTAATTGTTAATTACCAGAATTTTCAAAAAAATTACCAAAAGTTACCAACAGTTAGAACAATAAATGTTTTAAATGATTAATTATAGATAATCATATTACATACATACATACATCAATATAAAGATTACAAAAAACATAACATAAAATAAACATAAACTTCACTTTGCATTTTATTGCCTTTCAGTTGCAATGCAAAATTATTTAGTGCACAAGTTACCTAATACGGAATTTACACCGACCAAGATTAGTGCATTTCGATGGTTAACTTCGTTAACCCGCGATAACCCAGAAGATTACTCATACGATAACATTTTAATCTGCAGAAACTGAAGTTTAATTTTTAGCCTTATTTTAAACTGGTGTTCATTTTGATGCAACACTGTTAGCTACTAAAAAAATGTAACCATAACAAATACATACACAAAAAATTAACTGCTAGACAAATGAAAGCCGATCAAAAATTTTCCGACGCGTCGCCGCCACCAAAACTTTTTTGCAGTTACCGCCGCCGCCAATATAAATGGCTCATATTGTTTTAAACTGTGAGCAGATTTTATCTACTGGCCCGATTTGACCCACTGATCCATTTCTAAAAGTTCAGTTATATCACAAACATCCCAAATTTGTACAAAATGGAAAAACCAACAGCCCCCAACTTAATTTGTCTGTTGTGCCGCCGTCTTCGATAATTTTGTCTCAGCGCGGAGTTTGCCTAAGCACGGAGTAGCCAACTAAAATGTGCGTTTAATCTCAAATTGGATGATGTAAACGGCAGATTATCGCTAACCTGACCGCGATAAACGGCGGTGTAATTTCGCTATAACGCTTTTATAATCAATCACGAATCAAACTCCGCGCGGAACATTTTGCTCCCAGAAAAAATTAAGAGAAAAATCTTAGTAAATAGAGAAATAAATTAAAAACAAAACCGGACGAAGGCAAGACAATTTATGCCTTAGTCATAAATACATTTCCCGTTTTAGTTAGATTTTTCCACTCTTCCATTGGGAAGTTTATTGATTGCAAAAAGTGAATTTAAATAGCACAACAAAGAGTTCGTTAGTGCGAAAGAGACGAAGGACTTTGGTTATTTAGTGCGAACGACGACAAGCGTGTAGTTTGTTTAGGCCCATAACCATTCAATTATCCCAAACAGTGTTGCAAATGCTTCATGTTTTTCTGTTTGTAAGTACTATTTTAGATCACATTTGGACAAATTTTCTAACAGATGTTTGAAATCAAAAATTTTTTTCCTTATACTAATTATTTCTTTTCAAAATGTTACCAAAATGAATAAAATGTTACCATGTTACCAAGCCGTTTAAATGTTACCAATTTTGGTTGGATATTACCAACCGTGGCAACCGTGGTTGCGGCTCGATGTTTAATGAAATCTTTCGTTTCAAATATAGTCCAATGAAATTTTCAAATATAGTCCAATGAAATTTTGAAATTTTTCCGTTTGGAATGTGCTGTCATTTGCCATCAAATGTACATAAATTCAATCAACCAATTACCTTTTGACCTACAGGAAACCCATTTCAGTCTTAATTCGAGTGACTAGCTTCCCTTTGAGATCCGGGGAATAGGGTAAACATTGCAATGAAAATGTTTTTAATTTAGTTAATATTTATTAACTATTTGTCAAAAAATAATGACCTAAAAAGTTGAAAAATTTGCTTGCGTCTGCTATTTCTATTTTTTGCGAAACTGTTAAGGAAATATTATAGTTTTCTATTTGCTGCGTGTATTTTATACCAACACTATTGACTTCATTAACTAGTACATGTTTCCTCCCCTTTTTCCGGCAACATTCTATTCGAACAACCGACTGACTCTAAAATAGCAATTAATTATCTTCTTACAATAACAGGTGTTAATTATCTGGTTGTCATTCAGTTGAGGTTTTTGTGTGAGCGTGCGTATTCTCATCTGCAGAGTTGTTGTTACACAGTAAACTTCTATACTCTCCTCATTTTTAAGAAAAACAGAAAAATTTATTATTTCGGGTTTATATTTTCTCTTATCATTTAACAAAATAGATGGGTTGGCGGCCACATCTCAATGGGCGAACGGGAGGACTTTTAACAAATCAGAACATTTAAATCACAAACTACTCCTCTCCTTCCTCCTCACACTACCCACAAAATGAAAACTGCCAAAAAATTTAAAAGTTTACTTTACAATTTAAAAGTAATTAAGAGAACATTTTTGAACAGCCACTAATACAACAAATAACTAAAAAAAAAGTATGTATTAAATATTCGTTTAATGCGGATTTTAGCGAAATGTATACAGAGTACATGAAAATTTTAATCGAAATTACCAGCAATAACGATAAAACGACCTTCATTTCGAGCCAACCACGTGCTTGACTTCCAGCAAAACTACAAAACAAAACAACAAACTCTCTTATTCATGCAAACACGGGGAGGTCATGCGTTCTAAGGAGAAAGACAATAAGCAAAAATATTTACGCACACATTTTTTGTTGTTTTAATTTTTTTGGAAAACAACATTGTTATCGCAAAGAGAAATCTCTTTAAAAAACAACTTTTGTTATCGCATTCATAGGAAGAACAAGAATGATGATGATAATGATGATGGACGCAATTCAGGTCCGTGCGTTTTTAGCAAAACAAAAAAACAAAGAACAAAAACAAAATAGTTTGCGCGCAAATTTTAAATAATTCCTTTAAAGATAAGTAATAAACGGGTGGTGAATAATAATTATGGGAAATATGCATACATGGCGACACTGCAGTATATATTTACTGCATTCCAAATATCAGTAATCGGTAAAGTTTTACTGATAATGAAATTTGATTTGCCGTCCCCGTAAACTTTTACCGTTTACCGAAAAAAAAATTCAGTATTCAGTAATTGTTTACTGAAATTTAATTTGCATGAAGATTTGTACTGGCACTGAAAACTTTAACACTTTCTTTACCACTAAATAGTTGTATGTATTAATATTTATATGTATTAGTACAGATGTTAGCATGGAGTGTGTTTCCACCGATTCGGAAAATTATCTCCACGAAACAATTTTATACCTGTTCGAACGAGACCCAATGGCAAATTGTCAAAAATCATCCAGCAACTGCTACTGCAATTGCTATCGCAATTACCGATTGATGATTGTTCGGAACTGATCAATAAGTATCAAAAAATTAAACCTAATTACATCTAATTATATGTGAAATTTGTCCCGGTCAGATTTTATGGGATCTAAAGTGTTATATAATGAGGTCTAACACCTTGATATAATAAGGAGCTGGGTTATACCTAGTCAAATGTCTGACTATATCTAATGAGATGTGCCATACCTGTACCTAGATATAACATTATATCACGCCAAACCTAATTATATCCACGGCAAGATCAAATTATACTTACATATATAGGCATTTAACTATTTTAGCAGCAAAATCAGATCTGCACCAAAATTTCACCAACGGTAAATAAAGGCTTTTGCGTTGAGTTGAAAAACAAGTTTTTTTTTCGCGCTATGTCCAACTTCTTGAGATATAGGCCTTTAAAGCTTGAGTATATAATCGGTCATATCTCAGGTATTTAGCATCGGATCTGCTTGAAATATGTATCATTACAAAGCCCTTGTGAAACTGTATATAAATATATTTTCCTTTATTAAACCATTGAGGGCTCATTTAAAAAATGTTTTTTAACCTCACTTTTTTGGTTTAATCAACTCGTGTTTCTTATCTGTTGTCATTTGTTGTAGTTTTTACACACCAAAATAAAAAAAATAATTTCCAAAAACTCGCGCGATTTTTCTGATTTTGTCACACACCGACTTAAGGTACAGAGGGAATTTGATCCCCCCTGCCTGAGCGACTAGGTGGTACATATCGTCACCTAAAATGCCCAAAGACGTAACCCTCATTTTCAAAATTGTACAGGAGAAGCAAAAAACCTTATAAAATCCAAAATATTTCAGTTTACAACCCGTTCATTCCACAGCTTACCTTAGGAACTTGGAAGTCTACATATATATTTTAGCGTGGAGTATTTATATTCAATCAAAAAACAGTTTTTTTTTTTGAGGGTTACGCCTTTGGGCATTTCACGTGACGATATATACATTTAACGATTTATTAAATTTATTTCATCAGGATCGGATAATAAATGGCAGAGTTATTCGCGTTTATACATTCAAGCTTTGGAGACCTATATTTCGGAAAATATGGACCTTTTTTTTTTTTTGAATCCGCATCCGCAGGCAAAAAAAAAACGAAAAAAATCCAATTTTGCTGCTAAAAGAAATTTGCTCCGTTATATATTGCCGGGACAAATTTGAGTTCTAATTGGAACTATCGGATGATTCATCGTGAGGTTTGATTTATATTGGAAAATAAAACACATAAATTTGAAACTGAACTTAAAATTTGTATTATCGGTTAAAAGAAAAATATATGGCATTTACTGTTTGAAAAAAATTAAAAATGAATAATTGTTTTGGGCGACTCGTTGGAGCATATCGACTGGTATCTCGCGAATAACACGATAATGTTGGCTTCCAAAGCGTCACTCGTAGCTGGCTTATTCCTGAAGACCCCAGAATTTACATAAAATAAATAAATGGTTTCCCATTACATCCCATGAAGGAATTAGTGAGAGCTTCTCACAACCAGTGAGCTGTGCGCTTTCTAGTTTTATACTCACTGATTGGGACCTACAGTTTTACACCGGTTCCGAACGATATTTTTGAGAAGCATTTTCATGACTCGATAGTGTCGCCGTCACTATGCGACTTTACATATCCCCAGAAAAAAATAGTTCAAATGTGTGATATCGCACGATTTAGGCGAGCAATTTACTGTAGCAAAACGTGAACTTAAATGCTCACCAAAATGATTTCTTAGCAAGTTCATTGTTTCACGCGCTGTATAACTCGTAGCGCCGTCTTGTTGAAACCATAGCTCACTGAGAACATGCGCTTGAATTTCAGGATGGTAACATTCTGATTTGCGTCATTTTCGAAGAACTATGGACCAATGATTCCACCAGCCCATAAACCACCACACAATACCGTTGTTTTTAATGGATATAATGGTAGCTCTTGGTACTCTTCGGGTTGCTCGTCAGCCCAAATACGGCAATTTTGTTTATCAACGTATCCATTGAGCCAGAAATGTGCTTCATTACTGAACAAAATTTCACGACAAAACACCGGATTTTCATTGAGTTTTTCCAGAGCCCATACACTGAAAATACGACGCTGTGTAGTGTGAGTGTTTCCATGATGATTTGCCAAACGATACTGAAGAAAAATGACAAAGCAGTTTGATCTGTCAAAAACAAACCTATTGAAAATAAAACCTCACAATGAATCACCCAATATTTCGACATATTTTGATAGTTGTATGTACATCAGTTCTGATCAAATTTGATCCCATTAGATATAAACAATTGTTGGATCTAATGATATCTAGTTAGGTCTGGAAGGATAAATATTTCAGATTATATCCAAGATCAAAACATATCTACAAATTTTTAAACAGGTATTTACATCTCACGCTAAATGTAATTCTATCTGGCTGCGACATATTAGAGATACAATGCGATCTAATTAGACCTAATTCGCTAGTTAAAGATCAGTTGTGATCTAATTTGATCCTTTTGGAGATAACTATTTTTCGGATCTAATTAGATTTACCAAGATCCTGTCACATCTACACTTTTTTATTCGCCCGTGTACGTTTATTATTATCAGACATAATTAGATCTCATTAGACCCAAAAATGGTGTGGCCGTCGGTGATGCAACGATTAGTGTGCGAGAGAACGTTCGATCCCTGCTCTGACCATCTTACACTTCTTCGACGACGGCCATCTCGCTATCGAGTAATAACCCATGAAACAGCTTCTCAAACAAGCGTTTGGAATCGGTGTAAAGCTATAGCTCGCAATCAGTGAGTGAAAACTGGAAAGCGTACAACTCAGTGATTGTGAGAAGCTCTCTCCTCTCCCTTTATGGGATGTAATGGGACATTTTTATTTTATTTACACCGAAAAATTGTTACTTCGAATAGGATCAAATTAGATCAGATCTGATCTATAACTGTACAATTAGGACTAGTTAGATATAATTTGATGTCAAATTTGTCCTGGCCAGATATAATTGCATCTTATGTGAAATATAATTAGATCTGGCGAGATACAAAGCCATATATAGGTCAAGATATAGTATACTTTGTTAGACACAATCAGACATATAACCCTATCTCACCACAGACTGAATTATATTGCAGTATATACATACCTAATTATATCTCATGGAAGACCCAATTATATCTGGCCTGGACACAATTGAGGTCAAAATAAATCTAATTAGTTTTAATTTGATACTTATAGATAAGTTCTGATCTATTTTGATCCTAGTAGATATAACAATTTTTCGAATATACTACTAGTTAGGTCTGCTCAGATCCTACGGGAAATTTGATTTTGAACCAAAGTATCTCGCTCGTTCTCTTGCAATTCGATGTAATGCAAAAAACGACACTTCAAAAAGAACGACACAAAGTCTCCAAAAGGATTCTTTATATAAATTTCTATATAATTTCATCGAAAAACCCACAAAATTGTTATTTGCAATAAATATCAATATTAGGCAGAAATAGGATAAAAATAAAATAAAACATTTAAAAAAACACAATTTTAAATTACAGCTTATAGTTTCTACCTACAAATATTTTTTTGTTAATATCGTCGCTGCACCAACGAAAACAACTGTGTTTTTTTTTATTAACTTTTCACGAAAGCAAAACTAAAATTTTCTGCAACATTTTTCTAGAACTCTGTCTTTGTCATTACCATAAACTTCGAAGCCGATGCAAATATCAGGAAAGAGCTGCGTGAGTGAATGCATAAATTCAAATGGTGCAATAAAATTTTTTCAAAAAATTACTCATACCTCTTTTCGTTTCCGCAGCGACGATATAATATTTGAATATTCAAAAATATTACATAGATTCTAATTACATTTGTTTCTTACAAAGTTCGTAAAAATTTGTCCAGATACACTCTATATACATATATATTATACAGGGTATCCCCTAAACTTTTGTCTAAACTTAAACACGCGATAGCTGAGAACAAGAGCTACATTGTTTGTTCTTACGCCAATTGCCTAGGTGGCTTCGTTTTCGAGATATTCGTGTTTAAAATAATTGCATTTTTAAATGCACTTTTTAAACTAGAAAAACTAGTTGTTTAATTTGCAAGAAATTAAAAAAAAAATTTGAAAAAGTTGATTGCTTAGACTTTTTTCCCTTTCTGTCATTTTTTCTCGTTTCTAAATTTTTGTCGTCATGAAATTCTCCTTCCAAGAATACGGTGATATCGTGTACCATTATGGAAAAGCTGATGTAAACACTTACGAAAAAAAATTTCGTAAATTGAAAACATTTTTAAAAAAAATTCGTTTTCATTTCAAACGAAAAAATAAATTATTTAAAATCAATGTTGAAGCAATTTTCAATGATATTTCTTTTTCATTTAAAAAGTAGATTATGCATTTAGTGAAAATGCATTCAAAAATGCAATTATTTTAAACACGAATATCTCGAAAACGAAGCCACCTAGGCAATTGACGTAAGAACAAACATTGTAGCTTTTGTTCTCAGCTATCACGGGTTTAAGTTTAGACAAAAGTTTAGGGGACACCCTGTATATATATTTCTTTCAAGTTTCGTATTGTTTGGTAACTCATTGAATAGTTCAAAACTCTTGAGAAAAGGGATTTCTGTCTTGACTCTTTGGATTCGAAAATCCTCAGTATTCCTTAAACCATAGGTATCTCATCTTTTAATATATTTTATTCTAGGCAAATGCATAATAATATCTTATGACATATGATATGTCTGGACCCAGACAAAACTTTGTATCGCGTCAGACCTAATCTCATGTAAAATCCAATTATATTTGGATGGGACCAAACTGGGCATAATTATACCTAATTACATAGTTGTACCATTGGTCCTGTTTTACAAACGGAATCCAGACAAACATAAAACGTTTCGGAATATTTGGGTTTCTATAAAACAATTCTGAAGAAAAATATAAGTTTTGAATTAGAATGTAAATGCAGTGCGAATTTTTTTTTCAAGTTTTATCCTATTAGATATAGCTATTTTTCGGATCTAACTGGCTCTTCGAAGATTCTATCGTACCTAAATATTTTTACACGTACAGGCTTTTGCGTGTTGGAACTGACTATGCGCAGTTCTTTTCAAAGAGTATATTTTTAAAAACAGCCATCTGAAATTTATTTATAAGAAACATTGAAACAGTACACACTTTTTTACGCTGTGTAAACTGTTTTGAATTATATTCGCCTCTATCTTTTTTACACCCAGTCAAATTTTCAACTTTTCCGATATGTATGTATGTGACTGCGCATTTTTAAGAAACTCCATGAAACTGATACAGCCTAAACATTCCGGGTTGAAGACAAGTGCGCTTTTTGGCTGAGCCCTTAACCCGCATTAAATTCTTTAATTGACAAATTCCCCTGTCAATATTCCAATTAATAAACTATTATTACTTCGTTTTTAATTCTCATTACTTAAATTTCCTCCATTTACTCTGGTTAATAAATCTATAACATTCTTTTTTATGATGGGAACTTGAAATAATTTCAAATTTGTCACGTTCCATTTGCAAAAGAGACCCAACAACAACGAAAAATGGAAGCAAATATATATTTTATAAACGTGACAATTTTGAAGTGGAAACCCCTCTCTCTCTCTACTGCAGTCAAATTTAAATAAAATACAGGGCAGTAACTCGAAAACGTGACATCTTTAAAGAGAGCACACTTTAACGACCGGATTGATTACAAGACCCTCGTTTATTACGGGCAAAAAAAAAAAAGAGTAGAGGATGCAAACAAGCCCTATAAAACAAGAGAAAAGGGTCTGGTGAAATGTAAACAAACGATCGTCATTGATTCCCCCTGCTTTGCACTCTCTTATTGAGTACGCTAAGATATGCATTGGTTTTTTTAGAGGTCTTATTGTAGAATAAAGTGAAGCTCTTTGCTTTCCTCTTCCCTTAAGAACAAATATGTACTATATGGATTGAACTTAATAGAATATTACGCGAGAGCAGCAGATACGGCAGAGGCAGAGACACAACAGTCAAAGCTTTATTTTCGTATTCCGTAAACGTATTTATAACGCTGAAGGTATGTACATATGTATGTACATATGTATGGATGGATGTACGTACATACGTACGGTGGCGTTGAGGTCCAAGACCCAACAACAAGCGGACTCTGAATTAAAAGAAGAAAAAAAAAGAAGCCAACAACAAAATCGTACAACGACAGACGTACAAAAAGAAATAAAGAAAAAAGTTTATTGAAAACATATAAAAATAAAAAGAAATACAAATCTATTGAAAAACATAAAGCAGCCAGCCACCAACAACAACAACAACAACAAAATCAAAAATAGCAGAGGACGGAGCAAAACACACACACAAGTGTATGGATGGGGTGGGGGAAAGCGCAAGACGGCGGCAATTGTGTGTTAAGGGAGCCTAGGGCGGGGCGGGCTGGGTGAGAAGTCAGATCAGTGAAATGTGTGTATTTAAGAAATAAACCCCACTAACAACAACTACACCAACACAACATGACAAATAAAAATTAATAAATAACACCAGAATTGTGTATCTCAGTAATATCACAACTATAAACGCATGTGTGTTAGTCTCGCTCACTCACTTACTCACGCTCTGATACGCTTGTTTTTGTTTGTATAGTTGTGACTTCAGTTTCGAAAACAACTGAGGAAGAAAAAAAAAACTAACGACAAACAGTTAAACAAGATTGCAAGGCGAACGAGGCGAAGGCGATGACGATGACAACAACGACGACGACGACGAGTGGGCTAAGTGAGATTTAGCGCTATTGTTGGTGTGTGTAGTTGTTGAGGTTTTCGCAGAGAGTACGGTGGGATGCTAAGAGACCTGAAGAGGTTTGTTATGAGTTGGCGAAATGCAGTGATAGGAAAATCGAAACTTAAACCCACGAATAAGTTAATTTTCACTGTTTTTAATTTCGTAAAGAGTAACGAGTCGACTTATTTTTCAATCAATTAAAAAGGTCAACTACTAGGTACTGAAATATGTACATATGTATGTATTTTGGTTTACGGATTTTGTTTCAGTGAGTGTAAAACATAGTTGATCTACTACAGGTTGTGTTATAAGAACATCGAATTTGACTTTTTCAGCCCAACTAGAAAAAGTATACCCATTAATGATGAACAGAATCGAGAAAGAACCGACCGGACCGTGGCTTACAAGAACCAAAAAACGTGTGCAAATGAAACGAAAACGGTTCTTTCAGGACCGAAAAACGGTTTGAATAGAACCGAAAACGAACGAAACCGAACCGATCGAAACATTTCCAAAAAGACCGAAAACCGATTCTTCGGGAGATGAAAAACGGGTTGAAAAGGAACGTAAAACGGTTCCTGAATAAGAGGACTCCTTTGCAACGGAACCAGGTTATTCTACAGAAAAATTCAAAATTCGCATTTGTTTTTTTGGAAATATGTAAAATGAATGCGAAATCGATCCGCCAAATCACAATTTCACAGATTCGCTATTTTATGTTTTTACGGACTCGTAACACGAGTTCGAGACGGATCCCAATTTCATTGATTCTACTTTTTATGTTTTTACGGACTCGTAACGGGTTCGAAACGAATTCGTGAACTCACATTTCGCTTTTTTATGATTTCTCGGACTCGTTACAAGTTTGAAACGGATTCGCATCAGTTTTGGTGCACATTGGGATGGTGGAAAAAAAACCATATGTTCTTGTGTTGGAATTATAGGCCTTTCAGTGTGTGTTGATACTTAGGGATCTTCGATAGGTACTAATTCGCATATGTAACTTGCATAATTCAGTTTGTATATACATACATATACGATTGGTGACCAACCGATGGTATCAATTCACGCACAGTAGTTAGGCATCTGATGATGAACTTGTCACGGAGTTCGAAACTACACCATTTCCAATTGAAATTTGAAAAAAAAATTTCAAAAACATCAAGTGCAATTTAAACCACATCAATTAAAATTTGAAACACCTCAACTGAAATTTGAAACGCATCAATTGAAATTTAAAAGACATCAATTGAAATTTAAAATATACCAATTGAAATTGCACCGTCGGTGGTGCAATGGCAAGTGTGCGCGGCTCTTGAGAACGTGGGTTCGATCCCTGCTCAGACCACCTTACATTTATTTCAACGACGGTTGCCTCGCTTAGTGATGGCGACACTATCGAGTACTTAGCCATAAAAAAGCTTCTCAAAATACCGTTCGGAACCGATGTAAAACTTTAGGTCTCAATCAGTGAGTGTAAAAACTAGGAAGCGCACATCTCACTGATTGTGAGAAGCTCTCATTAATCCCTTCATGGGATGTTATGGGACATCATTTTTTTCCTTTTTTTTATAGAGAAGGCCCCCGCTGCTTTATGACGTTTTTGTCTTTAGAAATTAGTAAGCTATAATTTAGCTTGGAAGTTATATATTATTAATATACAATTTTCAAGTCACAAGCAGGATTTGAACTCGCATTGGCAGGAGATCGTTTTTAAGTTTCTGAACTTCATCATGCGAGCCTTAGTTGCAGGCTACTGGCATCTGTTCAAATGTGGCACTAGCTGCAATAATTTGATAGAGATTCTTTGCTGGATTTGGGGTCACAAATGTGCCGTAATCAGATGCTTGTTATGGGCAGAATATTTAAACAGATCTCTAAACAAAATTTAAAATTGCACTGGCGTCGCCGACTTCAAACGCCGGTTAAGAGGAAAACTTTTCGTATTGTTATTATTAGTAAATTATTTTGTCTGGCTTTTAAAAAAAAAAAAAATTAAAAATATTTTGTTTATAAATATAATACATATATGTATGTATGTGGGTGAATTAAATAAAGATTAATAAATCGAAAAACTATATATTCATCAGGGGTGATTTTTAATTATTCGGCCTTTTTATTGGTACTTTTTAATTTTATTATACAAGCTCGAGGAAATTCTGTATCTCTATTAATAGAGATATAGTTTTCATAAAGGAGTTTTGCAAATGTATTCCTATGATTCCTGCCAAGAAGTTTTTGCAAATGTTTTCTTGTTTGTTTTGCTTGCGATATTTTTCGAACATTTGCGTAATGGTGAGTTCTCAATTCAAATGAGATTTCGTTTGCATTTAGTTTGATGAATTTTTCAATAGCATCATTCCAAACAACCGCTGATGAAGATCTGTGGTATTTTATTTTTAAATCTAATATAAACTATTTTTAGATTTCGCTTTTTGGGTCAAAATCCCGTTTTTCGATCAAAAACAGTTGGTCAGATTACTAATAACCGTTGTTGTTACCCACAATTAAAGCAACAATACCTGCTGCTATCACCTGTAATAATCCAACTTAGTCTAAAAATAGAAAGTGCGTATCCGACACGTAATACGATCTTCATCCAATTATGTACTTCGTGGGATGTAATTAATGGGAAATAATTTGTAAAATATCGATTCGAAATCGAATATCATTTGACATTTCGATTAATTATTGCTTTATCCTAATATGATTTAATGCCAGAAAAAAAGATTAATGAATTAAAACAAAAACATCATTATTATGTTAAATCGAATTCGACACAAATTGGTAAATTTACATCATAAACCTCAACTTTACTAACACAATGCCACCATGCGTCCGTGTAAAAAAAGTTTAGATATGATGGGATCTGAGCAAACATAATTATGTACATATGTATATCCGAAAAATGGTTATATCTACTAGGATAAAATTAGGTCAGAACTAACCTATAATTTGCCTAATTTAAAATTGAAATTTGTTTGTCAAAAATATAAATGAGTCAAACATTTAAAGCTAACAAAAGTTTAAATCTGATCAAGGTACAAATATAATGGTAGATGCAGTATGACAACAAATACAGCAGGCATTTTGTTTTTGCTCAGTGTCTGTATTGTGTCAAGTCAGCTGTTTGAAAAATAATGAAAATGCAAACAAAATTGGAAAAAATAATATTTAGAAAATTATTGTGTTTTATTTGAGTACTGAAAGTGGTAAAGTGTGAAAATTAAAACGTTTCGAAATGAAAAACAGCAGTTGCAGGGGAAACAAATGTAAACAAACTTTGACATAAGAGAAAAACTCACTCCTAGTCGCATCAGAAAAAAGTTCAAATCAGCTGGGCTAATGCTTCTACCATTTGTTTGTACCAGGAACCTAATTAAAGTGTAAATTAATTTGTCCGAAATGTAAATTTGGTTGTCAAAAATTTTAAATTATTTGTCAACAAATTAAATCTTTTAGTCTTGAATTTGTCATTATTTGTTAAAGATTTAAATTCGTTTTGTAAAAATTTAAATCAGTCAAAAATTTAAATCTGTTCAAAATTGTAATCTGTCAATTTAAAATTTTGAGAAAACTTTAAATTTGTCAAAAATTAAATTTTTCCCCCCCATTGAAATCTCCATGGAAAATTTAAATATATTGTTTAAAAAATCATTGAGTGGGTACATCCGATGATACTAAATTTAGCTATTATGTTTAAAAACTATTAAAACATAAGTTAAAGTAACTTAAGTAACTAAATAAGTCGATTTTTCGGTCTAAGTGCAAAAAAAATTGAGTAGAATCGTAAAATAAAATTTATGGATAATTTTAGAAAATGACTATAACTTTTTTTGATTATTAATGGATTTTCATAAACAATATCTTAGTTTGGGTAGAATATCGGATCCATCTAGTAAATACTCTGAAAAGATAATGCAAAAGTTTGTCAAATGTTTCGCAAGGGTTTAAATGTGAGAAAAAAATAATTTTCTAGCAAATATTTTGTTCTTTGTTTGAAAAATAAATATCAGTATCTTTTGAACCTGTCAATCGAATAACAACAGAAACTATATACCTAATAGGTGGTTTTACTAAGAGTTTTTAAGGGTCCGTCCAATAACACAGTGCAACACGAAAAAATATAATCATATACGGAAACCACTACATGATAAAAGACCCAAAAAAAAAGACCCGTGTCTCCCGGGTTTGCCCAAAGTCATGCACTTTTTTGTATGGACCCCCAAAGATTTGGGGCCTCAGTGTTATTTTTGCAAAAAAAATGAGTGCTTATTTTGTCAGGCTCATATCTTGCAAACCGTTCGGAATTTTAATTTATTCTCTTAGGGAAAGTAGTGGCTCTTGTCATAAAGAACAAAAATTGGTAACATATAAAAACAAAAAAACTTCATCTTCAAGGTCAAAATCCCAAAAAAAAAACTTAAAAAAAAAAAAACTTTCTAGAAAATATGAACTTACTAGGAATAATTCTTAACACCGTTCACCTTCAACATTGAGATACTATGCTATCTCACCGACCTCAGCAGCACAGGCAAAGCAGTAAGCTCAGCCAGGGGGATTCTATGGCACAGCTGATCGAAAAGGTACTAGGCCGATGATAGAGAATGAGAGAGCAAAGAAGACAGGAACTAATTTTAAATAGTGTTTATTGATGCTAATGACAGCTAAATTATGTTTTATGTTGTTTGTATTAAAAGAAAATACGCTTTCCCTTTGATTTCTATCCGTTTTATGTCCAACGAAAGTATAAAATTGGTAAAATACCGCAGCAAATAAATCTCTATGAAATGGCCTACTACCTCGACTCTTAAGTATTTCTCTATGGCTCACCACACGCAACAAGGGACGCAGCACACAATATAAGAATCATTGCTAGGAAGATCATATGTTCTAGAAAGTTGTTTATTAAGATCTTAGGTACATTTTTGTAGTTGATTGTTTCCTTGAGTTTTGAACGGTTTGCTACCTACTATGTACCTGAACAGAGGGAAAAAGGTAAAAAATCTAATTTTTTCAAGTTTTTTGCGATTTTGACCTTGAAGATGAATTTTTTTTGATCTTATATGTTCCCAATTTTTGTTCTTTATGGCAAGAGCTACAACTTTCCCCCAGAAAGTAAATCAAAATTTCTAACGATTTGCAAGATATGAGCCTGACCAAATGATCACTTTTACAAAAATGACACCGAGGCCCCAAATCTTTGGGGGGCCATAAAAAAAAGTGCATGACATTGGGCTAAACTGGGAGACCCGGTCTTTTTTTGTCTTTTATGACGTAGTGGGGTCCGTATATGGTTATATTTCCATGACTTAAAAAATTACACACAGTGCAACATCTGTGATTTAATACTCGAGACATACAACAAAATCTAAAGGAAAATTTTTGAAAAATAGCAAAAATATTTTTTTTTTATGTTTTTTGTATTTCCATGGTCTTCCATTGATTGCTAAGATCTTGTAGTCTCCCAAATCACATCAAAAATGTGTGATTAAAGTTCTGAAAGAAAAATCTTGTTGCCTAGTGTAATTTAAAGTAGAAACAATTTAACCCAATGTGAACAACATAAACGGCCTCAAATCTTAATTCTCCAACTATTCAAATTGGCCATTTTTATTCAATGATTTCTCTTCTATTTTGGAAATGCTGTACTTTATCTACATTTCAAATCATCTAATACAAAATATGCTGATGATGTTTGTCCATAATTTTGCTCGTATGGCACCGCAAGCCAGCTAGACTCAATGCGAATATTATACTGAAAGTTTAGGTGGTGCCGATATCTTAAAGTTCGGCAACCAAAAAAACAAAAAAGAGCCAACCACACCGACACAGCATCAACGTACCAATTGAGGAAATTATATCTATCTTGTTTACGTTCGTATACACAACAAGAGCGAATGTGAAGCCTTCACAAGATTTATACATATTATGGGTGCGGCTGGCAAGACGAGTGTAAACGCGTACAGTCGCTGATTTGTTATAATAGAAGTGAGTGATTCCCACTTTTAAGAGAGTTTTCGTTTGTTTCATACATTTTTAATTCAAAATTTGACAAACCAGCCAGCCAGCCAGCCAGTACGTACGATAGAATCAACTCTCAAAATTGCACACATTTATTGTTGGTGTTTTTTTTTTTTGTTTTATTAGGTATTTTGCCTCATTGCGCAACGGCTGACTGACTGCAATGCAAGTGAAAGATTTCAAAGATATCGTTTAAAACAAAAACTACAACAACAACCACAATAGACACAGAATGCGGGGAATGCAGCCAGGCAAGGCAACAGCTAACCTCGTAAACGGATCAGCCCGCATGTAGACAAGTGGTGGTGGTTGCTTGGTTGACTCTGGGGGCTGGCGGCAATGCAATGCAATGCCAATTTTATTAGACAGCAAAATCAATTGAAAATATTGCTCGAATGTGAAGTGATGCATTGCACGACTTTGTTTCTATGGCCATCGAATGATTTTTCGATATACTATAGACGACAATATGCAGTCAGTGACTGACTGAATGAGAAAAAAAGCCAAACAAAACCAACATCAACAAAAAAAAAAACACACCAAAACGGGCCCAACTACCACATACAACACGTCTATAACGAATGATTTATTAGCCAAGTTAAAATGTTGTTGCGGTTACAAACACAAAATTGTGTAATAAATTGTTAAGACAAAAAAAATTGATTTTACAAAAAAAAACCCAAACGAAATTGATACAAAGGCCAACCAAAAATTCAAAACTTTTGTTTATACTAAAATAGTTTTGGCGTAAACATTTTGAAAATATTTCAAAGAAATTTAGAAATTGCTTATAAATCTGTTGAAAATAGTATTTTCTTTGAAAACTTATTCGTGATATTACATAGAAATACAGTGGTGTGCGATGAAATAGAGTCACACACTCGTCAAAACTTTTATTCTCTGCCAATCAGTAGCCCAAGATGTTTCATGTCAAGAAATTCTGAACCTGATTGACCGGTCCTCTGCTGAATATAATGCCGTTATTTTTAATAAATTTTGTACACTACTGTTCTCCAGGTCAGTGTCAGTATTTTAAAGGCTATGTAATGACGTGTGCTATAAAATAGAGTCAATTACAAAAAAATATATTTTTTTTTTTTTGAAATGGTTAATGGTAGTTTGGATTTGAATTTGAAAACAAAGTTTAGCTTCTAATGGCCAGTTTTTCAGTCAGTGGTGATCTTCGTTTCTTAGTTAAATTGTGGTTAAACATCGATTTGTGTTTTTTAGTCATTGTTTAACTATGATTTAACCACCCAATGTTGGTTGGTTAACTTATAGTCAGAACCATATTATTTTGACAATCAAATTACTGACTGTCAAAGTGAGAAATGAAGATTGTATAAAATACATGTTTCAGATTTGCATATTTGTACACATACGTTGAGTCTAGATTGTTAAATTGTTGCGCCTATATAGTTTTTTACACATTTTTGTTAAAATGACTTTGATTTTATGCATCTATTTCTTATTTTACATAATTCCATTTTGTTTCCAATAAGAATACAAGGGTTGCCATATTAGTTGACAATATGGCGACTTACATTAACTCACCACTGAAAAACAAAATGCAAAGTTAACCTCTAATTAACTTAGAATTACGATTAAGTAATCCGATAGTTAACTACCCACTTAAAAACTGGCCATAAGTATTATTAATGTTTATTAGTAGCATTACTAAATTGTCATTATTGACGTTCCAAAATGGGCCGATGTAAATATTGCAATCATGAGCGCCAAGAAAGAATAAAAGAGACGATAAAAGAATTCCGAAGCTACATACAAATTACTGACATAATTGGATGCTCAAAGAAAATGTTGGAGATCGGAATAAAATATAACCCCAATCCAGGAAACAGACGGTAAAACAGAATTACAGAACATTTGGAACCAAAAATATTGCGCCACGTAGTGTTCGACTTTGTTTACCTCTTACGCCCTTAAAAGGCAATACGATCGGGATGTTGACACCTCTACATTAAGAAAAATGCTAACTAAAAACAATTTAAAGGCAAAAAGTGTCAGAAAAGTTCCATTTCTATCCAAACGGAACGTTCAAAAAATGTTGCATTTTGCCAAGGAGCATGTGAAATAGTCCGTACGCAAATGGCGAAATATTTTGGGGACAGCTGAAACTAAAGTGAGATTGGGTAATTATGATAAGAGCAATCTTCCTGTACGAAGACCTTCCAACACCGAATTCAGGCCCCAGAACACAATCTCCAAACAGTTAAACGTGGTAGCGGAAACATAATGGTACGGGGTTATTACTCTTACATTGGGACAGAACCTTTATTCCAAATTGAACAGACAATGGACGCTGCATATTATACCACTGTATTAAAACAAACATCATGATGCCTTGTGCTAAATGGGAAATGCCGCTTCGATGGGTGTTTCAACATAATATCGACCCCAAACACACATTAAAGCGAGCAAAAGCTTCGTTTGAAAATAATAGTGTCATAGTTTTAAGATGGTCTATGCAGTCGCCGGGCTTAAATCCTATTCAGAATTTGTGGCGGGACATTAAAGTGTCTATCAAAGGAATAAACCAATTTAATAAAGATGAGCTTATGGCACTGGCACAATCGGCGTGGAAAACATGACTTGTGGAGACTTGATGATTCAATGTCAAGGCGTTGCTTAGCTGTGATAAAAAATAATAGTTATTTCATAAAGTACTGAGATAACATAAACGATTAATGAAACATACATTTTATTTGACACATCTATTTATTCTAGTTCAGATGATGAATAGCGATGACACTATTTTAATTCACAGGCAAAACGGGGCATTTTGAAATATTTTGATTTATACCTAATGATTTAATTTTAAATTACGACATTAATGTTCTAAAATGTTATATCTAGTTCTTAATTGAACAATTAAAAATAAAAGTTATGAACAAAATTTAATTTTTCTACATTTGTTTTTGTTTTGAAAATGTTGATTAGTGTTGACTCTATTTCATTGCACACCACTGTACATGGAAACTTGAAAATTATTTTGGAGGGAAAATGTGATTTTTTTTATATAAGAATATTTTAATTCTCAACCATCGAATACGTGATCTAATAAACAACACAAATGTAAAATGTAATACACGAAATAAACATTAAATTAAATCACTTTCAACAGAACTCATTTTGTAATTTTTTTTTTTGGTAAAGTTGAAAACTCAGCGAAAATAAAATTGGGTTAAATAAAACTCTACAATTACACCGAAAAAAAGAATAAGTCATATTCGTTAAAAGTTGCATTCCTAACAGACTATTTTGTCTCTGTAAAATAAGTAAAATAGCCAAGTTTTGAAAAGAACCTCCTCAAATATTAAAACTCAAAAATTAGGTCTACAAGCTCTAAAATTCAAAAAACAAAGCAACAGATCATTTGTATTGATGAGGAAATAGTGATCCGCCTCTCTTCGTTGGATCAAAGCAATCTTTGATCACTTTGATTAATCAACAGAAGAAAAAAAAACAAAATACATACTTTCCCATAAAATTTCATGAAGAGGCAGATGAAGCCTCACAAAACTGTGCGCCTTCTAGTTTTACACTCATTGATTGGGACTAGGGTAATCATTCAATTAATCATTATTCGGTTAATCGATCAATCGTGTTATAAAATTAACCGTACATTTTAATAATTAAATTAATTAATTTAACTCGAATAATTCAGTGCGATTAATCGACTAATAAAATATAAGAACGTGTTTATGGGAAGCAGTCCGTCTTGAAACACTCCTACAATGTGGCAACTCATATGACAACGATTTGCGAACAAATTTCACACAAAATAAATGATGCTGGAAATTGAAAAACAAAAATCAAAGTGTTATAAATCTAAAATCGTGTCAGTTCCATTGCAAAAAAATCATGGAATATGGTCAAGGAGACGAGACAAATTTGAAATCGTCTATAGCCTTTGTGAGGTAACGGCAATCATGTTTTTTTGTTGAAGAAAATATATTGTGTAGTCACCAACTTTTCAGTGACGTTAATACATTGGAGGTTACAAAAACCTCGCGCTTCACAGAAGTACAAAAACTCTACACAGAAGTACAAAAAGGGTACATAAAACTACCAAAAAGTGTACACAGAGGTACTAACACGTGTGCACAAAGGTGCTAAAAAGTGTACGCAAAGGTGGTAAAAAGAGTACGCAAAGGTACGAAAAGTGTACACAAACGTACTAAAAAGTGTACAAACGTACTAAAAAGTGTCCAAACGTATTTAAAAATTTACAAATTTTCTAAAAAATTTACAAACGTACTAAAATGTCTACACAAACGTACTAAAAAGTGTACACAATCGTACTAACAAGTGTACACAAACGTACTAAAACGTGTACAAAAACGTACTAAAAAGTGTACACAAACGTAAAAAATGTGTACACAAACGAACAAAAAAGTATACACAAACGTACTAAAAAGTGTACACAAACCTACAAAAAAAGTGTACACAAACCAACAAAAAGTGTACATTAATTAACCTACATAAAAGTACACAAACGCACAAAAAGTGTACAGAAACGTACTAAAGTGTACACAAACGTACAAAAAAGTGTACACAAACGTACAAAAAAGTGTACACAAACGTACTAAAAAGTGTACACAAACGTACTAAAAAGTGTACATAAACGTACTAAAAAGTGTACATAAACGTACTAAAAAGTGTACACAAACGTACTAAAAAGTGTACACAAACGTACTAAAAAGTGTACACAAACGTACTAAAAAGTGTACACAAACGTACTAAAAAGTGTACACAAACGTACTAAAAAGTGTACACAAACGTACTAAAAAGTGTACACAAACGTACTAAAAAGTGTACACAAACGTACAAAAAATTGTACACAACCGTACAAAAAGTGTACACAAACGTACCAAAAATTGCACACAAACGTACTAAAAATTTGATGCATTGAGTTGAATGAATTTTTCAAAAGCACCATTCCAAACAATCGCTGATGAAGATCTGTGGCTAGATCTGAAATAGCTATACGGTTTGCCTGGAATCACGAGGATGCTTTGCAAAACATCTTCTTTTTTAATAAAACCATATCTCTATTTATAGAGATATAGATGGTCTGAACTTGAATAATGAAATAAAAAGTTAATTAATGAAGCTAAATGTAAAAAAAAATTGTTGTAATTTTCGGCAACAACAGATACATATTTTGTTTTTGTTTGGTGTTTCTTATCTATCAACATGTGAATGTGAATGTGACATAAGACAAACACCTAAGTAAGAAAAAAGTTCAAATCAACTTATTCTTATTCTCCCCTGACTTCCATTATATGAACTACTCAGATGGCTGTCAGTTGATCTATCTACACATTTTAAAAATGTTGAGAATTTAACGCTACATTAGAAAACATTATAAATTATAAACTACATACATATCTTTACACATTCCTTGTTTATATGATCACAATGAAAGAGTAATCAGGAAGTATTTTTGGGTCTCTATTAGATTCATGGTAGAATTATCTATTAGGTAGGTAGTTGCATTAGAAATTCCGTGGTTAAGCTGTCAAAATTAGCTGAATAATGAAAAACGCTATGTACACAAAATGTGAAAATGTTAATAATTTATGTTATATGTAAATTGCATTTTGATAGAAATTCTGTGAATTTTATTAACAAACAAAAAGAAACAACATCATATTTGAGAGCTTACCCACAGAAAAGATAAAAAATCCACAAATCAGATACCCGATAGATAATTCTACCATGATTAGATTTGTATTAAAATAGTACGCGCAAGTCTCAAACTTCCTTAACAAATTTCTCCACTTTTTGTTTTTTTTTTTGCGTAGCATCGATCAGTTGACCTCTGAGAGTAGCTTATATTGCAAAGAGAAATAATCATCATCATTATCATAACAAATCGGATTCGATTTAAATCGATAGATTTCCATAACTTTACTAATAATGTTTTCATTTTAATTTATAATGCACTTGGAATTTTAAAACACACCAGAAACTTATTTACGGGTTTTTCACATTTTTGTTTCGTTTTGACAGTTGACAGACATGATCATCATTAGTGCGATTTATTATTCGAAATGTGATAGTTATCAATTTAATTTCGATAAAAGTTATCGTTATGTTTTGTTTTTGTTTTGTTTTTAATAATGCATGTGTCTTTTTTTTAACCAAGGAAACAATGAGATCAAATTCGTTAAACGATATCGTTATACTTTATTTAGTTTTTTAACAACTTTTCTAATTAATTTCATATTTTTGAAAAAATAATGTATAGGTATATTCGTAAAACTAATGAACAAAAAAACAAATGCAAAACAAAACTAATTACCTTGGCAAGTGAATCACACAAAAAATTCCTGATTTCAATATTATACAACATTCATTCATCTTGCGGCGCGTAAATAAATAACAAAACTAAAAATTATACCAAGAAATCTAGAACATTTTGGCGGGAGCTCAAAAAAGCGCCAAAAAAATAACATGAATTTAGAAAAATATTTTAAAAAAAATATATACTATGTATGTATAGGTATATAGCATATATACATATGTACATAAATTGAAATGCATAACATTTGTTTGTTGTTGTTGTGAATACTATTTCAAACGCTGCCTTGCAAAGTAAAAAACAAAAAACTTAAAAGAAAATATATTATTATTTTCTTGAGCGTTTGCCAAATCTAAAGACAAAGTGGCGACATGACAAGTTGAAGAGAAAAAAAACATGAACACTTTTTTTATTTTTATTTTAAGATAAGAACATTTTAAATGAAAACAAATGGAATTTGGCGCGTAAAATCACCATGTGAAAAGAAGGTAGTTGCAGCATTAGAATGAACAAAATAATATGATAAAAATAAACTCTTATCGTTACGGAAGGGGGATAACAACGTTCAAGAAATTAGCACAACTTTATAGGAAAGAAACCAAAAAAAAATAAATAGAATAAAACTTTTTTGTGTTGCAAATAATTTGGCAAATTTAAAATGTAAACAAGTCTAGAGTGGGGTTTCAATTCAGACTCATAAATGCTATTAATTTCTCGTAAATTAAAACTTCAAGTTTGTATGAAAACAGTTTGACATTTGGCAAATATACGGGTTTTTCAACGTATAGGTAGGCAGTTCTCAAGAGTTTCAATGAAAACATAGGTGGGTATCATCATGATGTATTGTAGAATGACAATTTGTGTTAAAACAAACGTTAATAAACTAAAAAGGCGCCATAATCATTTTATTTTATGACAAACAAAATATAAAAGCAGCACAAAAATAAACCATTAAAAAATGTCGATCAAAACAAAAAAATTATAAAAAATAAAATAAAATGTGTCACCGTCACTCCTAGCACACCAACAACCCCTCTCGGCCTGAAATGGTGCGACACCCTGCAGCACACTCTCTCTGTCACTCTCACCTTCAGCCAGCCCTGGTCTAAGTGTAAACATCACGATCGCAAACATCATCATCGTCATCTCGGGTATAAAATCATATTTGACAAATAATAATAGGAATAATAACAACACATTGACACTCTACCACGTAGTATGTAGCAACCCCCTACCCAACCCTCTCGCAGAATAACAGTCAAGTGTTACTACTCTACTCCATAGAATGAATAACAACAAAAATCCTCGTTAGAATCCGAATATAACAAGAGAGCGGAAGAGCGTCCATGTATTATATGAATCTGCAATGTGAAAGACTCGTGCGCGATTTGCGCGTGCTGTTTCATTTGTTCTGAAGAAGACGACAACGAGTGTTTCTGGACGACGATAATGACGATTGAGATGATGATGATGATAATGACAAACGGATTTAGGCGCGAAACACACTATTTAACATTTTGAGCTTCCTTCCTATGCTGTTGATTTTCGTCACAACAAACGAATATTCCCCAAAAATACATCCATAGAAATGAAGATAATAAAGAGAGCGAGCACTGCTGGCTGCGACAGACTCCAATAACAACACAACACTTAAGAAGAGGAGGCGACATTGCCAAATAAAAATACAGCACATTTCCGAATTGTTTTTGTTTCGTTTATTTGTTTTATGGCATCGATTTGTAGTTGTTTGACTGTTTTGTGTTTGACGCGTCGTTCTCGGAACTCTTAAGAAATTTTGGCGCCTTTTTTGCTGGACATGGAAGCATGAAGCCTAAAGGAACGATTACGAAATTAAAACAAAACAAATCATGCTCACTTGAGAACAATTTAAACAACAATCCTAAACAAATTAAAAACAAAGTTTAATTTTATTTAAAAAATAAGATTTCTACAAAAATATTTAACTTTAAAAAAAATTTTAACATGAAAACAAGGACAAGGTTTTAATCGTCGGCCGACATTTTGCACGAATTTCAGCAACTGGTGTAAATCAAGTGTTCTCGAAATTCTTAAGCAGTTTTGGCGCATTTTAGTTTGTTTTCCTTTTTGCTGTTTATTTTGAATCCAAAAGGAAGCATTGCAAAATATTGGGCAAACCTAATCTTGCCGAGTATCAAGTCAGTTGAATGGAACAACGCATCATCTTGGAGAGAAATTTTGAAAACTGTTAAGTTATCCTTGGTATTTAAAAACAATGCAACTGTCAAGTTACATACATATGCAACTGACATACAAAATGAGCAGACTTAAAATAGGGCAGTTAAAACAAACACAAGATCCACCTTTGTGTTTGAACAAACAGCAGGTTCAAGCAAATAAGAAAAAATTTTAAGATTTTGATAGATTGTGAAATTATGACAAACCCTTTAATTTCAATTGATTTTTTTTTAAATTTTAAATTTCAGTTTGCTTTGTAAATTTCAATAAATGAATTTTGAATTTCAATTGATATCGTATGAATTCCTATTGGTATCTTTTAAATTCCAATTGATATGCCTCAAGATTTCAAATGACACCTTTTAAATGGCCATTTCATTTCATTTATTCAGTCTATTGACAATAGTTAGTTCCTTACAGACTAGGATATAAATATGTAGTTAAATAATTAAATTATAAAGAAGCAGTTTAAATTTATTTATAGGAATAGTAAAATCTAATGTGTATATAATTAATTATACCATATCATCACCCTAAGCAATGGGTTCATTTTCCACTATAAAAAGGACAGTAATAAAAAAGTGAACGAGAAAGAGCATTAAACTGTATTACGGGCACCTTAGACAAACTTATCTCTCAGTGTAAAGGTCACATTAGACCTGCATTGTTTCGTGGCCGTCGGTGGTGCTCGCCTCTTGTACTTGAGATCCTGGGTTCCATCGCTGCTCTAACCACCTTCAAATTTTTTTCGACGGGGGTCACGGCGCCACTATCGAGTATATAGCCATGAAAAAGCTTCTCAAAATACCGTTCGGAATCGGTGTAAAACTGCAGGTCCCAATCAGTGAGTGAAAACTGGAAAGCGCACAGCTCAGTGATTGTGAGAAGTTCTCCCCGGGTCCCTTCATGGGATGTAATGGGAAACCATTTTTTTTTTTTTTTGTTTCGCCTTAAGGGCACCTTAGACCTGCGGGAACCTTAGACCAACTTATCTCTCAGTGTAAAGGTCACATTAGACCTGCGGACCAGTCGGCCGACTATCTGTCAGGCCGACTTTTGTGTCGGGCATTGTTTCGCCTTACACTAGCCGACTTTCCGGCCGACTTTCTGAAAATCAAACTAGTTTTGATTTTTGCCCGACTTCACCTTACACCGGGAGATGAGTCGGCCCGAGTCGAAAGTCGGCCCAACAATCCGCTGGTCTAAGGTGCCCTTTACATTAACCGACTTTCCGACCGACTTCGTGAAAATCAAACTAGTTTTGATTTTTGCCCAACTAGTCGGCCGACTTCCCGACCGCATCTTAAGGGCACCTTAGACCTGCGGACCAGTCGGCCGACTTTTGTGTCGGGAATTGTTTCGCCGTACATTAGTCGACTTTCTGGCCGACTGGGAGTTGAGTCCGCCCGACAATCCGCTGGTCTAAGGTGCCCTTAAGGTAAGCAATTCAGATAGCAACTAAGCACAATCGACAGAATTATTCAAAATACGATGAAGAAACATTAAAGATATGAGATATGAGCAGACATCTACTCTCATAAGATGGAAGTGAACCAGGAAAATTTAAAGAGATTTAATGCAAATTTAGTAACAGACATTAGAACCTTTTCAATACGATTTGCTCTTTTGAATTTCAATTGATGTTTTCAAATCTTAATTTGAGGTATTTTGAATTTAGATTTCAATAAATTTTTCTTTCAATTGATCGATGTCAGTTAAATTTCAGTTTCATGTCTTTTAAATTTCGATTTATAGTATAAATTTTAAATTACAATTGATGAGTTTTCGTTTGGGACATTTGAATTTCAATCGGTATCTTTTGAACTTCAATTGATAACCTTCAAAATTTCAATTGGCTTCTTTTCAATATTAATTGCAGTCTATTGATTTTCAATTGATGATTTTCAAATATTAATTTATTTGAATTACAATTTATAACTTCAATTTCAATTGACGTTTTCCAAATATTAATTTATTTGAATTATAATTTATGACTTGAATTTCAACAAGTTTTTATTTTTAAATTTCAATTGATATATTTTAAGTTCATTTGATATCTTTAACATTTGAATTGGTATCTTTCATATTTCAACTGATTTTTTTTCAAATTTAATTGACGTCCCTGAATTGAATTTCTTAAAATTTCAATGGATGTCTTTTAAATTTCAACTGACTGCGGTTAAATTTCAATTGATGGTTTTTAGTGGCAATTGATGTACATATTTTAAATATCAATTGATGTCTTTAAAATTTGAATTTTTTCTTATTTTCAGTTGACGTCTCTTCAATTGCAATTGATGCCTTTTAAATTTAAAGTTGAGGTATTTTAAATTTCAATTGATGATTTTGCATTACTAATGGAAATTTCAAACGTCTTGATTATTTTTAAAATTAAATTGATATTTTTGAATTTATATTGAAAATGTTGTAGTATAGAATGCTTGTAAAAAAAAATTAAAGCTTAACAAAAACATCCTCGTTTGCTATATCAAGGGATGTGCGATAATTTAATTAATTAATCAAACAACCCTATTAATCAAATAAGTGATGAATCATACATTTTGATTAATAATACTTCCGATTTATCGAATAATCTGCATTTTGATTGATCAATATTCATTATTAATTGATTAATCTAAAAAGTGATTAATCAAAAACTAGAATACTCGTCGAGCAATTCATATTTTTAGGTTTTCTCAGTCTGAAATTTTTCAATAACGTTCTTCCTACTTAAAATTTTCAAATGTTTCCATTTGTTTGTATAGTATTTTATGTATTTTTATATTTTCCTAATTTTATTTAAGTGATGAATAAAATTATTCAAATATGATTAATCAATATTCCAAATTAATCATAATTTTGATTAACCAGCATTGCTGATTATTCGATTGCCTGACACTAAGCCTCCATATTCGTAAAGAAAAGTTAGTCAACGATTGTCTAACTGGAATGTTTTAAGCCTAGGGCACTCGTTTGTCAAGAGTTGGTTCATATTGCTGAAAACGCACGGACTCAGTCAAAAAGTTTCATCTGATTTATGAAACAACAATACATTATTTCAAATGAACCAACGCAAACGAAAAGAAGCGAATCTAAACACTTTATCAGTAAATTTTCTTGCCTCATGAATGATCCCGTCTTTTTTCAATGTAGCATAATTCTATCTACTGTCTAACACTGATATGAACACGTCGGTTTTAGACAAATTCAACCCTGAGACGTTGGCCTGCCCAATCGCCCGATCTTAACAAAATTGAGAACTTGTGGGAGATCGTTAACACGAAAATCAACCGAGAAAATTGCAAAACAAAGGAAGATTTTTTTCGAAGCTATAAAAATAGCCTGGGAAGCAATATCACCGGATATAATTTATAATTTAATATCCTCTATGCCTAGAAGATATGCTTGTGTCATCTAGAATAAAGGATTCGCAACGAAATATTAATTTCAATATTTTTTTTAGTTTTCTCCACTTAGATTTAGTTTTCTCCACTTAGATTTTCTCCACCATTTTACATCGTTTTTCGATTTATCTATTATCTATATCTATAAATTTTTTTATCTATAAATTTCTGAATTCATTAGGTTTTTGTTTATCAATAATAAAGATATGTATAAATAAATTAAAAAAAACGACAAAATAAATTAATAACTTATTTTTTTTGAAAAAAATTACCTAGAAATTTTATGTCACCATTACTCCAGAACGCTTCATCCGATTTTGTTTAAAAAAATTTAGAAAAATCAACAATTACAATACCTTTAGTCTATACCTATGCTATTTCCCAAGATACGCAACAGTTTCGCAGTTATAGATAAAGTTATGAAGAAGAAAAAATAATTTTTTGCTTAAAAAATTAAAATTGTGTATTAAAATTTTTTTATAAAACCATCATTATAGGGGCAAAAAACTAATGATGCAGTTCGATTGGTAGGACCCGAATTAGTGTAAATCCGTTGAGTCCAATTTTGTTTCTTTTTTCGACTTTCACAGTGTAATTGTTAGTTATCGTATATGAAAGTTGGTGGCCGTTATGAATACAGAGGTAGAAATACAACGCTTTTTTATTTCCCATTACATACATTCAATGAAGGGATTGTGGAGAGATTCTCACAGCCAGTGAGCTGTGCGTTTTCTATTTTTACACTCATTGATTGTGACCTATAGTTTTACACAGATTCCAAACAGGATTTTGAGAAGCTTTTCGTGGCTAAATTCTCGATAGTATTCTCGCCGTCACTAGGCGCGGTGACCACCGTCGACAGAAATTTAAGGTGGCCATAGCAGGGACCAAACCCACGTTCTCATGTACAACAAATACCTAAATTAAAAGATGGTTATATATTATGTGCCTTATTCATAAAAGGATGTTAGCAATTTGAGAGACGTTTTTTGTATGATAAATCGTTTCTCAAACCTCTCATAACCTTTTATGAATAACGCCGCAAGTTATTTTCCCAAAACAAAAACCTTGTACACAAGAAAGCTTATGGACAAGTCAATCATCTCCCCTGCGAAGGCCGCGAATGAATTGTGAAAGATTTAAGAATTAGAAACTATATTTTGTATTGCACTTTTTTAGAAAACTTTTTGGGGATTTTTGTTGTTGTAAATTGGCAATTCAAAATATATAAAATATTTATTGTCAACTAACTATAAGTTACTATCTGCTGAAACAATAGATAGTTACAAATGATTAATTATTATTTAGAAATCTACTTTCCTACGCGTTTGTTCAACTACACAACTAATGCATTTTATTGGTGTAGAAAAAAAACCACTTCTGCTTTATAATTAAATAAAACTGTTAAAATAATATGTAATTTTCAGTTTCCCCGCTTTATTAACACGCTATAATTTTAATTTTCGTGCCCGCACTCCTCTGATCAATTTCTATCTGTTTATTTGTTAAAACACTTTGTATTTTACAGTTTCCTCGCTTGACTAACGTTAAATATTTCGTGCGCAAACCTTTTATCAATTTGCATCGTTTTTATTTAATTCATTAAATAAAAATAAAACACCGTTGTACCCCCCCCCCCCCCTTTTTTATACAGAATTATGTAATGAATACGTTTTTTTTTTTTTGTTTGTTTATTAAATATGGTTTCTAAACAATAAATTTGTATTTAAGTGGTTTGCTAAATGACGTTTCTCAGTCAGTCGCTCCCAAAAAATTAAAACAAAAAAAAAAGAAACACAAATAGGGAGATTTTACAAAAACAAAATGTGTATTTGAAGCCGAATTTATCATTAGCGGAGCGCAGAAATGGTACAATAAAAGCGCGCCAATGTTCAATTTAAAAATAAAAACAACATTTTGTTTGTTTTTTGTTTTAATCGTTTGATAACAATCACAATTTCCTAAAAAGGGTATAACTGTGCTGCTGCTGCTGCTGTCAAATCTCGAGAGTCTGACATCACACAATAGCAGACATTGTTGCAATGAATTAAAAAAAAAAAAACAACAAGGCTGCTGAATTATTTGTTAGGTGTTTTGTGAATTTGAAATGGAATTTTGGGTAGAGATTGGAACAAACAGGTAGAAATATGAATTCTCCAAAAAGCTGAGGACAAAAAGGCAAATCTAACATTCGGATTATAGCAATGGAATTAGATATGATTAATTGCGTTATATTTAAAAAAAAGAGTAAAAATAAATCAAAACATTGTTAATACATAATTAGAATTAAAGAATTTTTGTTACAACTTCTTTTTTTATAGAAACAAAATGTGGCGTTTTTTGTAGGCCGGCGGAGAAATGTGTTCGTACGATATGAACCAATTCTCATTGGATTCATAACATAAAACATACATGTAAATTATAAACACAATACAATTTGTCAATGGCCCTTGAAGACACACATCCCCTCGCTACTGAATACCGAAATATTCCATTGAAATTTCTTATTTTGATGACCTTTGATTCCTCACATCCATCAGCGTAAATATTTGTAAAAAAAAAAAAAAACAAAAAAGATGAAAAAGGAAATAATTTCTAAATTAATTAAAATGTTATATAGACATGTGTCAGTTCCAGAAACCATTAGCGCGGTAAGTGAAACTATTTTGCGGAAGCTGGTATGTTGCTCTCCATGAGAACATAACACAAACAACACATTTAAAGTCTTCCAAAACATTGTTGCGTGCCATGGAGAAGTTTATTCAAATGGAATAGAAAATAACATAAAACACATGTCAATCATTCGCACCAAACGATAGAACTGAGATAAACGCATTATACCAGGGGTTTGGAGTAGGAGTTTAGGTGTGGGGCTCTAGGAAATATGACAGAGTCGGAGGAGTATTTTGTAAAATTGGTAAATATTTGAGACACTGCAACATAGAAGCAGATAAGGAAACAATTCTACCCCGAATATGTCACTTGTTAGGCGTTAGTATTGCCCAGCACTGTCACACACATTTGTCAGTGTGAAATGTCTGTTTCTGCTTAAGACAAATTTTTACCAGCGTTGTGTTATAGGGTTAATAATTCGGTTATTGGTATCTTTAAACTGTTTTTTTATATTGACTTTAGTTTTGGAGTCGTCACGGTTCGGGCAAATTAATATGAATTAAGTCTGGTACATGGTGATATTATAAGTCATTAGTTGAAAGTTTCGAGCTGCTCTAACTTTGAAAATAGGGTTTACACTGTGTGTAGTTATAATTGTGGAGAATAATTTTATTGATTTGCAAAAAATTATTTACGTAGACATTTACGTTTACGTGTTTCCAAATTTTAATCAATTTTCAGTGCATTTCAACTTACATAGTTTGAATTTGAATTTATTTTCTATCATCCTATAAATTTCTATTAATTGGCATCATCTAAATTGCAATTGCTGTTCTTTGAATTTCAATTAATGTTGTTTAAATTTATATTGAATTTTTTAAAATTACAATTGCTGCTTCTGAGATTGTAATTGATAATTTTTTTAATTTTAATTGGTGTAGTATTTCAATAGTTTCTTTTTGTATATCAATTTCAATTGATAACATTTTTTTTGAATATCAATCGGTTTCATGTAGATTGCAATGGATGTTCTTTGCATTTCAACTTGTGTAGTTAAATTTCAATTGATTTTTCTTCATCCGATATCAATTAGTGTCTTTTAAATTGCAATTGATATCCGTTAAATAACAACTGATGAAGTTTACATTTCAATTGATTTTTCTTCAAATATAAATTGCTATATTTTAAATGGCAATGTTGTTCTTTGAACTACAACTAAAGTAGTCTAAATTTTCAATTAACATTTATTTAATTTCAATTGATATCTCCCCCGTGTAAAAAAGTTACGATTTGACTGAATTTTCGCTAATCTAATTAGACCTCAGTACTTCCGAAACTTGATCTTCGCAGGCATACTTAGGTTTCACTACACCCGAAAAATGGTTATGTCTAGTAGAATTAAATTACATCAGAACTGAACTATAATTGAAGAGGTTCTTATCAAAACTTCTTGTGTTTTTGCACAATTTGAGAAAATAGTTTTTGGCATAGAATACGTCTTACCTTACGGTATAGGGAGTCATGTCAGATTGTTATTGTTGTAATCTTTATTTCATTGATTATGAGGAAACGGCGAGATAACTTTTTTTAAAAATTTTTTTGTAGGTAAATGAAGATGTTATCTTTCGTTTGATATACATACATTTCATATTGGTTGATATCTTCCTAATATTTAAATTTCTCAAATGAAAATTGTTTAAACACATACACTCAAACACATGTGTGGTGTTTGGTTGAGTGTTTGAGTTTGTAGCGTGAACACAAACTATGCTGCTGTTTCAGTGTGGACACAAACCTTCGGCTGTTGTTTTGATTGATGAAATATTGAAATTTCGTATATTTACTTATGTATTTAAGTGAAACAAAATGTTAAATGTGAATTTGAATTTAACATGGATATATAATTATAAAAAATATATGAAAAAATTAATTCATACATTTTTATGTTAAATGAAAGTAAGCAAAATAACAATGCTGCTTGATGCTGTTTGACAGCAGCTGACAGTTGACGTTTATCATTTATTGTTATATATGTTTTCTGTCTTATAGGATGGCGTATTCTACGTTAAACTTAATGGCCGTGTCTCTGACACAGCCTGCAGGGACAGTCCGTGGCCGAAGGCCTTGGACAACTGTCTGCTGTTTTTTTTTTTTAGGAATACAACTTTTTACGAAAATTGTATTCTTTTTTTCAGGTGTATTTATAGAGTTTTGGGCCAATTTCATTTTCGCTGAGTTTTTATTTCAATGCTACCAAACAAAAGAAATAGTTCTGTTGAAAATGGAAGACAAGTTTTGAAAAGCACCTCCTTAATTAGATTTAAAATTTCATTCCAAATTTGTCCCGGTCAGATATAATTGGATCTTACATGGTACATAAGGTTAAATCGAGGTTTGTGTAAGAAATTATTCCTCTTATTATTATATCTCACAAAAAATTCAATTAATTATATAGGCCGGGAAAAACTTGAAATCAAATTAAACTTAATTACAGTTATAGATCAGGTCTGATCAAATTTGAGCCTATTAGACATAACCACAATTCTGATCTATTTAGGTTTTCTACATCCTATCCTATCAATTGCAATTAAAATGCTTTCGAAATTTCAAATGGAATAGTCAAATTTGAATTGATTTTTTATTGAAATTAAATTGATAATCTTTGAATTAAGGGGCCCTTAGACCTGTGGATAAGTTGCTCGACTTCAAGTTGACATCAACTTCGATAACTAGACATCAACTTCGATTTTGCCCTTACACTCTCAAACTAGTAGAGGCAGCTTCATTTTCTCGTCAGATGTCGAAATGAAAGGTGGTGACGCACTGCGAAAATTTGACAAATTTTACGAAAAAACGCAATTTTTATTTTCTTTAAATATTTATAAATAACACTACAAATCATATTTATTTAGTTTATATTTTTCCGCTAAAGTTTCCTCATGAATGTTTCTCATAGAAATGCGTATGAAAGTTGGTACAACTTCCCCTTACACTGCTGGATAAGTTGATATCAACTTAAAAAAATCAACAACTACATCAACTAGTTTGTACAAACCACCAACTTCACTTTACATCATGGATAAGTTGATGTCATCTTGAAGTCGCTGCAACTTATCCACAGGTCTAAGGGTCCCTTTACAGTTGGAAATGGGTGCAGTTCTACTGAATGCACTATTTTCCCCAAATTTTAATTTTCGCCACTTTTTAAATTGAAAATTGGGAAGCAATTTTGGTCAGACATGTGCCCCGGAAGACGTTGCACAATATTTTTTTTATTCTTTTGTTGTACAAATTTTTAGTCGGCTGTCGGTGGTGCTCGACTCTTGTAACTACATGAGAATGTATGTTCGATTCCTGCTCTGAACACCTTACATTTCTGTCGATGTTGGTCATCTCGCTTAGTGACTTATACTCTATCGAGCACTTGGCCATTAAAAATGTTTCTCAAAATACCGTTCGGAACTGGAGTAAAACTGCGATAAGATCCACCCTCTATTACTTCATGGGATATAATGGGAAACTATAAATATTATAAATAAATGGTTTTCCATTACATCCCATGAAGGATTGGGGAGAGCTTCCCACAACCATTGATCTGTGCGCTTTCTAGGTTTTACACTCACTGATTGTGACCTACAGTTTAGCACCGGTTCCGAACGGTATTTTGAGAAGCTTTTTCATGGCTTAATACTAGAATTATTACTACTACCAAAATCTAGGTTGTACAACAACAAATGTTTCAAGAACAATTTTTTTTTGCCTCCCAAATGTTTCAAGAACAATTTTTTTTTGCCTCCTAAACAGTTTGAAAGTCTCGCGACGGACCATCATCAATTGAAGAATTGGTAGATACACTCTTTGCTGGGACATGTCTGAGGAAAATATCTAAATTCACATTTTTCTTTTGTACATAAAAATAATCGAGCAGAGCATTTCTGAACTATGTTACATATGTACAAATGTAAATATTGAACGCCTGAGTAGACATATAAATTCCCAATAGATTTCTTGAAAATCTCCAATAGAATTTTCTTTCGCGTCAAGAGGAAACATCATTAAATTTAACATAAAACAGATGTGGGGAAAACTACAACTATAACTCACACATTTTTCACTTAAACCAAGAGTGGGGGAAAGTAGACATGGATGGGCGCAGTAAAGGCAACACAGCCACATCGATATTTCACTATACAACATGTTCTACTTTTCTGTGCAGCCAACAACCACACCCTTTGGGAGGATATGGATTTTAGCACCCTCTTAAAGAGGGTGGGAGAAACGATGATCATGACTAGCAAGTCGGTGGTGTTAATGGCAACCTAAAAAAGTCTTCCCAAAACAACTGGAAAAAGTACCTTATCATGTGTTAAATGATAGTGCTGGCTTTTTGGAATCCACACAGTTGTTACGGTAAAAACTCCCCTCTGGTGTTGTGAATTATTCCAGGGTTGCAGAGTATTTTTGTGTATCGCTCGCTGGTCACAGATGAGGGTGTGTTTTAAGTTAGGAAGGACATTGAGGTCTTATTAGACGTGAAACCTGAGATTTTGTGTTTGACAGATTTTGTGAACATATGTTGTTCAGTTTTCGTAGGTAGACAGGAAAGTCAGGGTTGGTTTCAAATCCAAATCCAAAATATTTGGTTAAGAGAAACGAAAAACAGGCGGGAAGGACTGTAACGGGGATAATTACAAAGGAAAGAAGGTAAAACAAAAAGTAAATACGAAAACAAAAAAGGGAAACAGAAAACCCACCCTTAAAGTGTAAGAAATCTTATAGACTTCAACTTCTTGGTAAAACCTCAATCAGGTGTCTCAAGGATTCTTAAGGCTGTTTGAAAAGGAATTCCTATTGGACTTGGTTGCCTATATGTAATTGTGTAAGGTCAGCTCTCCTTTGTTATCAAAGACAAGTGCTAGTGGGTTTGATTTCTACAGATAACAAAATCCCGCGCTTTTTCTCAAATCAGATCAGGTTTGTTTGTTAGGGTTTAAGAGTTAAATTCATTTACCTGTTAACAAGGACTGGCGGGCATAAGGTTTTTGACGCTCCGTGATGCCGAACAATGGTGATGACGATGATGTCGTTGTCGATGATGGCGGTGTTAAGGCCTCGTCGCCACAACATCTACGCACTATCTTGCTGACGCCACCGCAACTTTGGAGCTGTTGGATTTTAGCATTGGGCGGTGTGATTTCATTGGGCCTATTCAAATTGCACTCCTCCTTTCGCAGACGCTGTTCGTGTTGCTTCAATTCACGGGCAATCAATGTGGGCAACTGTTGTTGCTGCGTTGGCTGCTCCTGTCTGTTGGCAGCCGGTAGTGTTGTGGGCTGCTTTTGCTTGATTACAGGGCTGGTAGTCAACAACTTCATGTCAATGTTGTAACGCTGGAAAACATACGAATGTTGGCGTCTTGTTTCCTGCTGGAACAGATGATTAATCTCGCCCGGCTCGGGCGAACCAAACAAATTGCGACTCACTCCCTGTACCTTTTCCATGGGTGGGCGTCTGGGTGGGGTTTGTTGTAAAGCAGAGGTGGGTGCAGCTCCTCCAGTGGCGGCTGCAGCCGAGGAGCCAGAGCCGGCTGAGCGGGGCAAACCCATAAGTTGGACCCGACAGGGAAAGAATTCAACGCTACTGGCTGTCATCGTTAGTACTTGTCTTCTGGCTTGCAACTTTTCTTTTCACAACACAAATTTATGAAAAATTTCACTTTTTGTCAGGTTTTTTTTGCGAATTTAATTTATTTTAACTTTTTCGTTTTTTCAGTAAATCTAGACTTCTTTCATCATTTTCTATTTAATATCATGAATTATTTATCAGACTGCATTTCTGGTCAAACACAAATAATTTATACAATGCAATTTCTTTCGTTAATTCTTCTATTTCAGTTTGAATTCATTTCTTTTTTTTGCTTGATTTCCTTTTGCTCTTTTCACTTTTCTCACAGAGTTTGAGTTTTCACAAAATTTTCTTCTATTTTATTTGTGTTTTCTTCACTACTCGCGTAAATTATTTCTTTTTGTTTTCTCTTTTTGCACCCAACTTGAAGAAGTTAAAAAAAAAAACGTCACTCGCTCACGTACGTTCACGTATTGTGCGCTCGATACGTCCACACACAACGAAAGTTAAACAACGAATGTGATAAACAGAAAAATTTTCTGTATACTGTACTTTTTGTGATTTTCGTAAATTTCTTCTTTTCTCCCTTTCGTCGGTTGTTTCGTTTCCACGGTTTTTTTTCTGTATACTCGTATGTTGTGTGCCAACGTGCGTACTCTGTCACACTTGCAGTGTGTTGGTATATCTTTCTCCTTTTGCCTGTGCAATGTTGCCATATCTTGTTGTTGTATTTAACAGCAGGCACTGTTGTTGGTAGGGGGTTAACAGAGTGAATTAAAAATTATAGAGAGAGAGTGCAAGACTGAGAGAATTTAATTTGATGGCCAAACAGAGAAAATGAGAAGGTTGCAAAATTGTTTTAATTCTTAATTTGCTCTTTATCAGGGGTATTAGTTTAAGTGTTGGTAAGGCGTATGCATTAGTTTTCAGGGGTTAATGTGAAATGCAGTCGATATTGTTGGTTTGCGTTTTTGCATGGCTCTGTGAACAGTGACATGACAGTGAGGGGAAAATGTACATTTGCGTTGTAGACCCAAAATGTTAGGGATTAATGTTAAAGTTCTAAAACTGTTACGGGGAAACACAACAAATAAACATAATATGTAATTGTTTTCCTGCAGAAATTAACATTTCATTGTGTGAAGATAAAACTATTTCACAATAAAATGAAAAACCAATCATTTTTCATTTAGAAATCTTTTCATTTAGAAGGCCTTGAAAGCTTATAGTATGAACATCTCATACATTAACATTCAGAAGAAAAACTATTATTGTATTGAAAGTTTTTAATTATGAACTGCAACGAGATTCTGTTGCTTTTTAACGGTAACAACCATAGACGAATAGATACATTTATTCTCTCATCTGACGTTTAATTTCACACCCTTCGTCATAGGTTTGTGGAAATGAGAAAAATTAAATTTAAAATTATCTTACAACAGGTGGCGTTACAAAATATGTTCACTTAACTTTTTCACGTCGTTTTGGTGTAGAACTGAAAAATTTAAATATATTTTGCTTTTTTTTTGTTGACTTTTATCGTTGGTATACATTTGTATTGTATTTAACACAACTAGTTTTCCACAAAAACACGAAATTCGGTTGTTGTTCCTTTGTTGTGCGTTGTTTACTATTGCCTCTATCTGGTATTATTGAACCCATGTTTTCCACCATCCTATGTTTACTTTCCACCGTACCTATGACGTTTAATTTATTGAGAGAATAAATGTATCTATGTACATACTTACTTATGTATTCGTCTATGGTAACAACTCTGTATTTAAGTTGATAAACTAGGGAAATTTTGCATTGAAATTTTATGAATTTTGACAATTTATTTACCGTCTTATATTGTTAAAATGCTACAGGATTCTGGTGCGGTTTTGATCAAGAATATCGATGTGTGTTAAATATTGTTAATTGGCTTAAATTTATAAAACTTACAAATTATTTCAATTATAGAGGCTTTGCTTAAGCCCCGTATTCAGTTCTTACGAAATTTTCGTATACAATGTTGTCATTTATCTCTAAACGGAAAATTTTGTTACAGAGAGTTACCACATATCTCTGATTTACCTTGCAAATATTTCATTAATAATTCATCTCTGCACTCCCATTTTATTTTTAACGCGTGTGTTATTACTTTTGTTTACTAAAGTAATCGAAATGTCAAAATTCCGGTCCCAAACAATTGTTTTCGTACGAAATAACTTCGCCGTAACAACCTTGTACTTTATTTTGCCTACGAAATTTTCGCAAGAGCTGAGTACCAACCAAATGAAAAGTGAGCGAAATTTTCGGTTCATGAAAATCCCGGTATTCAGTTTTTATGAAATTTTGGGTGCCATAAAAAGTATGTGTATAAAAAATAACGAAAATTTCATGAACCCAAAACTTCTCTCACTTTTCATTTGCTTGGTACTTAGCTCTACCCGAAAATTTCATAACTCTCCGCAACAAATTTTTCCGTTTAGAGATAAATGACAAAATTTCGCAAAGTCGGCCCGCCATTCCGCTGGTCTAAGGCGCCCTTAAGGGTGTACTACAGTTTTTTTTTTATTTTTGGCGGGATATTGAAGATCTGATTCCGGGAACGTCAGACTTGTTTTACACGAGGCTACTTACACAAAGTTCCCTACCGGTCGTTGAAGTTTCTATTCCTAGTAAATTTGGGTAATTTTTTTTATTTCTTTGGTCAATACAGGGCTCAAACTACTTGTCATGCTGAGCATAAATAGAAAAATATATTTTTGAACTTGAACATTTTTTTTACGGCAGCATTATGAAATTTCATGCATTCGTACCTAGTTTTCTTTCCCAATTTCACAAATAAATTTTCAATTTACTTAATATTGTGTTTTACATAAAAATACTATCAAATTATGGACGAAATATAATTAAAGGCTAATCGACGAACTACACTGAGAAATACGCGAAAAATCGGGCAAAAAAAATTGAGCCTTTTATTGACCAAAAAAATGTTCATGAACCGAAAATTTCGGCAACTTTTCATTTGCTTGGTACTTAGCTCTCTGCGAAAATATCGTAGGCAAAATCAATTACAGGGCTGTTAGGCCAAAAGTTATTTCGTACGAAAACAACTGTTTGATAATTGTTTGGAACCGGAATTTTGACTTCTTAGCAATCAGAAAGAAGTAACAGCACATGTGTTAAAAATAAAAGTGATGTCGTATTAAAGACATCCATTGGTTAAAGTCTCTCATAGAGGTAACTAAGTTATTATTTTTCCGATTGGACGCACCGCACCGGTTTTTTATTTCAGCGCTTTTCATATTTTGATGATTTTTTGATCAGAATATCTTCCATACGATATGGCCATCCTTAGAAACTCGTAAAAAATAGTTTTGTTTTCGATTGGACACTCCGTTTCCGAGATATTGGCATAGGGGCGTTTTAGAGATTTTTGATCCCAAAAATTTTGGTTTTAACGATTTTTTAAAAATAAAAGTGATGCCGCATTGAAGACATCCATAGGGGAAAATTTCCAGTGTCGAAATAATTTCCGATCCAGTGTCGAAATAATTTCCGATTAAAATTTGTACCAGAAAATAAAAACGCAAACAAAATCAATGTGAAGAAAATTTAACCACGTCGAATATATAAACATGTAAATTTTTTATAAATTAATTTATTTTGGAGTGTATTTGCTTCTCTTAGTCGATCTTTGGCATACTGGAAGTATTTTTTACTGCGGCACTCCATCACTTCCAATCGGATCCGAGAAAACGAAATCTGATGTTCCGGACTCAAACCGGATCCGAATCGAATCAGCATAAGCGGAATCCGACGCGTCGGACTCAAATCGGACCCGAGTCGGACTTTGTGCTTCTTGGGAATATGCATTCTTCGCTGGCTGATATCTATACACTTCGTAGTTTTTTTCACAACTTTGTTTATAATTTTTTGTTTAAAATAATAGTTTTGCCGTAAAGTCCTCGTGTAACATTCAAATATATGTCGTTTCTCTTTAATAGCAAAGCCTCTTGTGAAAAATCGAATACATAACTTTGTAACAAGTGTTTTTGTAACAGAAACTAAATTATGATTACAGTGACTAATATTTGAACACGAATTCTAATGTCGTACTTTTTATTATGTAGTTGTATCTTCCATTTCAGATGAATCAGGTTTCACAAATATGTACTCAAATTGGTTAATATAACTTGCTACTACCACTAGTATTTAGTAAGACCTATTTTTAATCTATCAATAACATCGACAAATAATTCTGATGTTTGACAATTATGAATTCTAATCAAAATATAGACTTTAGCATGGAATTTCCAATGCCTGAATTGATTTCCAACTAATCTTTTTTACACCACTACGTGATAAAAGACCAAAAAAAAAACGATCCGTGTCTCCCAGTTTTGCCCAGTCATGCACTTTTTTTATGAGCCTCCAAAGATTTGGGGCCTCGGTGTCATTTTTGCATATCTTGCAAACCGTTCGGAATTTTGATTTACTCTCTGCGGAAAAGTTGTAGCTCTTGTCATAAAGATAAAAAATGAAATTCATCTTCAAGGTGAAAATCGCTTTCTTTAATAATTCGATCGCAAACTTTAAATAATTCGAGTTTTTACCTTTTTCCCCTGTTCAGGTCCATAGGTAGCAAACCGTTCAAAATTCAAGGAAACAATGAACTACAACAACTTTCTAGAACATATGAACATCCTAGAAATGATTCTTAATACCGTTTAGGTAGCGCTTATGTAGCGTTTAGGTAGCCGCAAAAGTAAGAAATTTTTGACCTTGAAGATGAAGTTTTTTTGATTCTATATGTTCACAATTTTTGTTTTTGTGACAAGAGCAACAACTTTCCCTTAGAGAGTTGATCAAAATTCCGAACGGTTTGCAAGATATGAGCCTTTTTTGCAAAAATTACACCGAGGCCCCAAATCTTTGGGGGCCAATAAAAAAAGTCCATGATTTTTGGCAAAACTGGGAGACACGGGTCTTTTTTTTTGGTATTTTATCACGTAGTGGTGTCCGTATATGGTTATATTTCCATGACTTAAAAAATTACACACAGTGTAATTATAGAGTGAAAATGTCCGTACAACAGAAGCCTTTTTTGTCAAATGCGTGTCCGCGTCCGCTCAAGAGAGAGTCCATTCAAGGGAGAGCTACTACAATGATTTTCTTATGGCACGTTGCCGGGACCAAGCAACAGTGTCCGTCCAAAGGGGGTGTCCGCGCAATGGAGGTGTCCGTTATGGGAGATTTCACTGTATTTGTCTTTTTTTTTTTGATTTTTGTTTTGGTAATTGTTCTATGTGGTTGCAGCTTCTTTTCTTCAACTGAGTTAAGTAATTTTCATTAATATAAATTCATTTGAAATTTGTGTAATAAAATATAACTTTGTGTTGCAGCTTACCTTTAGTGTAAAATATGAGTCCAAAAATAAGTGGAATATCCAAACGGACGGCAAACTGCAAAAGTCCAAAAAATATCAACAAAATGTTTTATTGTTTACATACACAAAATTCTTCTTCTTGTTTTTCATTGCTGTTCTCAAAAGCCAACACAATCTAAACTTAGTTTAACTCGCACAAATTGGAGAGTTAAACGTAGTTTTACCTTTGACTGAAAAAATTAAAATCTGGTTTAAGCGTAGTTTAACTCATATCCGAAGATGATCTCCGACTGAAAAACTGGCCATTACAGTATCAAACGCCTTAGAAAAGTCTGTGTAAATAATATCACATTGGGACGCTCCTTCCATGGAACGACTAACGTCACGTGTTAATAACATTAAAATTTGTCATAGTAAATCTACCAAGCATAAATCCATGTCGATATGGTGAAATTGTATCATTAACAAGTTCAAAAAGTTTATTCTTCAATATGATGTCAAATATTTTAGGAAATAAGCATTGCATAAACTATTGGTCTGTAGTTTGAACGAAAGAAGTAAACGTTTTATTGAAATGTAGACAAACAAAAGCAGCTGATACAATGAATATGTTCCAAAAGAATACAATAATTCGAAATAGCGAGTATTTTTTATGAAGCAGTAATTTTTTCTCAATTTCGATTAATCGTATAAAATTAATCGATTTATTCGTTATGCGAAATTTTAAATTTTTAAACTGTTCGATCGAATAATGGTACAAAATATTCCGGTTAACGATTAATCGATTGAATACCCTAATCATATAGTTTTATTGGAAATAACAAATATGTATTCCCTTTACTTATGGCACACGATTTCATTCATGTGGCTCCCGCGGCTGGCAGTAACAGTAGCTCATCCTGTCAGTCCAATTTTTCAAGATTTTGTTGACGATTTCTGTTTCTATCTCACGAATGGCTCGCACGATATTAGTCTTACGGGTGTGATGTTGCAATACAAAATTGGAAGTAAAGGGATCAAACAAACCAATAAAAATTTATGCGTTCATTGATTTCTATGATTTATGTCTCATTTTGTTCATAGTTTATGTGACTTTACGTGAAAGTAATAAGACTTGACACTTTTTCCCGTTTTGGATTTTTCATTATTTTTAAAACTAAAAAATTTAAATTTTTTAGGCAAAAAATTAATATTTTTTCCACATCAATTTAGTTATAACTGCAAAACTGTCGATTATGTAGAGAAACAGTATATCAATAGATTAAAGGAATTTTAATTCTTAATTTTTTTAAGTCTCTTGCAGCAAAATCGGACTAGTTGTTCGTGAGTTATGTGAAACAAAAGATCCCCAAACGTGACAAATTCCCCTATACAATATTTACTAACTTCAAATCGATATATGTATCTCGATTTGTAGGCGTGACCCAGCGAAACGCCGTAACACGTATAACTTTGTTTTGACACGTATAACTTTTCCCGGTAGTCGGAAGCCACGTCGATTTTGGTTGTCGCACAGTGTAATCAATATTGCGAACAGAAAAATTCCATCAGTGTCAAAATAACATACTGTTGCTGGGCTCTCAAAAAGCTCAACTTTTCAGGAGACTTAGGGCGAGTTTCACACTCTCCATTTAAAAGCTCACAGAAAATTTTCAAATTAAATGACATTTAAATGACAAGCATCGGGCATTTAAAGTACATTTAAATGGTGAATTTCCAGCTGTGAAACTTTTTCTTAGAACATTTGTTCGACTACGTAGACTTTAGTAGTACTGTTAACTTCTAAACCAATGCAGATATCTGGAAATGACTTTCTGGGTACGGTTATGACTAAAAAGACTGAACAATAGTGCAATGAAACAAAGTTTGTAAAAATTACACATAGCGCATTTTGAAGGCACAGCGACGATATGGTTTAAAAAGATATCTGTATACCTATTCATATAAAATATTTTTTTTAATCATAGTTTCCTGTGTCCGAACTGTGGGACCTCGATGACAATGCCTTCTTTTGGTTGTCCCACGATTTTCAAAAATTTTATGACGCTCATTCTAATGCATGTGCTCGGAGGAGCGTCGTCAACGGTGCACCTAAACTCTCTTTGGGCGAAAATGGCTAACTCCAAGGCACGATGGTTTTCCATTACATTCCACGAAAGGATTGGGGGAGTTTCTCGCAAGCATTGAGCCGTGCGATTTCTAGTTTTATACTCAGTGATTGTGACCTACAGATTTACATCGGTTCCGAGCGGTGTTTTTTCATGGCTAAGTACTCGATAGTGTCACTAATGGCCAGTTTTTCGGTCAGTGGTGATCTTCAATTCTGGGTTAAATTCTGGTTAAACATCGAAATGTGTTTTTTAGTCATTGTTTAACTATGACTTAACCCACATTGTTGGTTGGTTATCGTTTAGTCAGAACATAGAATAATACATACCATAGAAGCTTTTATTCGCTCAATAAATTAAACGTCATAGGTACGATGGAAAGTAAACATTGGATGGTAGAAAATATGGGTTCAATAATACCAGATGGTGGCAATAGTATACAGCGATCCACAAAGGAACAACAACCGAATTTCGTGTTTTTGTGCCAAACTAGTTGTGTTAAATACATAAACATATTTTGTAACTCCACCTGGTGTAAGATAATTTTAAATTTAATTGCTCTCATTTCCACAAACCTACGATGAAGAGTGTGAAATGAAACGTCAGATGAGAGAATAAGTTTATCTACATATGTACGTACTATGTATTATTCTATGAGTCAGAACAATATGATTTTGACAATCAAATTACTGACTGTCAAAGTGAAAAATGTTAGATTGTATAAAATATATACTTCTGTTTTGCGTATTTGTACACATACGTTGAGTCTAGATCGTTAAATGATTGCGCCTATATAGTTTTTACACTTTTTTGTTAAAATAACTTCGATTTTAAGCAACTATTTCTTATTTTACATAATTCAATTTTGTTAGTTCCTCTTAGTTGTTTTGGTATTTATCCCAAACCAGTTGGTTCTTCCAATAAAAATACAAGGGTTGCCATAATCGTTAACAATATGGCGACTTACATTAACTCATCACTGAAAAACAAAATGGAAAGTTAACCTCAAATTAACTTTCATCGAAAGAAATGTAAGGGGGTCACAGCAGGGATCGAACCCACGACCTCGTGCGCAATTGTCGCACACACTACCATTGCACCAGCGACTACCAGAGCATGATAGTGGCACACAATTCTTGTTTCATCATCCTAATCATCCATTTCCCTTAAATGCAAAGACAAAATCAAACAAACAAAATGAAATTGAAACCGATAAATGTTTTCATATAATTTTACTTATAATCTATTTTTACAGCATTTAGTACATTTTCTCAATTTAGGTTTGGAACATAACAGATGTTCAGATGCTCAAAAAATTACTTGAGGTGTCTGGGGACACCCGGTTGGAACGAAGTTCCTTTCGCTATGTAGTATGTACTAGTTAGTTCCAACACACCTAAGGCGCCTGTTGAAAAATACTGTAATTTATATGGATCTTGTAAAATGATAAACTTCTGTTAAGAAATTTTTTATTTATTGAATGTATTTTTAAAAAAAAAGTATATTATTAGGCCCCTTTTGTAAGAATATGTATTATATTTTCCCGAAAAGGTCATTTCTTTGATGAGAGGTACTTGTTTTATTAAAATAAACAAAATAGATTAGGGAGAGCCCGGTAAAGGATTAGGGAGAGCTTTTCACAATAAAATGTAGTTTTTTTAAGATAAGGCAATTTGTTGTAAGATAATGTACTTTTTTAAGAGAAGGTACTTATTTAAAAAATTACTTTTTTTAAGAAAATGTACTTTTTGCAAAAAAATTTACTTTTTTAAGCAAAGGTACTTCTTGAAGATTTTATTTTTTTAAACGTCTTTCACTTTGGCTTTTCTAAATTTACTTTTTATTCGGTTCAAACTACAATATGTAATAAACAGGCTCCATCTAGAAAATTTCCCATTAAACAACAAATATGTTAGTCTGGACACAAACCAAAAGTACGAGTGTTAAAGTGCTGCCAAATATAATTCCATGCTGAGGGTTGTGTTTCATGGATTTGCCAGTCTTGCACTTTGGTTTTTCTAAGTTTTACTTTTTATGGGGTATAAAACTACAATATTTAATACACAGGCCCCACCTAGAAAACTTCCCTTTAAACCAAACCAAACCAAAAGTACCCAATATAGTTGATAATAATGGGTTGTAATAAAGTGGTTAAAAAAAAGTTGTTTAAAAATTTTTCATTTGGCCCCCATCCCACAACGTGTGATAAGGAACTTCGTTCCAAAAACTTGTATTTTTTTTGGTAGCAACATTGATCAACCACCCTGTAGATCACGAGGATTTGTTTTTTATGATTTTGTTTTATAAACCAGACGGTCCAAAAATTCAAAATGGTAAATTTCGACTGTAATATAAAATTTTCATATTAAATGACAAGCATCGGGCATTTAAAGTACATTTAAATGGTGAATTTTCAACTGTGAAACTGGCCATTGAAAAACGAAATTTTTTCTGAGAACATTTGTTCGACTATGTACATAGACTTTAGTAGTACTGTTAACTTCTAAACCAATGCAGATATCGGGAAATGACTTTCTGGGTACGGTTATGACTAAAAAGACTGAACAATAGTGCAATAAAACAAAGTTTGTAAAAATTACACATAGCTCATTTTGAAGGCACAACGACGATATGGTTTATACGTAATATAATGAACTTGATATTAATGGCTTCAAAATTTTCTCTTCACATCGATCTACGAATAAGATTTCGCAATCTCTCACTGTATCGAAATTTTTTGCAAAAATCCTAGAGTTTACACAGAAACTGTACATTTTACAAACTGTACAGTGGCTTTTAATTTGCACACAAGTCATCAAAAATAAATTAAACAATTAAATTTTAGTTAAATAAATATGTATAAAATACAAATTGCTTTAATATTAATTTATAGCAAATGACCACGTACTGTTATCAGGCATAAACATGAATACAAATGTAAAAAAGAAAACATTCAAATCAAACACATGTACGTTCATATTTACAGCACTGTTAAGTTCCATAACATTGTTTATCCATATTCTGGTCCCGCTCGAAAGGACAAGCAAAAGGCAGTAGTAGTACTTGCACGTTTTTTTCTTGCTTTGTTTTGATCGTCGTATTTCGTTTGGTTCCCCAAAAAAGAAGACGAAACAAAACAAAAACATAAACCAAATCCAAACGTCTTTACCAAATGTTTTTCATGCGATTGTTTTTGCTCGCCTCCAACGAGTATACGTGTGTTTGTGTTTTTGCTTTTACTTGGTGCACGAGTTGGCTCTCTTGTATTATTTTTTTGTGGGTTTGTGCCTGCTTTTGCAAATCAAATACAAAACGTGATGTTATTTTACTTTTCAAACAAACACACACGCAAACAAACCATACTACAGTGTTTTTGTGTTTTGCTTTTTGCGAGTACCGGTAAACGACGACAACAATAATATTTGTTACTCGTGCTTTTGTTATTATGCGTCCGCTGTTGTTGTTGCTGCTGTAATTAGTGTCATTGTTAATGAAATTTCGCGATTAGTAGACGACGGTGGAGGTGAAACAAAGTTGTTGGAGTGGCGTCATTGTTTCTCACTTGGTAAATGAATAAATTAAAATTATAAATAAAAGTGAAAACCAATTTGTTTTTATTGGGGAAAAAGTGAATAAAAGAATGAAATGGTTTAATGCGCTATAGAAATATATGTAATTAAAATTCCTCGGGTAGACACCGGCGGTCGTGAGTGTGTTCTCTTTTTTCAAATCGTGTTTAATTTCGGTTGCAACGAATTCAAAAAAGAAAGTGAATTATCGGGGTGTGATTGATGATTGTGATCGGGAAAAGTGTTTTGTAAATGACTTGAATAGAAAATGATGTTCTGAAAATATGTTATCTCTTACTGTGATCCAATTACTAAAAGTATCTCTTGGGGGAAGTTGTAAAGTAAAGCGACGGCCTTTCGTAGAATGATTAAAGACAAAACGGCAACACCAACAACAACAATAACAACGGCAATGAATGACCGTGTTTCGTTTGTAAGAAGAGCGATCTGATTATTATCGTGTTGTTATTTTGTTTTTCTTGGTGTGGTAGTTTGTAATATTAAACTTTTTGGGGATTCCCTTCTGGAATGCCACGAATTGTAAACGTGAAAAAGAAAACAGTATCGAATCGTGTACGAGTTTTAACGTTATGCTGAGTCATACGTAGTGGCTCGTGGGCTACTGTGTATATGAAAAGTGAAATTAAAGTGCATTGTTGTTTGTGTGTTTGTGAAGGTCGAACGTGTAATTGTCGATTCATCGAAGAAAAAAAAAACGCTGAAATACTCAACGGATTGGTAAGTAGTATTTTGCAATTAAGTACAGTAATACCTTGTTATACTGATTACACAGTAACTACAAAGAAACTTGCGCAGAATCACAACCATTGCACACTGGGACAGATTTAAAAATGACAGGACAAAATTCCAAAAATCGAAGCAGGAATCCACATAAAATATGTGACTTCAACAGTGGCCAATTAACCACTGAGGTCGAAAATTAACTGTTTTGAAGGTTCCCTGCACGTTGCTAATCAGGCAAAGGGCCCAAAGTTGAGTATTGTTTCAATACATGCATGCAGGCTAATTTTGGGCTGTTTTTAGTAGATGTGTGTTATATGAAGGTTATGTTTCTGGATGTTTTAAACTTCTTTTATTTATTTTGTGTTATAACTTACACGAGCTACAAAATTGTACATTAAGTTAATTTAAGGCTTATGTCCAGCACAGCCCAAACTCTCGTAATAGCATCAAATTACTACAATGGATACAAATCCAAAAGAAAAGTTGCAATTGTTTTTTGGGCTAAATTTTCTCACCCCGAGAGCGGCTCAGAAATTGATAAAAAAAAATTAAAATTAAAGAAAAATTCAAGAATGCGAGACATCAACAAATTAACCGTCGCACGGACCTAGGAGGCCCACAGGGTCCAAAAAACGGGTTCGCCTAGGGAAATTTTGGTATGGTTAAGTGTGGGTACTTCAATGAAAGGTGTTTATGTCACGAGTTCAGCGGTGCCATTGCTTTTTCCCTGCGATGTCTGTAGGCCCATTTAAGTCAATTTTTGTTATGTAATATGGGGGCCTTGAGACCCAATATGTGGGCCACACTACAATATAGTGACTATGGGTATTCATATGAAGGGGAATAACATACCCATTGCATTTCAAGCAATTTCATACATACGCCTTGCGGTGCTACATACGTCTTATATCATGCGAATATTCCACATCTTTAATTCAAATTCTTATATGTCTTAACGGAAATATTATCCTACCTATAATATCACCTCTGCATTACTTTTGGGGATTTCCCCGAAATGTAAGCATGGATGTATGTATCAAATGCATACGCGTTGCGATTACGCTGCATTAGTGAAGTTTTGCAAGAACTAATATGGCGCACGTTCGAATAAATGAAATTTTTAAGTGGGAGGAAGATGAATTAAAGCTAATTGAAAAGCTTATGGAATTTGGACTGTTGCCGAAATATGATTCAATGTTCTGCCCCCAGAAACACCCGAAACCCATGGCGTTAACCAAAGATGATGCAGGTTATAAATGGCGCTGCAGAAACTTGACGGAAGACGCCCATAAGAAAAATAAGATTTGCGGCTATGGAGTCTCAATAAACACTGGCACTTTTTTTGTGAAATCCAAACTTACGCATGGAGCGATAATAAAATTTTTTTTTTTTTGGCTGGATAATTTACCCCTAACCATAATAAGAAAATATTTCGGTATATATGGAACAAAAGCCTCTGTGAACTGTGCGAGTTTCTGCCGAGAGGTGGTGTATGATGACCTTATAATGAATAAGGAGCCCATTGGTGGTGTCGGCCGGACGGTAGAGCTGGATGAAAGCAAGTTTGGTAAGAGGAAATATAACCGCGGCAAACGAGTTGAAGGGCAATGGGTCTTCGGAGGCTTTGAGCGAGAGACGTGGCGCTGTTTTATGGTGGGGGTAGAAAGACGCGATGTGGACACTTTAATTCCCATAATTGAGGAGTGGGTTCTGCCTGGGACAACAGTGATAACGGATTTTTGGAAATCATATGATTGTATGAACAAAGAGCGCTACAATCATATAAAAGTGAATCACTCACTCCACTTCAAGGATCCGGAAACCGGCGCCCACACCAACTCGATCGAGGGATCATGGGCGCATGCTAAAAGGTCCATACCTGGCGGCGGTCGGCGCAAGGAATTTATGCCCGGATATCTGGCGAAATTTATGTACCTGCGTAGGTCCAAATCCCAAGGATTAGATGCCTTCAAGGAGTTCTGTCGCATAGCAGGAGTGTCATACGACCCAAGAAATCCGACTCCCACGGTTGAATTTAGTGATTCGGAGGAAATATCATCAGGCAGTGATTGAAGATTGAATTTATTTCTTTTGTTTATTTAAAAAAGTGTTTTCGTTATATAATTTTATTTATGTAAATATTTTTTATTGTTATGTTTATTTTAATCCATATGAATTTTTTTAGTTTATTTAAAAAAAAAATTAATTTAATTTAATTTTTATTAAAAACTTGATAAAAAAGAGTTATCGAAAAAAATATTTGATCTTTTTGGCTTATTTCGATATTTTCTATAAAAAGCGTTGAAAAAAATCGATAGTTTTTCGAAGAAGTTTCTAAAATGATATTTTTTTTAAATATTTTTAATTTCATCTGTCGATAACTCGATAACTAACACAGTTATCGGAAAAAAATATTTAATCTTTTCGGCTTATTTTGACCTTTTCTATAAAAAGCGTTGAAAAAAATTAATATTTGTAAGGAAAAGGTTCTAAAATGATATTTTTAAAATATTTTTAATTTCATCTGCCGATAACTCGATAACTAACACAGTTATCGGAAAAAATATTTAATCTTTTCGGCTTATTTTGACCTTTTCTATAAAAAAATGTTAAAAAAGATCTATATTTTTGTATACAAAATGTTGCTATTTTGGGACCTTTTTTGGACCCTGTGGGTCCCCTAGGTCCCGGCGACAACAATTTTTTTGGTTTTCGCTTTATCTATTTTTACTAGATTTTTGGGACTTTTTTGTTTTTTTTGGTGCCGCTCCCGGGCTGGGAAAATTTTGCCTTTTTTTGTCGGCGGCCCATATTTCATAAGTTTGAACATATAACCTTCAATATCTTCTACATTTTCGGACGGATCGGCACGGCCGAGCGACTAGGTTGAATATAAATTTAACGATTTTCAAAATGGTCTACCACACGGTATGAGCAACGTAGGTCCCATTTTCTCACATTCTTTACTTTTTTCTTTAGTTTTGGGGTTTTTTTAAAAACAGTTTTTTTTTATCCGATATCTCGATATCGAAGCAAGTTAGCGAAAATTTTCATTTAATATATGTATTTCACTTATTTTGACCTGTAATATACAAAACAGCAACCAAACCAATCACTAAAGGCAATTTTCTAAACCTAATACCCCCGTATATCCCAGCTTTGGAGGCCCATAACTCCGAAAATATCGGTTTCCGACAAACTTTTTTTAACATTTTAGCTTAAAATAAAGTGTTTTACTACCGCAAAAAAAGAAAAAAAAATCGGAATTTTGGGCCCAACTGGACTTGCTACTAATTTAATTTCCATAAGGTTTCTAGTTCAATTGCAATGAAAGTAATTGATTAAAGATATTAAATTTTTTAATATTTTGTGGACAAAAAAATTAGGACCAACTAGGACCGGCGCGCGATTTTCACTTCTGAACACTAGATCCTTACGTAAGTCACTGATTTTATTTCGTTACCCTTTACTATCATTTGCTGAAGAAAATATTTTTGTAAACTTTGGTCCAGTTTTTGATTTAATATTTAAATATAAAATACTTGTGTAAAAATTGATTTTATTCAGTGTAAAGTCAAAAACGTAACATTTAGGACAGGCAATACCATAAAATGTCAAACTAAAACTTCAATATTTAATACTAAAATTTCGAAAACGACGATGATGAAAATGTCGAACGTAATGATATAGATTTTTTTTAAATGAATTGTTTTTTTTTTGAGGTCCCAAATAAACTCTTATTTTATTTCTCTTTATTTATTTTATAATCCCTAATAAAGTTGGTAGAAAAGTCTAATGCGTTAAATCTTGTTAAGAAAAGAAATTACACATGCTCTTCCCTCCGTTAGGTTAGTTATCGAAATCCAGATCGAAAAATGTATGCCAAAAATTAAATCGGGGCATCCAAAAACCTATGAAACGATACCCATAACTCGACCCCCCCCACTATAACTCGACCCCCCTCCACCCGTTGGAAAAGTAATTCCAGATATGAGCTCAGCACCCTCAAAAAACCTACCGACTAATGAGTTTGATACATCTAATGTCAAAACCAACGACGTTATTAATTTTGTCCGGTCATTTTTTAAATCTGTCCCAGTGTGCATTGGCTAAATAACTGGAAATGGGCAAGGCTAACAGTGATTTTTGAAACATACCTATTTTAGCTCGGAATCTCCAAACAATTTTTTTTAAAAGAGGCAAAAATCGTTGTTTTACCAAAACAAAAAAAACATAAAAAATCGCTACCAACCCATATTTTTGGAGTTAAAAAAAAATAAATGGTTTCCTATTACATTCCATGAAGGGACCGGGGAGAACTTCTCACAATCACTGAGCTGTGCGCTTTCCAGTTTTCACTCACTGATTGGGACCTACAGTTTTTACACCGATTCCGAACGGTATTTTGAGAAGCTTTTTCATGGCTAGATACTCGATAGTGTCGCCGTCACTATGCGAGGTGACCGCCGCCGAAAGATTTTATTTTTTTGAACGTTGTCAGATTTTTGGAGTTATAGAACCAAAATTTCGGGTATACGGAATGGTATTACGAATGAGTGTGGCCCCTACTTATTGGACCGATGTGACCACTTTTTTATGTAAAAAGGTCGAAATAAACAAAAATAAATAAATTTTTCAGATAACAGATAACTGTTTTTCAGTTATCGAGATATCGAATGATGAATATTTAAAAATATAATTTTTTTTTTCAAAAGTTTCACGAAAATAGGTAAGCACACAAGCAACATTAAAAAAAGATTTTAAAAACTACGGTTTTATGCATGTCAGAAAATTTTTTTACTGTTTATAATAGTAATATGTAGCACTTTTTCGATTCTCAAGACCCACATATTAATTTGTAAAATAGGTTTATCATGGTCCACAAATTTCGGGTCGGAAAAATAAATACACCATTTATTTCGTGAGATATGTAAATACCTTTTATTTGCCTACTGGTATATGTATGTCCCTAGGTGGACCCGTTTTCTTGACCCTGTGACTCCCATGAATGCGACAGCCAGGTATTTTGGGAAAAATGCAGTTGGCCGGCCCGGCTCAAAAAAAAAACCGAAAATCGAGTAAAATATGGCAATTTCAGAAACCAAAAATTTTTTAACGATCGGACTTGAAAAAAAAACCAAAAATTTTTTGGATATCGGACTTATTCCGCCCTCTAAATCCTAAAAAGGGGACCTGAAATGATTTTTAGAAACTGCTCGAAAAGAAAAAAAGTATTTTTTTTGAGCAAGAAAAAATAAAAATAATCCGTTTTGGATGTTTTTAAAAGCGAAAAAAGAGATTCCGTTTTCCTTGTTTTTAAAGGAGAATTTAGAAAAATTTAAAAAAATTCTTTTTACAAATTTTATTTAAACTTTTTAACAAAAAATTCCCGTTGAGGTTTCACAACAAACATTTGTGGTCCTTTTCCCGCTTCAGAATTGTGTTTTTCCTATGATTTTCGATAACTTCCATAAATGGGGACATGATTTTCCTGAAGAAATTGAAATATTTAATTTTTCCGACGGGTGGGAACTCACGTAACAAAAGCTCGTGGGGATTCTTGTAGTAATACCTGCATGTGGTAGTACCTGTGTAACGCTAAAGTTAGTACAGCTCTAGAAGAAAAAAATTCTTTTCATGGAGTTTGGAAATTCTGATGTGAATATATATATATCGCGCGATTTTTGTAAAAAAAAATTGTATTACCTCAATTTTGATGGAGTTTGTAATTTGCGGTTCGAATTGCGTCGCGCGGTTTTTTAAAAATTTTTTTACTTTTTTTAAAAAATAGCCAAACGTTTCCCTTTGTGAATACTCGTAATCGGGAAATTTTCGATCAAATTTACATTATTTTTTATTTCTGATTTCTTTTCAATTTCACCAGACACGGTATAATATCTTAAAATAGGGTTATCTCGGTCCACAGACGCCGCACACCCGAAATATATATTGGACAAAATTCGCGAGGGGAGTACCTTTAATTTGAGTTCCCACACTTGCTTGTTCGTAGATGTCCGATCGCTAAAATTTTTTTTCGCTTTGTTCCCATATTTTACTCGATTTTTGGGGTTTTTTTTGGCGGGTCTTTTTTTGTCATATAGTTTGGTGGTCGGAAATTTAGCCATTTAAAAATAAGCGGAAAATATAAACAAAATTTTTCGATAACAGTCTAGTTATCGATATATCGGATGATTAATTTCTAAAAGGTCCAACACCGGCTTAGCGGCATCGGCATAGTGGTTTTGTGTAAGAAAGCTGTCTGGGTGGCCGGACTTCGGCCGGGCTTAGGTATTTTCTCCTCTGGGGTAGGTCCAAAACCGGCTTCGCTGCCTAGGCATAGTATTTTTGTGTTATAAAACTTTATGCGATCCTTGATATTAATTAGTCATTAATGGGTTAAAGAAACAAACGATGTCTTCTTATTCAGCTTAATGGCCCAGCTGTACAATAACATGATAAATGTATAACTTCTTATCGGTACTCTTCTGATATAATAACGGGTTTTCCCCAAACGTGGTATTACAAAGTTAAATATTGGAAATAGGCTCGCAACGGATTAATGGATCTTCAAATTTTGTACGTAGTTTTGCGGGTATTTTCATAAGCATTACAATGATGCCCCTATTGTCGCAGCCCATCATTATATGTGGAATACATTTCAATATACATAGGGGGCCTATATGTGCAAACTTTGGATACCTGTAATACGAGAAACATGGCTAGTACCCAAAAAAATTTCTAACTTTTTTCTGGATGACAAGTTCTATCCAGTGATGGTTATTTGGAGCCGATACGAGATTCAGCGCTAAACTAGGTACTTGCCTATTTTTAAATTTGCGGCAAAAAAGAATAATTTAAAAAAAATAAACATTTGAATTTTTTTATATTTGTAGCAAAATATTATTTAAAAAAAATTTAATTTTTCCCTTTATTTTGAGCTTATACGCATTTTAGCTCCCATTGGCCTGTCAAATAAACTCACTATTGCGTTTCTGCCTATCTGCCTATCCGTATTTTCCCAAAGTTCGGATATGCGGGGGGTATTATGTGTAACGAATCGTCTTAAGCGATTGATCTATTTTTTATGCTATTTTGAATGATATAAAGCAAAATAAACTAAAATAATTAAACGAAAGTTTTCTATAACTTGCTTAGTTATCGAAATATCGGCTGTTGAAATTTTGAAAAGTATAATATTTTTTTAAAATATTTTTCGCAAAGAAATGATAAATTATAAAATTAAATAAAATTTTTCGATAACTCAGTTATAGACTTATCAAAAAAATAAAAAAATTATCAAAAAAAAAAAAAACAAAAACTACTTTAGAAAAATTGCGGAATTTTTTAAAAATTGTGTTTCTTAAAAAACCAATATAAAAAGCTATGCCAAAACCGTGATGCCGCTGTTGAACCCTTCCCAGCGGATAAAATCTCTAACCCCGGTCATGCAGAAAGCTTTGTAACGTAAAAAAAAGTCGGTGTTGGACCCACCCCGGAGGAGAACATCCCTAAGCCCGTCCCTAAGAAATTATTTATCAACATTCGATAACTCGATAACTAAGTGAGTTGAGCAAACCACAATCTTGTCATTCATGAGGATGAACATCAGATATCGTTGAGGTTTATTGTCGATGTACCGCCCTTCTTAATACCAAATAAGAATGTAGTCGAAGTTATTTGCATCACTATCATGTTGAAAAAATTTTTTGGAAGTATTTGTTTTAAATTTATCACCCAGATAAAAAGTTATCGACCAAGCTCAAGCTCATGAATGAGGAGTCTGTGGTTCGCTTAACTCACTATGTTATCGAATGGAGATAACTAATTTCAATATGCACAAATACTTTATGTGTACAGTTGGTTGAACTGGAAAAAGCTTTTATTGGGGTTTCAATCTCTGAAGATGCAAATCGAAGAGCTGATTAGAACGTCAAACGTTTGTTTTTTTGAGGGTACTTAGTGTCCCTTACCGCCCGTTGAAGTTTCGATTCCTAGTGTATTTGGGTAAACAAAAGTATTGTTTTGGTCAATATGGGGCTCAAACGACGTGTGACAATAAGCATACATAATTAGACAAGTATATTATAAAAATGTTGATAGAGCGTTTTTGGAATGTGGAATGGTTAGTGTGCGCGGCTCTTGTACATGAGAACGTGGATTCGATCCCTTACATTTCTTTCGAAGACGGTCACCTCGCTTAGTGATCGAGTACTTGGCCATGAAAAAGCTATCGAGTACTTAGCCATGAAAAAGCTTCTAAAAATACCGTTCGGAACCGGTGTAAAACTGTAGGTCCCAATCAGTGAGGTAAAAACTAGAAAGCGCACATCTCACTGATTGTGAGAAGCTCTCCTCAATCCCTTCATGGGATGTAATGGGACACCATTTTTTTTTTTTTTTATAAAAATTTTGAAAATATATTTTTCTGTTTATGCTCGACATGACATGTCGGTTGAGCCCCATATTGACCGAAAAAATGTTTCTTTTTACCAAAATACATTAGGAATCGTAACTTCATCGGCCGTTAGGGGACTATAAGTACCCTCGTATAAAAAAAGAGATTGACATCTGCGTAATCAGCTCTTCAAGACGCATCTTTTGAGGCCCCCATTCAAAGGTTTTTCAATACATCCTAATGTACAGGTTTATGAATTTTAAAGTACATACTACGAGATACCACCTACATATAAATATATTAAAAACAGAATTGCCAGCAGTCTAACAAGTTTAAAACATCAAAAGCAGTCCAATATTTCATTACAATCGACATCAGATTCCACAACCCGCATTTGCATTGCCTGAGCAAATGGAAATTCAAAATTTTTTAATTGCCATTGAGAACAATTGCAAATTGTTTGCATTTGCTTTATTAGATAAAGTAATGCAAATTAAAATCCTAAAAAAAATAAAAATAAATGGTTTCCCATTTCCCAATCACTGGGACCTACAGTTTTGCACCGATTCCGAACGGTATTTTGAGAAGCTTTTTCATGGCTATATACTCGATAGTGTCGCCGTCACTATGCGAGGTGACCGCCGAAGGGTTCGAATCCTGGATCTCATGTACACGAGCCGCGCACACTAACCATTGCACCACCGACGACCACGATTAAAATCCTATACAAATTAAAAAATCCGAATATAATTATCAAAGCGAGTTATCGAACATTTTTTCGTTTATATTGACTAGTTTGACACACAAAAAAGGTGTCAGATCAAAAACGGTCGGAAGTAACATGTAAAAATAATTTGTTTCCCTCAAGATTACCCCGTATAAATTTCATTATTTCCTCGCTTTGTCATTATTTATGAGAATACAGAAAAATAAATCATCACTAAAACATTAAACAATTCTTACGCGTTTTTAATTAATAGAAAAAATTTCAAAATTCGGTTCTGCCATCCTCTAAATTCGGTTGTAACAAACCCCTAATTAGGTTGTGACAATCTCTAATTCGATATTGACAACCTGTAATTTGTTTGTGACAACCTCTAATTCGGTTATGACAAGCTCTAATTCGTCTGTGATGACCTATAGTGTGGTCGCGACAACCTCTAAATTCGACTGCGACTGTCTCCACCGAATTTTTTTGTGGGTTCAGAACAGGGATCGATCCCACGATTTTATGTACAAGAATCGCGCACTCTGACAATTCCTCCACCGCCAAAAGGGGCTCAATAATAGCGTTTTTTTTTGCAAATCCTAATGATTGCATTCAAATAAATTAGCTGTCAGTTACGAGATAGCCCATGATAAAAATACTCTTGGTAGACGCAGGAGGTGTTGTTATAGTTGATGGCACATTGATGGCAACAACAACATACATTTTGGTTTTGCTTCTCACTTACGTTGTGTCAAATCCAACACATACCTATACCAACAATAGCGGCATTCATGCAAACGTGAAAGCCGAGAACTTTTGCTCAGCGCAAGTTTCCCTCGCACCGTTGCATGAGGTACCAAGTAAAGTTGCTCAGCGTAGTTGTGCTCAAAACCATATCGGCTGACCAAGATGGATACATAAGGTGGTAGCAGTAGCAATTGCATGTATTATGTATGTGTACTTTTTCTACTGTTCTAGTGCTATCACCTTATTTATCCATCCTAGTCAGATGACATCGAAATGTCAAAAGTTTACACGTTTCTCCATCCCACGTTTGCGCAGCAAATTTGCCTCGAAAACTTTCCACTTTTGAGCAAGTCGCTTTGTATGGGAAATTTGTTTGTTTTGACGTTTGCTGTGCAAGTTTGCGATGTTTTCGAGTTTACGAGGTTCTTTCGAGCTTTCATGAAGACCACTAATAAATGTAAACAAACACATACAAAAACAAACAAATGTGAACCTGACAGTTCGGAAGTGGTTTGCAATGTAAACAAAGCTAATCAGCTGTGCTTATGCGTTCACCACCTATGAATCCATCTTGAGATAGCCCTGCATTTTAACCGATAAATCGGTATGAGTCTGATTTTTGAAATTTTTTATTCAATATAAAAATTCGTTCAGCTTTTTCCTCTAGCCAGACTTATTTATTTTATTGTTCATATAGTGAATTAGGTTCTTTGTGTCAGCCAGTCATTGTAGTTCACTAGTTCGGTTGGCTCGCTTATAAAATAATCTAATTTTGTTCGACCACATCCTATGCACCTTCTAGTTTTACACTCGCTGGTTGGAACGTACACTGTTACACTGATTCCGAACAGGATTTAGGTTCTCTTAGTGCTGGATGTCTTAGTCCTGCTATAAATTTTGTGCTCGTGTCCGCATGGAAGGCGTTTTTAAAACTCCTTTAGTGTGTCCTTGTCACTTTGTACCATACAAAACGTTTTTTCAACACTTTATGTTAAGGATATAGATTTTTATTGAAAGGACTTTATTTTAGGAGTATTATGTATTTTGTTATTGAATAAATTAAACGATCAGTTCAATCAGATCAATTCCCTTAATGGAAAGAAATGGGTAACAAGTTTTTATTGAATAAATTTGTCAACTTTTGTATGTCGATTTCGAAATATACATGTCAGCTCCGGAATTCTATAGCTTTTTAGCGATAAAACTCGGTAGTTAAATCGTCAAAATTCATAAAATTTCTATACAAAATTTCCTAATTTTCGCCATTTAACTACCGATTTTTATCATTAAAAAGTTACAGAATTCCGGTACAGATAATTCTGCTGTATATATGAATATATATGAATTTGGAAGTTCTAAAATGTACTTTAATATTCTATTACCAAATTTTGTGAACATACGAAATTTCAACTCCAACTACAACATTTTGTGGTCTCTTGAAAATTTCAATAAACTGACGCATCAATTTTAAACTTCTATTTTCAAATATTTTGAAATAATCATTTATATACATTTAAAATGCGTTTCGTTACAAGAATGAAAATAAAGTTTTTGAATGCGTTCACGTTAGTGCATTGATTGTTGCTTCTAATCACCACTCGACTATTAAAAGTGATTAAGACTTCATTTACCCGCATTTATGAAATTTTTATTTAATTGTGACGACCATCGTCAACGTCGTCTTCATCGCCATCGACCAGCGCAATCAAAGTCACTCGCCCTTAAGTTAATTACTTTGAAAATAGCAATTGCCCAACAGTGGCGATGCGAAGGCGTCTCCGCACAGTGGGAGATTTATCCAAAAACTAGAATTAATGCACATGTTAGTAAACGAATTTTCCGATCAAAACGAAAGTTCACATATGTACCTATGTGTACATGGTGCATGTGTTGTAGTATTCAGACCCAACTGGAGCTGCAGAGTGGGCGCCCAAATTTGACAACCTCGCTCATCAGAAATATTACAACCGTTGTCAAACTTACAATTTTGTTGCTACAGTTTTCACCATTGGATTCATCAGAGTTCAGAATATTGTCAAAAGAGAGGGACTTTAAATACGTCACCTCATGGCCGTACTTTTCCCAAAATAGTTCATTAAGAAAAACATGGACCCATATAGTGCGGTGTTAGAATAGATCCGAAGTATATGCCGCGGCAAGGACGTACGCAGGGGGTGGGGGCTGGGGCTCCTCCCGAAATTATTTATTTAATAGGTGATTTTTGAATTTAGTGATATTTTTCAAACTAGATTAACGACTACAATCGCCATTGTGGAGTAAGAGTAAAGCAATGGGGTAGAGTAGAGTCCGCGTGATTTAATGTGGTTCTCGACGTGAAGTCCTTAACCACAGGTGAGCACCGCCCCACCAAGAACATGTTTGATACGACTGTTAGCGCCGCCCGTGAGATATCCGTGCTACCCCGCATAGAGGGGCAGCCAAGAGATCAGGAATAGGAAGCCTTACACCATTGGTATACACGATTACGTGGGAGAACAAACGCCCAAGGGGGGTAGAGTAGAGTCAAAGGCAGATACACCGAGATCATATTGGTTGAGAACTGATAATGGTTTATACAGGAGATATATGTTACATCTAACTAAAGCGGCGAGAGATAATCCTCCAGAAAATATGTTGATTCGTCGCACTTCGGTTAGATCAGAAAATGAAGAAGACAAACAAGATAAAAATGCATGTAGAGACGAAGTTTTACAAGATACACCCGGTAAAAGAGAATCTAAAAAATAAATAAATGGTTTCCTATTACATCTGATGAAGGAATTTGGGAGAGCTTCTCACAACCAATGAGCTGTGCGGTTTCTAGTTTTTCACTCACTGATTGGGACCTACAGTTTTTAAACCGATTCCGAACTGTATTTTTAGAATCTTTTTCAGGGGTAAATACTCGATAGTGTCGTAGTCACTATGCGAGGTGACCGCCGCCGAAAGAAATTTAAGGTCGGCTTAATGGTTAATGGTTAAAATTTAACCATTGCACCACCGACGGCAAATCTAGATCTGAGACCTGAACAATTAGCGATTTTCCCAGAACCCGTTGATACACGATCGAGAAACGTACTGCCGATTAGGCCACTAGTTTGGATTTTAATGAACGAAATATTTAAGTACTATGTTTTGAAGTATAAGTATTTGAAATTTCGGTTGAATCTCTTAATACTAACATCCTTTTTCAAGAATTTTACAACTTTAATATTATAGTTATGTATATGAACGATAATTTAAAAGGGAACGATTTATGGTATGTCTGATGATCATTTACACACCCTGTAACAATTAAAATTTTTCTGTTGCCCGAGGTTTTCAATTTTGGGCATCTACTGTGGGACTCCAGTGAGGTCTGTGGTTTGTCAATGCAGTAATGTCAATAGCACAAAAACTCAGCTATATCTATATGAAATTTCATCCTGATCGGTCAATCCATTTAGAATCGCCTGAATTATTTCCAATTTTTGTGAGAAATCCCCCACTGTGCTCTATCAGTCCATAGCTTACGAATATCATTACAGTTGCTTCGATGAATAGAACGGTACGTAGATGCTTTTGCTTAAGAATTCTTATCATATTTTACTTGACATTTACGTAAATTTAATTTCTCCGAGATTTCTTTGTTACCCAATATTGGATAGCATTTCAATGCGACTTATTCGGTTGCTCTTACTGATTCCCAGTAATGTGTAATATATTGTTCTTTACGGCGTTCAGTTGGACTAATTGTTCTTATATTTATGAGCTTAAGCGACCGACGGAGTGCGTGTACGTGTGCGTCACACTTTTTTTTTTGTAATAGTATTACTAAATCTATGGGTTCCTGTGTTTGGGAACGTTCGCTCCAGTTCTTGTTTAGAGCTGATGGACTTTTACTGTTTCACTACTTCCGTTTAAAATGTGTCGTACGTGATTTATTGAATAAGAAAATTGTTCCACTCGTAAGACGATCTATGTAGTAAAAAAATATTATGAGGGTTTTATGTTTCAGTGTAGTACGATAATAATGTTGAGTGAAATGAACAGGCAGTTTAATGTTCTATGTAATTCGGTGTAAAGTATTAAAAATTTAATTTCTGTTTAACAGAGTTGCCGCATTTAGAATGTACGATACAATAATAGTTTTTAGCAACAATTTTGTTTTTGCAAATTTAGCAATTTTTTTTGTTCTTACTATTTTTCCGATTTTATTTTTTTTCATGGCAAGCTGATATAAATTTTTTTAACATTTTTAGAAACTTTAATTTGTAGAACAACTAAAGCAAATTGTCATTATTTACTTTCAAAGTAGACAATAAGCGTGTTTTTTTACCCCGCTAAAGTTAATTGTAGCTTAATTTGTACAGGACAGCTAAGCGATATTAAGTGGCATTTCAATTTTCCACTTAAATTCCGACTTAAGCAATGACAAAGTTGCCACATGTTCAATTTCAAGAAATGGCAACAAAAATTTATGTTAGATAAATTTTGTTATCATTTTTTGCGAATGAAAATGTTATCAAGGAGAGACTCAAAAGCAGAATTTTGCAAAATGGCTTACACATGGTCAGTTCATTTAAATTATTTTATTTAATGGAAGACTACGTATACTTTTATACCTCTAAATTTGAAGGATAAATTTTTATTTCCGATTGAAAACAAAATTGGAATTAAATTGTCCACAACAACGAGCGGTAAATGTTATACGTATTGATCATGGTACAATTATCTTTCAGGTATCTATAGTCGTTTAAACATGTGATTACATTATTTCCATGTTATTTTTCGTTTCACTTGTTAAAATCATATGTATTTTGTTCGAATACTTTTTTGTATTCTTGTATTGTTGGTATATATTTGTGTAGAGTTTGACAACTGAAACAAATGAACGAAATTAAAATGTCTGTTGTTGCTGCTTACAACTACAACTACATTTGCTGCTACCATGTACTTGTTGGCACTTGGTACAAACGTGTTGCCGTATCGCATTTGTTGCATCCATTACAGCAAATGTTGCCACATTTCGTAGTGTGGATCGTTTTATTTGAAAGCCGTAAGTGGCGATAGCTTAATGGAAGTCTATTAACTTAAAAAAAATTATTTGTTATGCATCGGACTGTGAAAATTTTCGTTTTCATCGTCACAGGGATGAGACTGTTCATCACCCCAACAACTGTTGGCATCGAAAATGAGCTAACGTACAGTTTCATTCCCGCTACGAAAATGTATTCATCAACTGCAAATTGTTCGTCACTGCGATGAAAGTATGGTTGTTGCTGCAATGAATTTGATTCATTATTGCAATGAATAAGAATCGTTATTGTAATGAATTTATTTCATTGCTGCAATGAATTTGTTTCATTACAGCAATGAATAGGTATCGTTATTGCAATGAATTAATTTCATTGCTGCAATGAATTTGTTTCATTACGCCAATGAAGTTGCTTCAAATAAACCAAATATCAGTATTTTAAATTTCATGCACTTACTTTGTTTTAATGTTTAATCCAGTTTTGAAATTAAATAAAATTGTTGCAGGAACGAATATTAAGTTGCTGCAGCAACGAAATGCAAAATTGTCATAAAACTCATGTATGAAATTTTTCGTTGCAGCGACTACCAAATACGATATACGAGACTTTTCATTGTAGCAACGTAAAAACATTAACGAAAATGTTTCATCCATGCGACGAAGTGTTATTCTCTCAGTGCTGTGGTAATTAAAACTGAACCAGTGGATGAATTGTGACAGGAAGGGCGACAAAAGTTTCTTTAATGAATGCACTATCAGAAAATTAAAGAAAAGATTACAATTTTTTAAGATATTTTTGGTTTTTTTTAGGAAAAAATTAATAGGTTAAATTCGACAAATTTCATATTTTTCCCATACATTTTTGGGATTGTATGGGAGCTGCTATAAGGGACAGTGATTGAGATTTTAATCCTTTAAAAGAAATGTGCGTTATGTAAAAATAATTAGGGTGGGTCTTAAATATTAACCCTCTATAGGTTAACGCGGTCTTAAATATTAACCCTCTATAGGTTAACGCGTGTCTATAGAGGGTTAATATTTAAGACCCGCCCTAATTATTTTTATATAACGGACATTTCTTTCAAAGGATTGCAACCACTTAGGGTCCGAAAACGACTTTCGTCTCAGAACGGCTTTCTGTACGGCAGCCATGTTTAGATATCGATATAGAGCTTTGGCATACAGGAAAAAAATTTAATTTTATTAAAATAATGGGTGCTCGCGGAACATTTGTGCTGTATAGGATACATAGTTTTTGAGTTACTCGACGGAAAGTGTCGTTTTTACCGAAATTACTGACTTTGAGAGCCTGGCGCCACACCAAAAAATCCTCCGATTTGCCTGAAACTTTCTAGATTTCTTTTTATCACAAAAACAAACAATTTTATGAGTGAGACTTTGAAATTTACAGCTTTAAATTCTATTTTGCATGCAAATGTAATTTGGTAAGGCGCTTCGAGGTTTTCGAAATGGCTTTAATGTTTTTTTTCGTACAAAGTTGTCGAGATGAGAATGCAATCGGCTGGCAAATGTTGTTTTCTACCATAAAAACCAAAAATTACAATTTCGAAAAATGGCGCTTACGTGGTTTAAGAAGAAATGCGACGAATTGTGTTAACTCGCGCTAATATTCAAAATTTAACACACATTTCATGCTAAATCTATTGAAATATTCGAAACAGCATTGAACATCTACCTAACATCTGCAAGTTTACATGTTATTCCAGGTCAAACAAAAGGATTGGCTTTAACTGAATGTGGTCTGGTAGAGATCTTGTCATAGATTATTGCTAATGACACACTTTTCTCTCCTCTTATCTACCGGTTAAATATCAAATAAAACTACAAACACGAACAAAAAGTAAACACCATGAAATGTCAAACCAAACAATAATTTTACGCATTTTACCCTAAACCCCATTGAAGACAATAGTTCCTCTGTACGGAATGGGTTAGGCTATTGAATGACAATGAAAAAAGTGCTTGGTCACTTAAGCAGCTGACATTTGTGACCAATTTGCAAGCATGAAACCCCTTTTTTTCCACAAATCCCACACAATGAATCGTACTGATCTTCACATCTACAGACAGTGCGATAAGAGTAAACATTGAATATCTGAGAATTTCTTTGAATTCACATTCAAATGAATCAATCGCACGCAAAATTATGAAAATAAACTAAAACTTCAACACTGTTGGTTTTTGTTTTGTTTTTGAAATTATTATTTGTTTACCTGATCGATCGATGAACGTCGAAACATCGAAAGATGTGAGTGAGATTTTATTAGGATATTGAACTCTTTTTCAGAGATGGGACAGCATCTATGGGTATTTTTTTAACAGTCGGATTTTTATTTACGAAAACAACTTTATGTTTACACACATCGGCGTGAAGATGTTCTTGGGACTCAATAAGCGGAATAAACGTTTACTTAGCTGGACGTGGGAGGAGACGAGAACTGCACGAAATGGACAAAAAATTGCGCTTCCACGGTAAACAAAATCGTTTATGTTAAAATTAATGAGAAGAAGATTGAGGAAAAAACGATTTAATTAAAATTTAAAATTAATCAAAACTTTTGTGTCTTATAAAGTGGCAGGAAGTGGCTTTATTATGGGAAAATCTGTCATTATGTTCTACAGCAATTCCAATTGAATTTGAAAGGACACTAATTGAGTTTGACAGACATCAATTGCTTTTTTAAAATTATCATTTGAAATTTAAAAGACATCAATTGTAATTTCAACACATAATGTATAAAATTGGTTAATAATTTTTGAATTTGAATTGACTAATTTTCGATTTTAATTGGCCTACTTTTAAATTTCAATTGATGTCTTTTAAAATGCAATGGATGTGTTTTAAACTTAAATTGATGGGGTTTACATTTCAATTGCTACCTTTTCAATTTCAATTGATGTTTTTTTTTAAGTTGTAATTGATGCATTTTGTGGCCGTCTCAGTGGTTCAATGGTAGTGTGCGTGGCTCTTGTCATGCGAACGTGGGCTCAATCCCTGCTCTGACCACCTTAAATTTCTTTCGACGGCGGTCACCTCGCTTAGTGACGGCGACACTGTTGAGTATTTAGCCATGAAAAGCTTCTCAAAAATACCATTCGGAACCGGTGTAAAACTGTAGGTCCCAATCAGTGAGTGTAGACCTAGAACTGGTTTGTCTAAAGCTCTCCCTAATCCCTTCATGGGATGTAACGGTAAACCATTTTTTTTAATTGATATATTTTACAATTTAATTGATGCCTTTAAAATGCAATGGATGTTTTTTAAATTTAAATTAATGTGGTTTAAATTTAAATTGAGGACTTTTTAATTTCAATTGATGTTTTTTGTGAGATTTAATTGATGTATTTTACATGTCATTCGATGATTTTTTTAAACTTTAAATGCTGCATTTGAAAAAGAATTTTATAATTTCAATTAAATATTTTTAAAATTTAATTGATATTTTTTGAATTTCAGTTGGAAATACAAACGAAATAATTATAAAGGCAATATACTTTTTCGTGATACTCTTATGCACTGCATTTTTGGTGTAGAATTTTATGCATATATGAGTCATTAGGTATATTATGTCAGAGAATGTAATCATTCGATTTCGTTTACAAGTTCAACGAGAAGTGACGTAGTTTTTTCTGTTTCTGGTGCGAAATATAAAGGCAACATGGAAAAGAAACCTTATTCGAACAGTAGTAAATAGGAATTTAAACAGAAGTGAGTTTTCTTTGGTTGTTATTTTATTGTTTTAAATTTAACGTAGGTCAAACTAAAAAAAAATTCAATTTATATAGAATGCCTGGTGGAAAGTAGCTAAGTAAGGAAGAAATTTATGATTAACGTGGTGAAGGGCTGTCCAATCGGGAAATTTCGAGGCGATTGAAAAGATCTAGCTGTGTCATTGACAATTTTATAAAATAGGGTTGCCAACATGGAAACACAAAACGACCAGGAAGTACACTGCGAATCAGTGACCGCGCCAAAAGAGAGATTAAAAGGTTTGCGGTTAAATATATCTTCAGTGATATGGAAATTATTGCTGAATTGAGCTTGGGAGCAGGGTTGCTTCGTGTGCAACAAATAATTAAATGCGACTTGAAACTGTCATGTGGGAAAAAGTAAACTTGATCTCATGCCAAGACACGAATTGTCCAGATATAAATTCGCAGAAATATACAGATTTAGGGATGAGGAGTGACATTTTCCGATGGAAAAAATTAAATTTGGATGGACGTGATTGCTCGGACTAATATTGGTGTTCCAGAGATTTTTCCAAATTATGCGTCAGCGGCGAAATTTTGCCAGAGGCTCCCTTATGGTTTTGGCAGGTATGAGTTATAGAGGAACCAATCCAATATGTTTCGTTTCCACAAAAATGGACTCCAAGTATTATATTCGACAGTTTTATATCGTCTTAGTTAATTCTAGATAGGAAATTTGTGTTCCAGAATTGATCTTCTAGCAGGACAACGCAGCAGTACATCAGTCTAAGAAAACTACAAAGTTTCTGCCGTCCAGAAATAATACCAACTCTCGACGGGCCTGGACGTATTCCTGATCTTAATCCGATCGAGAACCTCTGGCCTATTTTAAATACCCAAGTTTACCACCATGGACGCCAGTTTGTGAATGTCAAGGATCAAAAAGTAGCAACTGAAGAAAAGTGGAAGATAACTGATAACTGCGCTGGCTACGCCATGCTAGTAGAATGGATGAAGAGGAACCAGCACGAAGGGTTTTTGAAACCGAACTCGAAGGAAGACGAAAAATGGGAAGACCAAGACTCCGCTACAGGGATCAGGTTGACGGATCCCTGCGTACACTTGGTATTGCCAACTGGAGAAATAAAGCAATAGATCGAACTGGTTGGCGAAATATGGTAACTTCGTTTTGTAAGGTCCCTGACCCCCCGAGGTTGTCCGAGACCGGATAAGTAAGTAAGTAACTGATCCTGCGCATATTCATTCGCTGATAAACTCAATGCCAAGGCGCTTAGAAGAAGTTATCAGTGATAAGGGAGATCATACGTCTTACGAAACTTTTTAAAATATTTAAAAGAACCTTTTGCCTTTATAAATATTTCGCACTAGAAATTACTTTCTTCTTGTTGATTCATCTTGAAGAAGTAATAGGCAAAGAATTTTTTCTGAAAAGTATTTAATTTTGAAAAGCCTAATACAATACAAAATAATCACTTGAAAATTCGTCTCAACATTTGGGGAAAACCCCAAAAATGGTATTGCCTTTATATTTATTTCGCGGGGTGTAGTGTAGCAATGAAATGATTAAACTATGGAATCGTTTCGCCGCCATAGATGAAATCAAGGAAAGTTAAACACTGAAGGAAGAGAAGGATTCGTGCCTACCTACCAATCGGTATTTACATTGTTCAGTGCAGATGGGATTGAAGATAAATTCGAATTTAACTAGCAAAGACACTAACCAATTATGTTAGCATAGCTGCGTTATTATATTAACAGAACTATGTTACACACCTAAATTGGGGGGAAGGTTATATAAATTACCGATTGTATAGAGATCTAACACACATTCATAACCAAAAGTGATCATTTATATTGCCAACATTCAGTAAATGATATGTTAGAACTTAAAATTTAGCTATTCTATGCCAAATCATACTAATATGGCATTCTTGTTATATAAGTTCTTGAAACGGTTTGGAGCTATTCCGGCTCATCGGAAAAAGTTTACCGATTGGGACTAGTGTCAAATTACAGCTATTGACATATACTTTCATTATTTAATACCCCCATTCAGAATATTAAATTCGTTCAAGAACTTATGCAAATTTCGAATTACAGCTATTGGCATCTATTTTCATTAGTTCATACCCTCGTTTCCTAAAGTGGCTTCAGATTATCGAACTGGCAGATGTCCGCGAGAATTATAAAGCTGACATTACTGCTATCCAGGAGATGCGATGGACAGATCATGAATGTACAAAGAAGAAGAACTGTGACATATACTACAGCTGCCATGAGAGAAACACGAGGAATTTTGTTGCGGATTTGTAGTCTGCAAAAGACTTGGACATCAGGTCTCATGGTAAAAGTGAAATACTTTAACATATCGTTAATTTGTGTACTTGACCCGGAGGAAGAAAATACGATAACACCAAGGACATGTTCTATGAGTTCCCAGGCCATGACATTAAGATTGTTCTAGGTGATTCTAATGCTAATGTTAAAATGTCTGTGAACCATCCATCGGTAAATTCAGTTTACACGCAATCGCTTCCGATAACGTAATGAGACTGCTAGATGTTACCGTGGCGAAAAATATGGTTGTCAGTAGTACGAGATTCAAACATAAGGACAAGGCTACTGGGATATCCCCTGATCAACAAGCGAAGAACCAGATTGATCACCTGGTAGCCGATAGAAGGTAACTGAAGGACTCTACTAGTGTAATGGTTAGGGGAGCTAATATCAATTCGGATCACTACCTGGTTGCCGTAAAGTTTCGCACAAGGATAAGCAGAGCGAATGTTACACGAAACCAGACATATAAAAAGCTGGACGTCGGAAAGCTGCAATTACCAGCGCTAGCCACGGCTTATGCAGAGAAGCTCACTCGTACACTTGGGCAGAAAACCAGCTCCGCATCATGATCCTGCAGCCAAGTCGAAGTACTTTTCACACTCTATAAAAACTGCAGTAGGGGCCTGTCTTGGTATTGAAAATCCGTGTTATAACAAACAATGGTTTGATGAAGAGTGTCGCACCGCAAGTGGCGAAAAGATCGCTGCACGTCTAACAACGCTTCAGTCAGTTGCAACGCTAGCGCTATAAGAAGTTGAGGAGAGAGGAAACCCATTTGTTTAGGAAGAGAAAACGGTTGTGGAGAAAGCGCGAGCTTGAACAAATTGAATCTTTCAGAAGGAAGAATGAATAAATACTACCGAAAAATACAAAGCCAAACTAACGGAAATGGATAAGGACCCCCGGGAATATTGTCGTATATGTGCAGAGGATGTTGGGAATAATGCTCCGAAAAATTTATGGTCCTATAATAGAAAACGTCGAGTATCGAAGACGAATAAACGACGAGGTGTATAATCGTGTTCCCGCACTGAAAGAATAACGCTTCGTCACATGGATGAAAAATTTTCGTTAATGTTTTTACGTTGATACAATTTGGTAGTCGCTACAACGAAAAATTTCATACATGATTTCTTTGACAATTTTGCATTGCGTTGCTGCAACAACTTAATTTTCGTTCCTGCAACAATTTTATTTAATTTCAATTTTGTAGAAAACTGGGTTGGTTAAACATTAATAAAAAGTAAGTGCATGAAATTTAAACTACTGACATTTGGATTATCTGAAGCAACTTCATTGCAGCAATGAAATAAATTCATTGCAACAACCATGCTTTCATCTCAGGGACGAACAATTGGCAGTTGATGAACACATTTTGTAGCGGGAATGAAACTACGTCAGCTCATTTTCGATGACAAAAGTTGTTGGGGTGATGAACATTTTCATCCCTGTGACGATGCTTTTCCGTTCAGTGCGACATCGACGTAGTTATGCGTATCAAATAGCGCGTATGTCAGTAGAATGCAATGGAATGGAGTGCGAATGGTATTTGAAAACGTACTCGAAGGGCATCGAATAATAGGACGACCAAGACTTCTCTGGAGAGACCAAGTGGAAGATTGTCGGCAAGAGCTTGGTGTTACCAACTGGAGGAGAATAGCTACAGATCGAGCCAGTTGGAGAAACATTTTATCCTCATTTTGTAAGGTCCTTGACCCATCTGGGTTTTTTGAGGCCACCTAAGTAAGTAAGTGGGGAACGTGGTGTGACGGGAATGTATATGCAAAGAATAATATCATTCGCCACAAACGAAAATTGAGACAACTAAACTTCGAAATTTGAGACAACTAACGCAATTATTTCTGGTAAACAAAAATTTATGTTTATGAGAAACGAAAAACATGTCATGCCGGTACCACCACATCAGGTTATAAAACGGGTCGCTTAGTCAATCAAAAATTTTCTTAATATTTAGTATTATTTGTTTAACTGTCGAGGATAGTCCGATTACAAGTATATTTTTGAAACATATTTTATTTTGATACTGACAACTTTTTCCCGATCAAAATCTTGACTGTCAGTCTGGATGTAAGCTTGAACAAGGTTGGAAATATTACAAATATATTTATTGAAAATAAGTTTTGGTCTATAATAGTGGACAACACTCACGGCCCCCGGCATTGTACGTTGCATAAATATCGAAGCAAATCGATAGTGTGTGCGGCTCTTGTGCATGAGAACGTGGGTTCTAGTGATGGCGACACTATCGAGTACTTAGCCATGAAACTAATGTTGGATTTAAATTCAGAATAAACTCAACTTTTTCTTACTCGTTTCGCTTGTCTGGCAGACAGTTCAATCTGGCATCCAATTTGTTAATCTTATGATGCTTTAATACCAATTGTGCCAACATAAATTATAACATTTGTTTAGAAAACATAATGACCATTATGTTCAGACAACCATATTTCATTCCTATGCAAATGTTATTTGTCTAATTGTCTGCCAAATGTCTAAGTGCCGCTCTATTGCCATGTCCGCTGACCTTTCATTAAGCCTGTCAGCTGTCCAGCTGCTGCCGTCTGTCTATCAAACCCAAAAAAAAACAAATTTAAAATTCTTAACCTCTTTCAAATTTATTATTATTTTCATTTCAAAATTTTGTGCTGAATCAACTGTTACAGTATTTGTGCCGTTATGCATGAAGATTTCTTGAAGATAAATACGATTTTAAAAAAAGTGATTTTCTTCCATGATTTACGACTGCGCCCCTAAAGTCAAAGAGGGTCCAATATAACTGAACTCTGTAACAGAAGCGGAGCATATCCACCAGATATGTCTGTATATGGTAGCCATCAACCATAAGTCTTCTTTAGATACGGAGACATTGGTGGAAACTGATACGAGAACTTGTGTGTATGGAAATTATCAAGCCACCACAAGAACGCAGGGGGGAGCAAATAGACAAAGAATTACACAGCCATGACCATATTGGAGTCAACATTTGTGTATTTACATATGGCTAAGATTATAAACGAGTAAATACATACGTACGTGCATACATACATACATATGTACGTTCGTACATACATGTGTTTGTGATATAATTATTTTTAGTTCCAAATACAGTTTTCTGTTAAAGAAAACTCTAAAATAAATAAATATCGTGTTTTCATTGCCAACAATAACAAAGAGATGCATTTACACAAGAAAAAGGCACTAAAATTTCATGTAAAATTGCATACGTTAGTGAAAACGAGGATGCTGTAATAATTACAGCAAAGCAATGATGCAAAGTAAATAACGGTCAGGTACCCAAAACGTCTTAGAACAGATGATTTCCTTAATATTCTGCTGTTGGGATATATTGACATTATTACAGTTTGTTACATTGATTTTGATGTTATGATATACTTTAATATGATATTATATTATTACATTATGATTTTATATTCTGATAATAGGATTTTATGATATTATAATATTACGATACTGTGATATATTATGATATTAAGATATTATCATATTATGATATTCTGATATTATGATATATTGATATTCACATCATACTGTTATGATATTGACATTTTGATATTATGATGTAATGATATTATGATATTGATATTATGATATAATGATATTATGATAGTATGATGTTATGATATTGTGGTGTTTTGATATTATGATAATATATTATGATGTTATGATAGTATAATATTATGATATTGACATTATGATATTATGATGTAATTATATAATGATATTGATATTATGATATTATGACATTATTATGATATTGGGATATTATGATATAATGATATTGTGATATTATGCTGTTATGATAATATTATATTATGCTATTATGGTATTATGATATTATAATATATTATGAGATTATGATATTCTGGTAGTGTGATATTGATATTATGATATAATCATATTATGATATTACGATATTATGATAGTGTGATTTTATGATATTATGATATGATATTATGACATTATGATATTATGATAGGATATTATATTATGATATTATGATATGATATTATGATATTATGGTATTATATTATATTATAATATGATATGATATTATGATATTATAATATTATGATATTATGATATTATGATATGTGATATTATGATATTGTTATATTATGATATTATGATACTATGATATGATATTATAATATGATATTATGATATGAGATTATGATATTTTGATATTATGATATTATTATAATGTGATATTATGATATCATGATATAATGAAATTATGATATGATATTATGATATTATATTATGATATGATATTGACGTTATGTTATGATATTATGATGTTGTGATATTATGATATTTTGATATTTTGATATTATGATATTATGATATGATATGATATGATGTTATGATATTACGATATTGTTATGATACTATGATATTCACATTATGATATAATGATATTATGATATAAGGATACTATGATAATATGATATTATGATATTGTGATATTATGATACTATGATATTATGATATGACATTGTGATATTATGATATTGTGATATTATGATATTGTGATAGTATGATATTATGATATTATGATATTATGATATGATATTATGATATTATATGATATGGTATTATGATATTATGGTATTATATTATATATTTTTTTTTTTTTTTTTTTTTTTTTTTAAATCGAGCGAACCCATCGCCGCCACTCTTACCCGCCCCTACCGACCGAGAGGGCCACGTCCCCATAACGTGAGGACAGCGTACACATTATAGACCGGTCTATAACGGGAGAGCAAGGATTATAAGTTCACACGTTACAACCAACTACAGAAATTCTTCACCAGTTGGTATTACACTAACATAAATAAGTATAAAAGCACATCACGAGATATTAACATAAGATACTCCAATATATAATAATTACGAGCAAAACGAAAACCAAATCATAAATCAGACCAGATAGTAAGGATAAAGTAAATTAAATTTACATATGTACGTTAACGAATATACAGCACTAATGCAATCGGTTCAAATGACAAATTATGCTAGACTTTGTCGTTTCCCAACTACCTGTGAAATCAATAAACTGATATAGCTCATTAAAGTCACGACACATTCTCCTAACTGGATCAAAGGACGCATAATTCGAACGCTGAAACTCGATGTTTACGAGTTTATAGTACCTCGTGGGTCTCAATGGGACATTTATGAAAATCTTAGATAACAGAAATTCAGAACATATACATCCATCAATTATCTTCAAAACTGTAATAGAGTTTATCATGGTACGTCTACTACTAAGAGTCGGCAATCTGATCAATGCTAGTCTACTGCTATACGAAGGAAGATTATGGTTCGGGTTCCATTGAAGATTTCTCAGACAAAAAATGAGAAACTGTTTCTGGACCGATTCAATCATATTAACATACAAATTGTACTGGGGGTCCCAAACAACTGATCCATATTCGAGAATAGGGCGGACTAGTGAAGTAAAAAGATTTTTCGTAACGTAGGGATCTGAAAATTCCTTTGCCCAACGTTTAATAAAGTTCAGAACGCCATAAGCCTTGTTCACCATCGTAATTATGTGGGAGTTGAAATTCAATTTTCTGTCCAAGAGAACACCAAGATCAACAAATGAATCCACCGATTCAAGAACATTGCCACCTAAAATGTATTTTGCCGAAAATAATGATGACCTAGAGAACAGCATATGCTTACATTTCGTAAAATTAAGCTCCATCAAATTGGTCTCGCACCACGTCTGGAAAGTAGACAAATCCCTCTGAAGTAAAGCATATTGACAAGGATCCTTGTAAGAAAAATAGATCTTCACGTCATCAGCGTACATTAACAATTTAGAGTGCATTATGGAGGCGGGTAAGTCGTTAATGAATAACAAAAATAGAACCGGCCCAAGATGACTGCCCTGAGGCACCCCAGATGACACAAAAATAGATCTTGAGAATGATCGACCAAATGATACCATCTGTTCTCTGTTCATTAAATAAGAACTAATCCAATTCAGCATGTTACAATTAAAACCCATTGCCCCTAATTTATATAATAACAAATTGTGGTTAACTTTATCAAAAGCCTTACTAAAATCGGTAAAAATCACATCAGTTTGATCTCCATTAATAAAGCCGTCAATAATAGAAGAGGAAAACTGAAGCAAATTAGTCACGGTGGAACGACCCTTCCGAAAGCCATGTTGACATGGATCTAAAATAGAGGAAACCTGATGAGAAATTACCTCTGTGACTAACTTCTCAAAAAGTTTAGGAATGGCACACAATTTTGCAATTCCCCTATAATTTGCAACATTTACTAAACTACCAGATTTGTGGAGAGGGATTATATAAGAGCTCTTCCACTTTGCAGGAAAATGGCCGAACTTCAACGAAGCGTTAAATAAGAGAGTCAACGGTAAGCTGAGAGAATTCGAGCAGTATTTCAACATAGAGTCCGGGATACCATCAGGACCAGCTTTATTCGAGGCTTTCAAGCTGATTAAGTTATCTAGCAACCACGAAGAATTTACGACAGGTGCATCAAACGGAATGGTAGAGCGGACAGTGTACGGGTATGATTTGGAAACATCATAGGCTCGGGTGGAATAAATAGATGCGAAAAAATCGGCGAAACAATTAGCAATAGACTCTTCATCTGAATATTCAATACCGTTCATTTTGATCCTACAAGGTGTGGAAGACGAATTACGCTTCAAGTTAACAAATCTAAAGAATGATTTGGGGTTCCGTTTAAAATTAGCCTTCAACCTATCCAAATATAATCTGTAACTCTCACGAGATTTAGAGTTGTATCTACTCCTAGCAACAATATAACTAGCATAGTCTGCTAGCAATCCAGATTTTTTATACTTGTTCGAACATCTATTCCTTACATTCTTGAGACTATTTAGAGCCCTTGAGGACCATGGGGGACCAGTATTACCCCTTATTGGCCTCTTGGGTACAGACTTAGAAATATAGCCATTAATAATATTATAGAAATCATCCAGGGCGATTTCAAATTCAAAAGAATTATCACACTGACATATACTATGCCAGTCGGTATCAAAGATAAGATTATTCAAAAGTATAAAGTTCGCACGCGAAAAGCATAGGCCAACATAGGACGAAGAGTAATTGCAACCAACCTGCATGGTATCATATGTATAATTAATTCCCAGCGTTGGATGGTAACTATCCTCAGGAGAAATTAACGGATCAATTCGAGAAATATCAAAGTTGTTAGAATCATCCACTAAAACTAGATCAAGGACTCGATTCATAGAATTGGGAATGTCGTTCAATTGAATCAACCCAAGTTCGGAAATATGCGTAACAAAATCAGATGACCAATCATATGGTGTCAATGGAGTCAGAGAATTAGTATCGGGTAAAGACACCCATGTCACAGACGGCAAGTTAAAGTCACCCAATACTAAAATACGGTCCTTTCTACTGGCTAACGCAATAACTTTTGCAATAGCGTCAATATGCACTTGATATACCTCAAAGCATGATGATGGCGGAATATAGGAACACGTGACAAACAATTTCAAATCGCCTAAATTAATGGACACCACAAGAAACTCAAGATCGCCAATGTCATCAACTGTAACCAACTCAGAAGATAAAGAATTCTCAATTGAGATTAAAACACCACCTCCAATTTTACCAACACGATCTTTTCTATAAACTACGTACTTATCACAGAACAACTCAGAATTAAAAACATTAGGTTTAAGCCATGTCTCAGAAAATGCAATGACATCAAACTCAAAACCAAAGCTATCAACAAATAATCTGGACAATTTAGTATTCAAACCGCGAACATTCTGATACGCCAAATTCAAACTCCCAATTAGTTTTTTGGAGCTGGCTTATCTCCAGACGGTAATCTAGCAAAATTATCACGCCTACCATTATCCCGATACTCAAATTCCCTTACGAATGTTCCGTGAGGCCAAAATTCCGAATCCACCAGTTTGACAAATAGATCATCCGGTGCAATAATTTTGAAAGACGACCTACGTTCCGAAAATTGTGACTTCAGCTTGAAGCACTGTATGGAATCGTTAGAATTATTCCCGACTAATTTAGATATGATATTATGATATTATACTATGGTATTATGAAATTATGATATGTGATATTATGATATGGTTATATTATGATATTATGATACTATGATATGATATTATGATATGATATTATGATATTGTGATATGGGATTATGATACTATATTATGATATGATATTGATGTTATGTTATGGTATTGATGATATTATGATGTTATGATATTATGATATGATATGATATGATGTTATGATATTACGATATTATTATGATACTATGATATTGACATTATGATATAATGGTATTATGATATAAGGATACTATGATAATATGATATTATAATATTTTGATATTAGGATAGTATGATATTATGATATAATATTATATTGTGATATTATGATATTGTGATATTATGATATTATGTCATTATGACATTATGATAGTATGATATTATGATAATATGATATTATATGATATTACTACATGATATTATGATATGATATAATGATATTACGATATGATATTATGATATATATTTTACTGACTTTGAGAGAGCCTCAAAAATAAGCTTGTTTTAGAATCGAACGCATTGTTTCCGAGATACTTCTCTGGCTTAATTTTCTAATCCAATCTTCTTTAAAACAGGTAAAAAATTATTAATTTTTTAAAATTAAACGTTTTGAAGTGATGGGTTTAATATTTCCGATGATTTTCTGATTGTACATTTTCAATCGTTTTAGTTTTCTGCAATGGCGTATGAGCTTCGCAGGGGTTCCAAGTTCAGACAGAGCTGCGTAAAGTTTTCGCAGTATCGGGATACCGAATGCAGCTGTCTATTTCCTTTTGGTGCGTTCTGTCTAGAATTTGGCGTAATGTGAATATCTGGTCAGTTGTGGAGTTTCCAGGTCTAAATCCACACTGATCAGCTCTGCAAATATTGGCGTTAGTCTGTCCCACATTTCGTCCTAGATGTGGTCCTATCTTTATACGAGTAACGTATGCTCGAAACCAATGCGACTGTCATGCGGAAATCTTGTCTCACCCAAATCGCAAATACAATTCCAAAATAAATTGCGATTTGGTTGAGACACTATTCCTGCACGACAAGTACTCATATACTGATTATATGTTCTTGTAATATTTTGTAGAGTTCCGGATGATGTTCTTCGAACAAGGACGAAATATTGATTGAATAAATAAATTAAAGTATATACAATTACGGCCTCGAGCTCGAGTACCAAATTATTAAAAAGAAAAATTGGTGAAGAGGTCAAATGAATAAGAACAAATTTATATCATTCATACTCTTATTATATTACTCGAAGTACAGAGTTCATAAATGTTCGGATGTCGTAAGTACTGAGTACATACTATAACAAAATGTATGTCGCCATATTCGAGGTATGCAAGTACCGCAGAGCATGTCCAAAAGCACATTCGAAATAAAGGAACCAACATTTGTACTGAAGAGTGTTGATAAATTTAATGTTTTCATTCGATTTGTAATGACAAGATTATGGAACCCAAATCAATTTTCTGTCGACTGGAACACGAACGAAAGCTTTCGTTCGAAATCGAGGAACAGGCTGTTAATATTTGCAAATACTGATATTTTCAACTATTGATATTTTGATTATTTAATACTTTGATGGCGAAATATTTTGATTTTTTCATATGTTGTAACGAAGTTCCTTATCGCACGTTGCGGAATGGGGATTTAATGAAAAAACTTTTTTTTAACACTATTGGGTGCATTTGCTATGATTTGTGTCTAGACTAACATATGTTGCGAAATTACTTGTTTAATGGAAGATTTCTATGTGGAGCCTGTAACCAATTTTAGGGCATTAAAAGCCGATAACAAACAAAATAAAAATTTCGGTGCAAGTCCATATTTTCCGAAATATAGGCCTCCAAAGGTTGAGTATATAGTCGCTCATATCTCAGGTATTTATTTTCCGATCTGGGTAAAATGTGTATCATTACAAAGCTCTTTTGAAACTCTATAGCTCTGTGTATAAGTAAATTTCTTTTTATTAACCCTTTGGGGGCTGGTGGAAAAAAAACTATTTTTTAACCTCACTTTTTTGATAAAAATATATTTTTTTCAAAAAAAAAATGCCCTAGTATACATATATTTTTACTGGAGTCCGATAATAGGCAAGTCTTCAGTCTTTTGTTTAAGGTGTAATACTCAACAATAACCCTTCAAAGACCGGAGATATTAAAGTCGAAAAAGGTTATTTAAGTTTTTTCTCTTATTTTCAAGATTTTTATTAAAAATTTTTTTTTAGAAATGTTTTTCGGGAACAACTCTATTTTAGGGACAATTGAGCAATTGGTTTAATTTTTTTAGGGGGTGTATAGAATTTATTTTTAAATAAAAAAAAACAAATTTTCCCGGAGGCAGATATTTCCCGAGTTATGGCCCTTCAAAGTTCAGATATGTAGCATGTTCGGCTCGAGTAAAATTTCCGTAATGTCGAAATGAAAATAAATTTTTGGAAATCGTTAAATTTATATTCCCCCTCTACCTTAAGTCGATGTGTGGCAAAATCAGAAAAATTGCCCGATTTTTTTGAAATACTTTTTTTATTTTCCTTAAATAATATGTCTGGTCTTTGAAGGGTCAAAGGGACGTATTATACTTAAAAAAAGGTTACAGTCTGACCTATTATTGGAGTATAGCAAAAAAATAAGTCACTAAGGATTTTCTTAAAATAAAATAAATAAATAAATGGTTTCCCGTAACATCCGACGAGGGGATTTTACACTCACTGATTGGGGCCTACAGTTTTACACCGGTTCCGAACGGTATTTTGAGAAGCTTTTTCATGGCTTAATACTCGATAGTGTTGCCGTCACTATGCGAGGTGACCGCCGTCGAAAGAAATTTAAGGTGGTCTGAGTAGGGGAACCCACGTCCTCATGCACAAGAGCCGCGCACACTACCATTGTACCACCGAAAATTGTACCATTGTAAAGGAAAAAAAGTGAGGTTAAAAAACCTTTTTTTAAATAGTCCTCAATGGGTTAATAAGAGGAAATATAGTTATAGACAGAGTTATAGAGTTTTAAACGGGCTATGTAATGATACCCATTTTAAACAGATCATGTAATAAATAACTGAGATATGTGCAACTATATACTCAAGCTTCAAAGGCCTATATCTCAAGAAGTTGGACCCGGCACCGGAAAAAACTAACTTTTTTAACTCAGCGCAGAAGGTTGTGTCGCTGGTTTAGATCAGAGCATGGACCCCAAAGTGAATTTATGCCGAAAAAAGGACCAATTCTAAAAAAAAATCCCATTTCTTAAAAAAAACATTTTCTTCAAAAAAATACCTTCTCTTAAAAAAAATACCTGTTCTTACAAATCTTCCTTTTCTTAAAAGTACATTTTCTTAAAATTAAAATAATACCTTTTCTTTTCTTTTCTTGAGATACGAAGTCTTTCTGAAATAAGTAAATTTTTTTAAAAAAATTACCTTTTCCTAAAAAGAGTACCACTTCTTTAAAAAGTAGCTGTTCTTAAAAAAAACTACTTCTTTGCAAAAAAAAAAAATCATACTCCTACGGCTTTTTTTACAGAAAGTAGTTCTCCTTAAAAATAGTACATTTTCTTAAAACAAAACATTAGCTTTTAATGAAGAAGTAACTCTCTTTAAAAACGGACCTTTTCGGAAAAATATAATACAGGGTGTTTCAAAAGTGACCACCCTATTAGAAGATGCTCCTATTTTTGCAAATGGCCGCCAATGTCAAATCTGTTTTGACTTTTGTGGACTAGACAGATGTAGAATACAAGTAAACAAGCCATGGGGCGATACACTCCCCAAGAACGCGGAATAATCGTGTCTATTTTTTTTCGTAATAATTCGTCTGTGGTGTTGGCGCAGCGGGAATACCGTCGTCGATTCCCGGCCGTCCGACACCGACTGCGCAAACATAGCGCCGTTTGGCCACATCCTCCATCCTCAATCCTCAATCTCGTGGACGAAGAAGACGATTTTTCCACCAAAATCATAATGATCGATGAGGCTCATTTCCACCTCAGCGGGTACGTGAACAAGCAATACTATCGCTTCTGGGGCACCGAAAATCCACGAGTGATGCGCGAGGAGCCATTACACCCACTCAAGGTGACTGCATGGTGCACTGTTCACCCTGGAGGAGTCATCGGGCCATTTTTTTTCGAGAACGCCGCTGGTCAAACCACAACAGTGGCCGGTGCGTGCTAGAGGGCAATGTTAACCGAGTTTTTTCTGCCGCAATTCGACGAATTAGGACTGGTTTCAACAGGACGGAGCAACGGCACACACTGCGCGATCCACAACCGATATTCTGAAGGCGGTATTCCCGGGTCGCCTCAACTCTCGTTTTGGCGATGTGCACTGGCCCGCACGATCGCCCGATTTAACCGTTCCAGACTTTGTTTCGTCCCGTGTTTACGTGAACAAGCCCGAGACCCTGGAAGCCCTCAAGGTCAACATTCGACACGAGTGCGAGAATCTGTCGACCGAAGTTCTCGCCGAAGTGATGAAAAATGCCATAAAACGAGCCCGTATGGTAATCAATTGTGACGGCGCCTATTTAACCGATATCATCTTCTCAACTTAACCAATAAAATTCTAAAGGTTCAAATAAACATAAACAAAAAACAGAATCGAAGTTTTTCATTTAGAAAAAAAAATTAGAGTCAAACAACATCGGATGACCTTGTACACATTCTTACGAAAAACACCTAAAAATATACTTTTTCTTTAACAAAATACATTCTATAAAAAAAATTTCTTAAAAAAAACATTCTATAAAAAATTTTTCTTAAATTTAAAATATCGTATTTTCCAACGGGCGCCTTAGGCGTGTTGGAAATAACTAGTACATAATATATAGCGAAAGGAACTTCGTTTCAACAGGATGTCCCCTGACACCTCATGTGATTTTATTTTTTTTTTAAATTCGAATACTTGAGGATTTAGTGTTTGTTCTGCTATTTATTGCATCACCCTCGTTTCCTCGCAGTTAGTGAGCGATCCTGTAGTAATTTGAACTTGTATGTCTCTTGCGATCTTTCTATGTGGAAAAACTCCAGCCATTGCATTATATGATGCATCATGTGGTGGCACAGCCGTATGCCAGCCACATCATATTAGTCAACCGAATAGTTAAGCAACACAGACAATATTCAGTATCAAACTTGAAGGCAGAGTCATCCCATTTCGGGCTGCATCCCTCCGATGGAAAGTGTTGCTATTTTAGAACATTAAGCCACGTGCCTTCATCAGAAAACTATAGAGTGACATTTAAGGAGATCTCAACTGAATGTTGTTGCCTTTGGAACGAGGAGGTCTTGATCTGGAAAACAACAGCATAACTAAACTTAACAGAAAGCAAAAATGCAACAAAAAAATACAACGTAGATGATATCAAGAAATCCATTTTGTCACAGCTCTTGGGGTAAGAGGGAAGTTTAATGAGTTTGTTCTCATTTTAATTAGACAACGAGGATTGCGAATTTGACGGGTGTGAAACAGACACAGACACACAGGGACTGATTGGTGGTGGTATCTGGTGCAATATGGTTACATGTGACACCCTTTTGGGTGCTGGGGCTGGTCTGGTGAGGTTGCTAGTGATTACAGTGAATACCATAAATTCCATACTGTGACTTGCTGAGCCTCATCAAAACACCACTCACTCACTACCACCATTCTTCATAGGAACGTGTAGCAGAGTGTCTCGCGTTTCTGTATCTGTTTTGACGCAGCTGTTTTTTTTCAGCTGATGTCGCCTGAGTTTTTCTTGTGGAGTCTCTAATACTGACTGCAAAGCCCTGGCTGGGTCTGGGCTGTGGCTTAATAATGACATCGTAATGAAAACTATTTCCATGTGCAACGTGACATTTTTGGAATGACGTGTTGTTATGCTAAAATCATTCGATTTTTTCCAGCTTTTTTTGCCACAACCAAAAACGGCAGCGCTCTGTACAAGATCTGTCTGTGACTTGGATACAAAAACTCCATTGGACGTCCAATAAATGTATGACAAAGAGCCAGCCCGGTTCCATAGTTTCAACGCCGCTTATCTCATTGTTCATTGTTGTGGCATGTTCCGGATGCTTAGCAGGGCAATTAGTTTATTGTCTGTCCCATAACCTTTAGCACACAAAAAATGTGATCCCTTTAATCGAAAGGGAGAGCAGAGTCATCGATCGAACCGGAACAATCGGTACAGGTATCGTCGATTGGGTGCACAAATCACAACTGCTTTAAGTGGTGATGGAAATTCCGAATAATTTTGCAACTCAGCTGTTTTTGTGTGTGTGTGTCTTGCTTGATGTCTTCTTTGGTTACCAATTTGTCTTTTGTTGGCCATTTTCGCTAGATGATGATTGCATTTTATTTTTTTTTTGGTTTTAGTCTGTAGAATAATATAAAGATCACGTAGAAATTTGCCATGAATATGCATGAGTATGAAATTAGTCAACAGAATCAGATCATATTTTTGTTTCAATTCATTACTAAGGAGGCAGGCACAGTGTGGCAGAAGTGTGAGTAGGCGGCTGAAAGTAAAAAGGTGTTTCATTCAAACAAATGATAATTTTACATTTCAAAATGACACGATTTTTTTCATTGTTTTAGCGTAAATAACGTCGTCTGTTTTACAGGATGCAAGAACAAGATCAGAATATTTAAAGAATCAAGGCAAAATTTAAGACTGAATATAGAGCGTCATCATGAGCATGAACAACAGCTATCGTTAATGTTTATAGTCGATTGGCCGCCCTTCTTGATACTAAATAAGAATATAATCGAAGTTGTTCGCATCACTATCAAGTTCACAAAATTTTTTGGTAATATTTTTTCAAATTAATCAGCCAGATAAAAGTTATCGACCAACTCATGCTAATGAATGACAAGTCTGTGCTTCGCTTAAAATGCAATTCATATCCAAATCCGTTTTATTATCGATAACATTCATTAGATAAAGCTGTAAAAAGAAAAGACAAAATAAATCTGTCTGAAAGAATCAATGTAAAAAAACTGAAATCGAAAACCTTTAAATTATCGATAATACATGTATACAGGGTTTCTTCCGCAAAGCAGAAATAATTTTAACAAATTTCTTAATCAATCTTCTTTAGAAAAAAAGAAGCAACAAAGTACGATTATTTATTTATAAATTGCTTTTTGTGAAAATCAAAGCAAAATTTAAAGCGAACCACAGAGTTGTCATTCATGAGCATGAGCTTGGTCGATAACTATTGGAACGAAGTTCCTTATCGCACGTTGCGGGATGGGGGCTAAATAAAAAACATTTAACCAACTTATTTTTAACACTATTATGCTACAACCCAGTATTATCAACTAAATGGGATGCTTTTGCTTTGGTTTGTGTCTAGACTAACATACTTATATGTTGGGAAATTTCTTGTTTAATGGGAAGTTTTCCAGTTGGAGCCTGTAACCAATATTTAGTATATATTGTAGTTTTGAACCTAATGAAAACTAAATTTAGAAAAGCCAAAGTGAAAGTTGTAATTTTCTTTAGGCTAAGAGATCATGTTCTCTCCGGTTAGTGAAAAAAATGTAAATGCCGAGGGTGGGATTCGAACTCACATTCGCTGGACGATCGTTTCGATGTTTGAGAAGCATCGTCTTCAGCAGCATCTAGCCCGTTAAGCCACTGCGGTGTGTATTGACACTAGTCACATTTTATTCATCAGACTTTGAGCATTTATGTGGCAGATTTTCAAACCTTCTTTTTGCCTGCATAATATTTTAATCATATAGACGGGACTTTGGACTGTTCCCTTAAGCTATGTAAGGAAGGCATGATTAAATATATTAAATTTAACGATATTAGCAATGCACGTTTGAATGTTTATAATGAAAAAAATTAAAAATATTAAAAGATCAGTTTCAAGAAAAATTTGATAATTTGTTGTGAAGTTGTAGAAAAAATTAATGAAAGGGAAAGTGATTATAAAAGATTCACATTTAGCATTAAAAAATACAATTTTATCAAACATGTTCAGGGTTAGTCTCCCGAAAATCAGCAATGGGATGAGTCTCAGGAAAAAACATGTCCAGGCTGGATAATTGAAAGCATTCATCAATGCGATACGGTTTATCATCAGGTCGTTTCTTCACGTATACTGAGCCACGTAAGGTGAAGGCACTATGAATTATTTTCTGACGCTTGAGACGAACTGCGGCTTGCAGAATCTGATAGTTTGTCTGAGTCAGATTCTCGTTAATGAAAAATAAACAGTTAGAATCAACCCCGATGTGTCGAAGACAGAAACGAAAATCTTTATTTGCCTTCTTAAAACTTGAAAGAGTTTTTAGAAAAAAGTGTTTGTCGTATGGTGACCACATACGAACAATTATTACTGCATCCGGTGAGATATTATCACGTTTATTGTTCAAGTCTTTCAATCTAAATATTGATTTAATAGCCGGAACTGAAGTATGTATAACTTGACAAATATGCTGAAAGATGATGTTAAGATTTTCATTTTCTGTGTACGGTACTCCGTTTATGCGTAGATCACATGCAACTGCATTATTTTCATAAACACGCAATTTTCGTTTCAATATTTCCACATCATTTGCTAGGAGATGAGTTTGCTCACTTTCCGATTCTAAGCGGCATATTTTTTCCATTGCAGTAGATAACTCCCTCTTACAACTATTAATTTCCACCGCCACTGCCTCCAACGCGAATATTTTATCATTTAACAGAGAAATTTCTTTTCCCATGATTTGAATTTTAGACTCAAAAACATTAACAATTCTCTCTTCACACTCAATCAATTGTTTCCGTGTCGACTCACTTCCTACTTACACGCACTGATGCCGAAGTTTTGAAAGTTCTATTTATAGAATGCACTATTCTAATTGTAGTTGTATCGTTCTGTTCTTGTCTGGCCCTCGTTCTGTTCTTGTCTGGTCAAATTTACAAAAAGTGAAAGAAGTTTAAAAAAGAAAATTTTCCTAAATAAGTGCCTCTTCTTAAAAAAAAGTAAATTTTCTCAAAAAACATTAATATACTTAAAGTGCCTTTTCTTAAAAAAACCTTATCTTAAAGAAGTACCTTTTCTTAAAAAAGTAAATTTTCTTACAACAAAAATTACCTTGTCTTTAAAGAGTACATTTTTTTGTGAAACAAAATAACTTTTCTTGGGATAAGTACCTACTCTTAAAAATTTACCTATTCTTGAAAAAAGCACCAATTCTAAAAAAAACCTTTTCTTCAAAAAATACCTTCTCTTAAAAAAATTCCTCTTCTTACAAAATTTACTTTTCTTAAAAGTACATTTTCTTAAAAATAAAAGAACACCTTTTTTTTCTTGAGATAAGGAGCCTTTCTGAAAATAAGTAAATTTTCTTAAAAAACTAACCTTTTCCTAAAAAGAGTACAACTTCTTTAAAAAGTACCTGTTCTTATGGCTTTTTCTTACAGAAAGTACTTCTTAAAAATAGTACCCTTTCTTAAAAAAAACATTAGCATTTGTTATGACTATAAAAAAGATATCCAAAACTGATAAATTATCGATAACAATTATTAGATAAAGCTGTCAAATTAAACTGACAGACGGGGGTTCGTCTTAAAAACGGGAAATAATACAGGTTGATTTCCTAATCAATTTTCTTTTCAAACGAAGGAACAAAGTACAAGTTATCATAAATATACTTTTTCATGAATCAATTTTTCTGAAGAAATCAAAGCAAAATTTAAGGCTGAATTTAAACAACCTGTTGCCGAAAATCTATGTTATCGATAACATTCATTAGATTATCAGTTACAAGTGATATACGGATGTTTGCCCAACAATTAATGAGTAATGTGTCAGAAAGAATCAAAGCAAAATAAAACCGATATCGAAAACCGATAAATTATAGATAATGTTCGTTATCGAAAGGGATTCGTTTAATAAAGGGAAAATAATTCTGTTTGATTTCCTTTATGGGATGTAATGGAGTCTTTAGGGTTTGTTGTGGTTTGGTCTCACTCCATAGGCGGAAATTTCGTTTATTAACAAACCCGTGAAGCCAAAAATGAATCTCATCACTGAACACAATTTTGCATTAAAACATCCGGTCAGTTTCCAACTGCTGTAGAGCACAATCAGCGAAATATCGGCGAATATGAGGTCTCGTGGCTTTATTTCCTGCACCAGCTGGACAGAACGGACAGAGCCCCAATTCCTGCGACCGACGACGACTCGATAAATTTGGATCTTCTTCCCACTTTTGTTTACAGCGGCAATATTCTCTTCAGTACACGCTGAAAAAACCTGTATTTTTTGTAGTTTGGATGCAAATATAACATGTATTTGGAGTTTGTAACAAGTACAGTATACTTGTGTCCAAACACAATGTGTTTGCTATTTGAAATTACATGTTGGTGGCACAATAGTTAATATGTTATAATATATGTGGTTGTGACCCAAGTATAGATGTGTTTGGGATACAAATACAGCTGTGTTTGGTGCACTATTTACTCTCTCTAATAAAAGAGGTGCAAGGAGACTTTATTCACAGTCAAAGTTATCTGTGTGTAGCTGTATTATTATTTGTCAGTCAGTGATTGATAAAAATTCCTAAATAAAGTGAATATTTATTACATCTGTTGCGTCTTAGTTTCATGTCTTCAGACGTCAATCGGACAGATGATAGCAAATGCGAGTGGTGGGTTAAGTAAGCTTGCTGTGGAAAAAATGTGTATTACATGCTAAAAAATCTGTCTTTCTTATTGTTTGGTTTTAGTGTTTGCTAATTAATATTACATGTTACATACAGACACAATGACTAAAATATTATAATATATGTGTTTGATATCCAAATATATCTGGATGATACAAACACAGCTGTGTTTGGTGCACTGTTCATGCTTTCTAAGGATAAAGAGAGATTATTCACAGTCTTACTTATACTTGCGTGTGTGTAACTGTATTTTCCATTAGTCCCCCAGTCAGTGATTCATAAATATTCCTGAATGTGTGTGTAAACTGCTGATGGCGTGAATGTTTCTTATTTTGGCGGATGTTTTGCGACTTAGTATATTTTAAATTCAGTCGTCAATTGTTCATCGGATAGAGGATATCAAAGGCGCTTGGTCGGCGCGTAGTAGAAAATATTTGTGATCAGTAAAAACTAATATATAAGGGCTTGGACGACTACATCGTCTACGACGATTTTTCCAACTGGGACTTATCACCTTTTGAGTGTTTGTCTGGACGTGTACACTGTTTCGTTTATAAAAAAACGGTTTCTTGTATTTGCCGCAAAAGTAAGTTATGGCAACATTTGATATAAGTAAAAGTACTTTATCAACCAAATAAAGGACTTTTACGATAAAAGATTGTGTTGGACCAATTGACTTTCAGTGTGAGTTGGTAATTAGGGATCTACGACCGATGCAATTCGCATATGTAAATTTCATATTAGGATTTATATACATACGAGTGATAAGCTACCGAGATGTCAGGCCATCTGATGATGAATTTGTCACGGAGTTGGAAACTATTCCTGATAGTGAGTGTGCTTTATTGAATTGTCTATTAATCCAACGAATCCAATAATTTTTCATTTACAAAAAAGTTTTGGACCTTGTAAGCTTATCATACATTAACATGTAAACTGGTGATGTGCGGTTCCGCGTATTTTAAGAACCGGTTCTGTCGAGTCCAGTCCCGCGAAGAGCCAGGTATTTGTAACTGTTCCGGTTCTCAACAAATTGCTGACCCAAAGAGGCTTAAGTGTCTTATTAGAATACAAAATTGGTTAAAAATACACATTTTCGTACACTCTCCCACCCAGAGGTTAACACTTTATGTTCCTTTGGAAACGAGTCCTCTAATTCACGAACCATTTTACGGTTATTTTCAACCCGTTTTTCAGTTCCTGTAGAATCGTGTCTTTTTGGAACCGTTTACGGTTCCTTTAAATTCGCTTCTCAGACCTTGAAAAACCGTTTTCGCGTATCTTAAGAACCGGTTCTGTCGAGTCTAGTCCCGAGAAGAACCAAGTATTTGGAACTGTTCCGGTTCTCAACAAATTGCTAACCCAAAGAGGCTTAAGTGAAATATTTTAGTATAAGAATATAAAATTTGATAAAAACACACATTTTCTGTCGATTTCGGTTCCCAGAAGAACCGGGTATTTGGACCGGTTCCGGTTCCGGTTCTCATCAAATTGCTGTCCCAAAGAGGTTTAAGTGAAATATCTTATTATAAAAATATAAAATTAGTTAAAAGTACACATTTTCGTACCCTAACCCTCCCAAAGGTTAACACTTTTTGTTCCTTTGGAAACGAGTACTCTTTTTACGGTTCACCGTTTACCGTTTTTCGGTTCTTTTCATCCCGTTTTTCACTTCCTGTAGAATCGTTTTTCGGTCTTTCTGGAACCGTTTTCTGTTCCTTTAAACCCGTTTTTCGGTAATTAAAGGACCGTTTTCGGTTCATTTGGATCCGTCTTAAGGATCGGTCGGTCGGTTCTTGTAAAAAACCGGTTCTTCCGAAGCGGTTTCTCGATTCTGTGCATCACTAATGTAAACTAACAAAAGCTCTGTTCCCGTACTTCTGAAGCTTACCAGTTTTGCCGACTTTTGCTCGATTTTTTTTTACGACGACTTTTACTCGATAAAGCGTTCCCGTACTCAAGAAAATAGTCAATGTAGTAAGAAAATTTAAGAGAGAACAGAAAAACATGCCGTTCTCTTTTACAACTTTTTACTAGTTTATTTTTACTATTGAATTGTCAAAATAAATTGGAAAGATAACACAGTGATACAAAAAAGAATAAAGTAGAAATTCCCGGGAAGTGATACTATTTTTCTGATAGGTATTGTCGAGTACAACAAGAATCCGTATTTGAAATTTGCCAGTCACATCAGAATTTTGAGATACGGGTAAAAACCCGGTTTTTCGTACCTCTTGTCCACACTTTTTTCGACATTTTTCAACTTTGGCGATATTTTTACGCATTATTTTATAAAGGAACCGTAAAATTTTTTAATTTATACAAAAAATATATTTATTTGCGAGTAAACCGCAACTTTGTTTAAAAAACTTTGTTTAAAAAATCCGTTAAAAATTGACTGAGTTATTCAACTATTTATCACACCTAAATTTTTGCAAAAATAAAACTTTTAGCTATTTCAGTCAAAAATGTTTGCTTGACGGTCTTCTTTTTAATTCAGCATCATCGGTCTCTCTCTGTAATGAGCAGCAATATTCTGAAAGCAGTTTTATTTGATTTTTTCCTTCAAATCGTTTTTCAATTGTAATCATCTCTTGGTGAAAATGTTCACCTTGTTCATCGCTGAACTGACCCAGATTGTCTGGGAAGAAATGTAAGTGCGAATGCAGGAAATGGGATATATGAAACAATTCGTTAAAAAACTTCATGTAAACAGCGCCGCTTTTTGCTATCTTAAAGAAGTGTTCCCAAAATTAACTGGCGCCAAAATAAAAGGCCGTCGGTAGCGCAATGGTTAGTGTGCGCGGCTCTTGTAAAGGGTTTTTCAACAGAGACGCTACAAAAGTAGATCGATAGGGACAACAAACGACGCCATATTTTTTCCCGCTCTTTTGACATTTCTCTTCAGTAAGGTTTGCCATTTCATCATGGAAAGATATACGAGCCAACAACGAGTCGAAATTATTAAAATTTACTACCGAAATTTGGAGTCAGTGGCCTCAACTTTAAGAGCGCTACGTCCAACTTATGGCCGTCATAATCGTCCTACCAGATCAACAATTGAGCGTCTAGTGGAAAAATTTGAATCCACAGGCAAAGTACAAAATGTTCCCGTGTCAGTGAGACAAAGAAGTGCCCGTAGTGTCGAGAATATTGCTGCCGCTAAGGCTTAAGTTCCAGAAAGCCCAAATGTGTCTCTCACACGTCGTTCTCAAGCGTTGGGCATCTCTGTGACGTCGTTGTGGCGAATTTTGCAAAAATATCTTGGCCTACATCCTTACAAGATAAAATTGACGCAAGAATAAGCAAAATATGCGTTATTGGTCAGACAGCAATCCACACGTAATCCATGAGTCATCATTGCATCCCGAAAAAATTACGGTTTGGTGCGGTTTATGGGCCGGCGGCATCATTGGGCCGTACTTCTTCCGGGATGATCAAGACCGGCACATGTGAATGCGAATCGCTAACTTTCAATGATAACCGAATATTTTTGGCCCCAATTGGATAATATGGACTTGGAGGACATGTGGTTCCAACAGGACGGCGCCAAAAGCCTCACAGCGAATGCCACAATCAATTTATTGGAAACCAAGTTTGGTGAACGTGTTATCTCAGGAAATGGCCCAATCGATTGGCTGCCTCGGTCGTGCGATTTGACGCCGCTAGATTATTTCCTGTGGGGCTACGTCAAGTCTATGGTCTATGCCAACAAGCCCGCGACGAGTAATGAACTTCGTACGAATATCGAACGTGAAATTGCAGCAGTATCGGCCGATTTATACTTGAAAACCGTGGAAAATTGGGTTCAGCGTCTGGGTTCAAACGTGTCCGTGGTGGCTATGCAAAAGAAATCGAGTTCCATACATAATGGCATCGGACGTACTTTCACAGGAATAAAGCATTTCATTGGTATCTAAAACCGGTTTTGTTTTATTTAAAAAAAACTTTTGTTGCGCTCTTATTGAAAAACCCTTTACACGAGAAACTGAAAATCGGTTAATAATCATGTAAGTTACTAGCTTATAAGTGCATAGAGGTACGAAAAACCGGTTTTTTACCCGTATCTGAAAATTCTGATGTGACTGGCAAATTTCAAATACAGATTCTTGTTGTACTCGACAATACCTATCAGAAAAATAGTATCACTTCCCGGGAATATTTTTGTCGCACTGTGTAATTTATGCCCAGTTTCACAGTTGAAAATTCTCAATTTAAATGAACTTTAAATGCCCGATGTTTGTCAGTAAAATGTCATTTAATATGAAAATTTTCTGTAAGCTTTTAAATTGAGCTTTTAAATGACGAGTGTGAAACTCGCCCTTAATATCAGCAAATGAATTGTTTTTATTGCGAAAACGGAAATACATAATATAATATCGCTGCAAGGTATTTCCTGTTGGACGTTTCGGACGAGGATCATGTTGTGGACACATTTATGACATAAGATTTTGGTTATTTCTGGTGAAACTCTCTTTTACTAGGTTTACTATTAAAAACGTACGGGAACAAACATAAAGTCGGTCATAACAACAATTAAATTCAAAACTGTTTTTATTTGTGGGAATATATCACCTTTTGGGGTTAACCATGGGACTAATGGCCAGTTTTTCAGTCAGTGGTGATCTTCGTTTCTTAGTTAAATTGTGGTTAAACATCGATTTGTGTTTTTTAGTCATTGTTTAACTATAATTTAACCACCCAATGTTGGTTGGTTAACTTGTAGTCAGAACCATATTATTTTGACAATCAAATGACTGACTGTCAAAGTGAGAAATGAAGATTGTATAAAATATATGTTTCAGATTTGCATATTTATACACATACGTTGAGTCTAGGTCGTTAAATTGTTGCTCCTATATAGTTTTTTAAACATTTTTGTTAAAATGACTTCGATTTTATGCATATATTTCTTATTTTACATAATTCCATTTTGTTTGTTCCCCTTTGTTGTTTTGGTATTTATCCCAAACACACGTTTTTTCCAATAAGAATACAAGCGTTGCCATATTAGTTGACAATATGACGACTTACATTAACTCACCACTGAAAAACAAAATGCAAAGTTAACCTCTAATTAACTTAGAATTAAGATTAAGTAATCCGATAGTTAACTACTCACTTAAAAACTGGCCATAAGTATCAAACGAAATATTTTTGGGGCAAAATAATTATTTTTATTATTTTTGCTATAAACCTGGTCTAAACGTTATTTTCTTTGCGTGAGCGGTTTAACAACGGCTTGATAATTGATTAGGATTGTGGGCAAATATATTTTTTTCAAAAAGTCATAAAATTGTTAAAAAATACGTTATACTTTCATATTTCTGGTTTCATTAGAACATACAAGAAGCTGTTGGAGAGCTTTTACCAATCAAAATCTATTTTCTCTCAGAAGAAGTTGTTCATGTACACAATTACAAAAGAAAATCATACAGCACAATTTGGTTTGAATTGTTTAACGTTTTAGTTTGCATTTTTTAAGTGAAGTTTTCAAATTTTTCACCGTTTTTTCTCAGCAAAACGTCTCCGCTTTCCCTAAATAAAATTTAGGTCAAAGTTCAATAAATTTTTTCAAAACTAGATTTCCCTAAATTTATCGTAAAAAATACCCTTTTAATAATTGAAACCCAAAACAATTATAATTGATCACTTTTCGTGTAAATGAGCGAACCTTTTGTATGACTCTTAACTTATGTAGAACTGAGTCAGTCCATACAACTGACTGACTGGCTGACTTTACAACCCTCGATAATAATTGCGCACGTTATTGCATTGCCAAAGAGGCCACCTAAGGAAACGAAACGAAAAAAATCTTTTGTACTTTTTATTACAAAGAAAATTCACAATTTTCATATGTTAAACAAGAAGAACCAGTTTATATTTCCTTGTGGCACAAAAGAAAGAATTTTGGTGGTCTTTTTTCACAATATCAAATATCGCTGGAAAAATGTGTGGAAATTATGACCACATTTCCTTGTAATCATCGTTGATGCTCGTACTTTCCCCTTAAACAGCAGGAATTTCGTTATAAAACCAGACGTCAGAATTGAAATCTTGTTAATGAACGCGAGTGCGAATGCGTTTGTTGACTATGTGGCTTTTTTTCTAATTTTTTTTCGTGTTTTAGTTTTTGAATTTTGCTGCTTTGTTTTGGGGATTGAATTTCAAATCGATATCGCTGGAAATTATGAACTCGGGTTACGGCAGTTATAACACCGTTTCATTATAATACGGCCAGCAAAAAACAAACAACAAAAATGTAATCAATACCCGCGTTGGATATTGTGTCCGTAGCATGTGCTCATTTCTTGGACCATCTGGTCAGATTGGGTTGGATACCTTATGGGTTTTTTTTTGCCAATAGATCATATACTACAAGGATGACAGGCACCAGTAAGATTAACTGTTATTTTTTTTTGGACAGTTCGTATTTTTAGGAAATCTTAATGATACTTTCCGGGAAGGGAAGAGACATTGTTGACAACAGTTACTTTTCTTCTTCGGATGATGTACGAGGACTGTAGGAGAATTGACGTAGTGACAATAACATTTTAGGTTTTTATTTTGGCTGTGAAGGGTAATAATACAAATTCAAAACCAATTACACAGTGAAAAAATTATCATAAATTTTAAAAACTCTAATTCGACTGTGGCAACAACCTCGAATTCGATTGTGACAACCTCAAATTCGGTTGTGGCAACCTGGAGTTCGTTTGTGACAACCTCTGTTTCCGCTGTGATGACATGTAGTGTGGTTGTGATAACATCTAAATTCGGTTACGGCTAATTCGGCTGCCTGAACCCAATTTTTCTAGGGGTGTAGTAAATAGTTTACCAGAGTTGTATACAGACCTGTACGAAGAAAATTGGGTTGTGTCATTGCTATTTTAAATAATGTACCAATATGTCTTCAAGCACATCTAAAGGGATTGCCTAATTATTTTAGACTTATTGATGATGGCGTTTCGTGGAACTCATTGCTAGCCACATAGTTTGTTGGTATTTTTAAAATAAAGTAGAAAAATAGCATGGGTTAATAAAGAGAAAATTGTTTTATTTTTAATTTTCCTACAAACCAAAACCTTTCAAAGAGAAGACTAAAGATTTTAAATGTTTTTACAAGAGATAATAGTATTTAAATGACCGTCGGTGGTGCAATGGTTAGTGTGCCATTGCTGCAAAAACGTCCTCTGTAACATATTCCCTCAAACACATTCTGCAGGAATCATGTATATGTTTGGAACACACTCCAAATAATAAAATATTTTCAAGTCGTAAACTCACTTACATTTAAATGCAAACATTTGATGTTTACTTGCAAAGATGTATACATTTACAGTTACATATACATATGCGTGTTTTATCCCAAACATCCATGTACTTACGTCGAAGCATTCGTTTGTTTCCTGCCAAACGGAGGATTGAAGACTGAATGCATGAAACTAAAATGCAACATAAGAAACACTCAATTGATTTGCACTCGCATTCAGGACTATTTATGAATCACTGACTGAAAGAATAATCCAGAAAAACAGTTAAACACTTGCAATAACATTAACTTAGGCTTAGAAAAATCTCGCTTTGTCCCTCTTTTATGATTCTGTTTTCGACTGAGCGTAGCGACAAAAAAATTACATGAGGTGTCAGGGGACACCCGGTTGGAACGAAGTTCCTTTCGCTATATATTATGTACTAGTTAGTTCCAACACGCCTAAGGCGCCCGTTGAAAGATACGATAATTTAAATCGATCTTTAAGAAAATATACGTTTTGTAAAATGATAAACTTTTTTAAGATTTTTTTTATAGAACGTATTTTATTAAAAAAAAGAGTATATTTTTAGGTCTTTTTTTGGAAGAATATGTATTATATTTTCCTGAAAAGGTAATTTTTTAAAGAGAGGCAGTTCTATTATGAAAAGCTAATATTTTTTTAAGTAAAGGTAATATTTTTAAGGAGAAGTACTTTCTGTAAGATAAATTACATGAGTTGTCAGGGAACACCCGGTTGGAACGAAGTTCCTTCCGCTATATATTATGTACAATGTTAGTTCCAACATCCCTAAGGCGTCCGGTGAAAAATATGTTAATTTCAATGGATCATTAAGAAAAGATACTTACTTTTTGTAAAATGATAAACTCTTTTTAAGAAATTTTTTAATTATTGAATGTATTTAAAAAAAAAGTATATTTTTAGGTCCCTTTTGTAAGAATATGTATTATGTTTTCCCAAAAAGTTCCTTTATTTGATGAGAGGTACTTCTTTTATTAAAAGCTAATGTTTTTATGTAAGAAAAAGCCTAAGAGTATGTTTTTTTGCATAGAAATGCTTTTTTTAAGAACAGGTACTTTTTAAAGAAGTGGTCTCTTTTTGGGATAAGGATTTTTTTATCTCATGAAAAGAAAAGTTATTATTTTAGTTTTAAAAAAAGGTACTTTTATGACAAGGAATTTTTGTATTTTTTTAAGAGAAGGTATTTTTTTGAAGAAACGGTTTTTTTAAGAAATGGTTTTGTTTTAGAATTGGTCCTTTTTTCAACAATAGGTACATTTTTAAGAGTAGGTACTTATCTCTAGAAAAGTTATATAAAAAAGGTACTCTTTAAAGAAAAGGTAGTTTTTTAAGAAAAGGCAATTTGTTGTAAGAAAATGTACTTTTTAAGTAATGGTACTTCTTAAAAAAAATTACTTTTGTTTAAGAAAATTTCCTTTTTTTAAGCAAAGGTACTTCTTTAAGATAAGGTATTTTATTTTAGAAAAGATACTTTGTTTAAGAATTTGAATAGGTATTTTTTTTTTTGAGAAAATTTACTTTTTTCTGAAAAGGCACTTATTTAAGAAAATTTTCTTTTTTAAACTTCTTTCCCTTTGGCTTTTCTAAATTTACTTTTATTGGGTTCAAAACTACAGTATAAACTAAATATTGGTTACAGGCTCCACCTAGAAAACTTCCATTAAACAAGAAATTTCCCAACATATGTTAGTCTAGACACAAACCAAATCAAGGGTATCCACTATGGTTGATAACATAGATAAAGTAAACAAGTGTTGGGAAAATTTTAGTGTAATGGGTAATTTTTTAGATGTCGTTGAAAGCAATAAATGGGATTTTTTTTGTTCCCAAACAAAAAAGTCGCAAAATATGACAATAAAAATCTAAAATTTCATATCAAAAGAAAAAATAATTGTCAATAAAAATATAAAGAATACAAGAATACAACACGTTACTTAAAGTAGAATATCTGATGGCCATAGACTTGCAAAGTCATGTTACCACCCATCGTCCATATCCTAATAAATTGGTTCTCCTCCGGTTCAGCTACCATTCCTTGTTTAGAGTGCTCAGACACTCTAACGGGTTTGGCATCTGCGACCACAGAAGTTGCTACAGTTTTTGGGCGGGCAAGTTTTTAGATTAAAAAGGCATTCCGGGAACAAAGTTGACAATGGTCGCGCTATATCTCTTATTTCCTTTATCTATGGTTGATAATACTGTGTTGGAGCATAATAGTTTTACAAAAAGTTGTTTAATTTTTTTTCATTTAGCCCCAATCCCGCAACGTGCGATTAGGAACTTCGTTCCAAAAATGAAGTAAACGGCAACGAACACAGCTGTATTTGTATCACAAACAAAGCTGTATTTGGGTAACAAACACATATATTGTAAGATATTAATCATTGTGTCTCAAACGTGGAATATTGAATAGCAAACACAATGTGTTTGGGCATAGGTATATTATATTTGTGACAAGTGCCAAAATACACGTTTGAATTGCATCCAGATAAGAAAAAATATAGATTTTTCAGTGTGTATAGACAAATTGAATTTGACCGCTATTGCCGGGTATTGTAGACAGTGTTTTTTTGCTTTTATTTTTCAGAATACTTTCCCTATCTCGTTTTCTGAGTCATCGCTTTATTGGGGTTAAAGTTGCCATTTAAAACAAAGTACTCTCCTACCTCGTTTTTCCATTTTACATTTCGTCGTGGAAGTCCTACTAACAACATGCAGCTCTTTCCTTATGGAAATGGCATTAACATCTGTGAAAAGCCTGATCGTTTCTTTTTCCAACTTTTAAATTTTCCATTACACGGTGTCCATTTACCACTATCCGTCATTGTCCGAGGCGTGAATGGAACTTCAGCTTTTGACCATTCTAACGGTCAATTTCTCTGAGTTATTCCCACCAAAAGTCATAATTTATGTTTCGTTCGCAATGATTTATATGCGCGTTGAAATTTCCAAAATAAATCATGAAATTTGATCATAATATTTTTCAATCCCTCTGCACTTCAAATTGAAACAAAAAAAATTGCATTCAACTAAAGGGATTTCAACAAATTCTCACCTTTTCGCAGACAAATCAACGCGTAAAGGCCGGACAAAAGGGGTTAAATTGTGAATTATGAGTGTTTGGGTAATCTGAGGCATTACAAAACCGGATACTTGAGAAGTTTTTACATTGCTATCTATCTACTACTTGACCAGTGGTCAGGACATGAAGGAAAGTAACGATCTTAGGTTGTAAAATTTGAAAGTAGAAAAAGGGGTGGTGGTGGTTTCGGGTGGCGATAATTAAGTGAAATAAATCAAAAATTTCAAAATTTTCAAATGGACATTGCAGACAAAATACATGAAGGCAACAATGAAATTATCACCTCCTTTGTGAGTTAATGGCCTGAACTTTTCTTTTTTGGCAATCACGACAGATGGACATACATAAATCTAAATTTAACAAATTTCTGTTAATTCCTACGTGACCAAGTCATCATCATGGGCCAGCAGTTGTACTTGTGAGGAGTCAAGAAACATAAATTATTACCAAATGTTTTGCTGCTGCTGTTTGTTCCTACTTGCATGATAAGCGAATTTTTCAAAATTGAAATCACTTTTTTCCATGTTGAGCCAGCCATTCGTTTTGTGCTTTTTTTCATGCCTTTGTGCTGGCTCATAACGATTCCCCGAGTCTCTGCGTAATGTTTTAAAAATATCAAAATGATTTCGTACTTTCATGTTTTTGGAATTCGAAAGCAGATGTTTTATTGGTCACCGATGACAACAACTGCTGCTCCTCCACATTTCAGGCACCTCCTTTCCTCTCTTCCTCCATCCTCTTCATTCAGCTCAACAAAGAAAGATCCAAAGAGATACTGGTGGAAATAAAACTTGTTCCTGTTATTTGTTGAGCCCAAAATACCGCACAAAACAAAAAACACAACTTCAAGCCGGGAACAACATAAACAAAAGATAAAAAAGAAAGCAAAGCAGCATCATCCCCAGTTTTGAGAACCAGAAATAAAAAAGCTTCTGTGGTACAAGAAGAGCCCGCGCAAAATTGAAATAAAACTCAAATGAATGGCTCATCACCTATACGGGCCATATGAATGAAATACCTATTAACAGACGAGGAAAGGGTAGGAATTTTAGTAAATAATTTGAAAACAGAAGCAGAACTTCCAGCGGATAAGAATTTCATCTACCGCAATAAAAAATAATATATTCAAAATGTTGTGAAATTAATTTTGTAGGTGGAAGCCATCTAATATAACACTTTCGAATCAGGGTTATTAATCAACTCCCTTCTCCAAAAGTTAGTAAATATGAGCACTCCTTAAGCATACGACGACCATGCATTTTCGGTCGAAGCGATTAATTTTCTTTTGATTATTTTCGTGATCTTTGGCCTCATAATAACTTTGCCGCAAAAACTGGGATCAACATTCTTTTTTTATTTGGTAAATTTTTTTCCATATTAGCTAAAAGGCACAAATATTTGCCAAACATAAAATTCGACCTTAATTTTTTAAAAATTAAGATATGGACTTAAAACGTACCTGACGTCCCAACATGCGTTTCTTTTGTCGACCCGTTGCATCTCTTTGAAAAAAAGGCACTTTTTGACCCACATTGATGACATATACGGGACAAATCGGATCAGCTAGAGAATTGACGCCTACTACACAATTGCGGTTTTACGGTTTTGTATATAACGGGTTTTTCAACAGAGAACCTATAAAAGTAAATCGATAGGGCAGCAAACGGCGCCATATTTTTTACCGCTCTTTTGACATTTCTCTTCAGTAAGGTTTGCCATTTCATCATGGAAAGATATACGAGCCAACAACGAGTCGAAATTATTAAAATTTACTACCGAAATTTGGAGTCAGTGGCCTCAACTTTAAGAGCGCTACGTCCAATTTCTGAATTTCATTTCTGGCTGAATGGCTTCGTCAATAAGCAAAATATGCGTTATTGGTCAGACACCAATCCACACGTAATCCATGAGTCATCATTGCATCCCGAAAAAATTACGGTTTGGTGCGGTTTATGGGCCGGCGGCGTCATTGGGCCGTACTTCCTCCGTGATGATCAAGACCGGCACATTACTGTGAATGCGAATCGCTACCGTTCAATGATAACCGAATATTTTTGGCCCCAATTGGATAATATGGACTTGGAGGACATGTGGTCCCAACAGGACGGCGCCACAAGCCACACAGCGAATGCCACAATCAATTTATTGGAAACCAAGTTTGGTGAACGTGTTATCTCACGAAATGGCCCAGTCGATTGGCCGCCTCGCTCGTGCGTTTTGACGCCGTTAGATTATTTCCTGTGGGGCTACGTCAAGTCTATGGTCTATGCCAACAAGCCAGCGACGATGGACGAACTTCGTACGAATATCAAACGTGAAATTGCAGCAGTATCGGCCGATTTATGCTTGAAAACCGTCGAAAATTGGGTTCAGCCTCTGGACTTCTGCAAGCGTGCCCTTGGTGGCCATGCAAAAGAAATCGAGTTCCATACATAATGGCATCGAACGTACTTTCACAGGAATAAAGAATTTCATTGGTATCTAAAACCGGTTTTGTTTTATTTAAAAAAACTTTTGTAGCGCTCTTATTGAAAAACCCGTTATCTCCCATGGGTACATTTGCTCAATCCCTACCTGTATAACAAAGAATAATACATACATAGATAAACTTATTCTCTCATCTGACGTTTCATTTCACACTCTTCATCGTAGGTTTGTGGAAATGAGAGCAATTAAATTTAAAATTATCTTACACCAGGCGGAGTTACAAAATATGTTCACTTAACTTTTTCCTGTCGCTTTGGTGTAGAACTGAAAAATTTAAATATATTTTGCACTTTTTTGTTGACTTTTATCGTTGGTATACATTTGTATAGTATTTAACACAACTAGTTTGCCTCAAAAACACGAAATTCGGTTGTTGTTCCTTTGTGGATCGCTGTATGCTATTGCCACCATCTGGTATTATTGAACCCATATTTTCCACCATCCAATGTTTACTTTCCATCGTACCTATGACGTTTAATTTATTGAGCGAATAAAAACTTCTATGGTATGTATTATTCTATGCTGTATAATTATAAGTGTCAAAACCCCTAGGACAAAAATACTTGCATGTGGTTTTCAAAGGGTTAAGACCATGTTGGACTACTAGGGATTTCATTGGATCTGTTAAGACTTTAATTTGAGAAGAGCGAATGGAAAAGCGTAAAATTAAGGGGAACTATTTGATAGATCTGTAAGTTTTTTTTAGTTGTGTTAGATTCACGAAATTCAAAATATGGTATTCATTTCATTGACATTTAGGGGACTATGTATGAATCAGACAAATGTCCACACATTTTGGATCTTTTAAGTGCGTTTTCCATAACACCACGTAATGTTTCTGGTTGCAGGCTCAATATTTCGTCTCGAATATTCTGCTTTAGCTGTCTAATTGTCGCTGGCTTATTGACATACACTTTGTCTCTTAAATATCCCCACAAAAAAAGTCGGGCGCAGTTAAATCTGGCGAACGAGATGGCCAAGGTAAATCAGAATTTATTGAAATCAAACGTTCGCCAAAAATTTCTAGCAACAAATCTATAGTTGGCCTTGCAGTGTGCGCAGTCGCTCCATCTTGTTCGGCTGTTGGATTGAGTGGAAACCAGTAGCTATTAGTTGGAAACCAATATTAGCTGAAATCAGTAGTATTACTTGAAATCAGTAGCTGTGTTTTGGATACCAACAGATATTATTTATTATTTTGAAAACCAATGCGTATTATTTGAAATCATTTGGAAATTATTATTTGGAAAAAATAGCTATTTTTTGAAATCCGTAGCTGTAATTTGCAAACCAATGGGTATTACATATTTAGAAACCAATCGTTATTATTTTAAATCAGTAGCTATTATTTGGCAACCAATAGCTAATTTGTTTCCTATTGACACAGTTTTTTTTTTGTCACATATAGCTGTAATTTGACTTTGGTACCATTGACGCTATCCTTCATAGGCGTACTTTCCCCGACATATGAAAAATTTGACAAACAGTGGGAGAAACTTACGCCACATTTTAAAAACGATGAGATCTCAATGCTATTAAAACTAAAACATCTTGATCCTGTCATATTTAAAACCCCCTTGTTTATAGTTCAGTGTGACAATACACTGAAGTCCCAAATTTCTTTTTGCAATTTTCTCCACTTTTTGTTATGTGGAGTTAGATCAATTGTTACAGACGTTCCGGAGATCTGAGTAGCTCCTATAACTTCGCAACTTTTTATACTTCCTTCGGCCAACATACATACATACGTGTTTCCGTAAAACAGCTCAGAAAAAGAGTCATCTCATCTCACACAAGACAACAGCAAAATTAAGAACATTTTTGGCGCAAAAAGCCTTTTTTTTGAGCCAGAGCCAAACCTCAATACGGAAAAGAAATGAAAGGCGCAAAAACACTTAAATGAAATCAGCTTTTTCAAAAAATGTTTGCTAAATGCCATTGAACAGCTGCAAAATGAATTGAATAAGGTATCCAAGTAATAGGAAGTCATACTTAAAAATATCCTTTCACGTTCTCACAACTGACCTTGACTTGGTGGCAGAACCAAAGACAACAGAGCGGTTCAAAGCGTTTAAGGAAATCTTAAAAATGTGATATGTAAATGATATCACTAATCAATGCAGAATATCTTAATATGCATTCATTCATCTCAAAAGTATGATGATCCATTACCATGTGGTAGAGGAGGAAGTCACAGATATTTAATCAGCTAATTTGGCGCGAGGGTTGCAATTTTGAAAAACTCCCTTTGTGATTCTCTTTAGAACTCTTATTGGTAATCCTTTTATTGTTTTTCCCAATTTCAGGATAATGCGCAGTTTGCATTAAATTTTCCCCTTTTTTCCTTTATACCTTTCAACACTTTCCATCCACAAAGACAGACGCCAGGCAACTCAGAGCCAATACTTTTTCTGGCATTTTATTGTTTTCAAAATGCATTGATATGAAAATGGTTTGTTGCTTTGTGTTTGGCAACATTGTGATTCACTTTTCCGCATTCTTTTAAGTCTGGGATATGGTAAATAGGTGTGTCTCTGTGGAACTGCGTCGAAACAAGAACCACAATGGAATAGAACAAAAAAACCATATGCCACATAATATGAATTTCTGTAGCATAGTATCCTTTCTTCAAAACAGCATTGTATCCTTTTTTGACTGACATCGAAGTCGAAGTCATAATCATTAGTACAGATAAATATGTAGCTACTCAACTGAATGTAAATGTAGTGGTTTTTTGTTCACTGAAGCAGATATTTCTTTTGACAGTTCTTTTGCGAAAATATCTTTAGACTTCAATTTTTCCTGAACCGAAATTGAAACCAATATATCGCATAACCAGGGCATCTAAACAAGATTTTGACTACCACTTGTTGATTTCTTCGGAACTTTCGTGTGGAAGTTTCCAATGATTTTCCGGCGCAGCAAAATTTATGTGTGTTGTCCTTAACACTAGTGCTATTGTGACAGGAATTTAATTCAACTTTGCATTGATTTACTTGGGTTTTTACTTTGCCAATAAAAATCTTAAACGTAAAGCCCTGAAGCCCCTCAGGAAGGCTAGGCGATACTCTTGCAGTCCTCTACATGAACAAAGCAAGTGCTGCACTGACTCCGCCTCTTTTTCATCTAAACAACTTCTGTAGAAGTATTCATATGGAGTTTTATACTTGCAGCCATGTGGTCTATCACGCAGTGCCCAGTTATGACTCCTGTGAGAGTGCTGAGTGTGTTCTTCCCAAGGGAGAGCAGCCTTTGGTACGCTGGCGAAAGAGATCGAGCTATCCTACAGTTCTGTACCGATTCCCATTCCGACTTCATTAATGCTACTTCCAGTTCGTCGACTTAGTTCCTCAGTTCCACGAACAGAATATGCACGTCCAGGGTCGCAGCGTCTTTCCGCGCACAGGAGCCCCTTCTGGCGCATTCGTCTTCTATTTCGTTGCCGTGAATGTTGTAATGTCCCGGTACCCACCATAGCGTGATTTCGTACGCCTGAATTTGGGCTAAGGATAAGAAGCAGTCCATCGTACAACGTGATTTGTTAATTATTGAGTCTAAGGCCTTGAGGGCTGCCCTGCTGTCGACGTAGATTTTGATTTTCGCTGGAGATAAATCCCGTTCTAAAATCAGCTTTGCGGCAACGTTAATGTCATACATCTCTGCATGATAGACCGTACATTTGTTCGGAAGTCTGGTGGAAATCCTGAGATTTAGGGGTTCGGAGTATATTCCCCATCCCGTGTCCGCTTCCACTTTAGATCCATTCGTGAAGATTGAGATTTCACCGGCCTCAGTAACGCTATTTGCCACCCAGTCTTCACGGCTAGATATAATTACCTTAAATTGTTTGTCCTGAATTATTCTCGGAGCCATGTAGTCCGTTGGCTTGTTCATATTGTCGAACGTACCCAAGCTGACCAGGACTGAGCCATGCCCGTGTGTAGAGTTGACAGGCATTCCCGATTCCCTTAGCCGTAGGGCCACTTTCGCCGCGGTGCATTTGATGTGTATATCGATCGGTTTGAGATTCAGCATCCCCTCCATTGCCACTTGAGGAGCAACCGCTTCCCATCATACCACTACTGTATACCGGTGTATACATCCAGTGTATAATTTTCGATTGTAAACCCCATTTTGCGTCCGAACATTTGCTAACAGGCATAGAAGGCGCATAACGCCTTCTTACCCCTTTCCTCCATATTCCTTTTCCAGGATAGCTTGGAGTCAAGGGTAATGCCTAAGTACTTTGCTTCTTTCGATAGTTTAAGTACCTTTCCCTGTAGTCTTGAGGGTTGGAAATTCGGAATTTTGTATCTTCTCGTAAAAAAGGACTAGTTCTGTTTTCGTCGGGTTGACTCCGAGTCAATTGTCCGTTGCCCAACGAGCCACTTGTTTTAGTGGCCTTTCCATGATTTCGGTGATCGTAGGCATAAATTTATCCCTGATCAGGAGCACCACGTCATCCGCAGATGCAATGATGATCTTGAAAGAATTGTGTTCATTACTAGATTCCATAATATCTGTGAGATCACTCCCCTTTGCGGAGTTACTCTTGTTACACGTTTCCTTGTTGAACCGTTGCCTATATATGAGTTTATGATTCTGCTTTTAAGCATATTTCCTGGCCACTTCGCTATGCCACGGTGTGAGTCTATGCCTTCAAGTGCGTTTAGTATGGATGGTGTATTCACATTGTTGAAGGCTCCTTCCACGTCTAGGAAAGCTTCTATGGTGTAATCTTTATAATAAATGGAGTCCTCAATAACACCTACCACTTCATGCAAGGCCGTTTCCACTGATTTGACTTTCAGGTAGGCATGTTGTGCCACTCTAAAGTTGTCTGGCGTAGCCATGGTAGAATGAGTTCCAAGGACTCATGTAAAAGAGCTGGGATGATGCCATCAGGGCCTGCCGATTTGAAAGGCTTAAATGATTTCACCGCACAACTAATTTTCTCGTCACTGACAATAGATTTGATAAGTTCCTCTATGTTGGCTGTAGGAGTGTCCGCATATATATCCTCTGCGTCTGTAACTTCGCTGCAGCCAGGGAAGTGGGTATTCACCATGAGTTCTAGAGTATTTTGGATGCCCTCCGTGAGCAATCTATACGGTCTCGTGAGGAAGTCTGGAGTGCTGAGGTCTTTGGACAGGACTTTGCGGAGAATAGAGGCTTCACTGATATCTTCCAGTTCCTCACAGAAATTCGTCCAGGACTTGCTTTTCGCGTTTCTTGACTCTCTTTTGAAAGCACTTCGTGGCAACATCGTCGTCACATCAGCGTTAGTTTGGTATTCTGTAACTGTGTTGAGACGGGGTCGACTGTTTATCGATAAATTATTAAAAACATAAACAAAGTTTTCAATCGTAGTGAATGAAAGCAGGAAGAAGAAGAATATTTTATAGTTGCACTTCTGTTATTTTATTTAATTTGGTAAAAGTTATTCAAGTTCCTAAAAGTATTTAATATTCGTAACGATATGCACTCCGATTTGGAAGTTACTGGATGTAGACGCCCTATATCATCCTGTTAGGCGAATGGAAGCGGTGCATTGAGACGATCTCTCCATGGAGGCATATGCAGCATTTACTGGCTGCATGTGTTGGAGAGAAGGACGAAATAGAGAGCAAGAAATGATGTCATCAAATTCACCTTGGGCCGACCATTCGGGTATCTTAAAGTATTTGAACTGTACGTTTCGATATCTTGTATGCAAGATATCAGACTAAAATGAAAAGATATCACAACAAGGATACTACCACTGCCAAGTAATGCATCTACTGGTGGATACTTGACACTGAAGACACCGAAGTCTATAGTTCTAAGTCATACCTGAAGGAAGTCAGTTCCATCGGCTAAATTTGATTCAGGGCAGTGGCCGTGTTAACAACTCAGAAAACAATGACCATAATATGGACGTTGGATGTAGCGATAAGCGATGTCAGTCAAATACGTTATACAATTTTTGATGTCTTAACATCTATAGACACGTGTAATGCAATATATCAAAGGGAACACATGCAAACAACACAGCGTTAGCATCACATACATGGTTGTTGTACAACAATAGTCTCTGCCTGAAAATAAGTATGATGGTATTGAAGTAGCGGCAGCGAACAAACAAGCAGGTCGTCTTCGCTAAAGAGTATTGAATAGTATAGAGAACTCATGGAACGAATTGTATGACTCAAAATCACTAGCGACATCTAGCGAATGATTCAAAACGTATTACTCCCTTTTTGTCATAACTTGGTCCATTCATAATTTTGATGTGAAACATTGATGCCTTTTGAAACATTTATGCTTTTTGTATTGTTTTATGTAATAACATTGTCAAAATGGTGCATTTATATTGAAATATTCTATAAAGAGAACAAGACTCGTTTATGCACTTTCACTCAGACTCTCTTCATGACAGCGGAAAAAGAGTGCAATAAGTTCTCTATACTATTCATTACTTTGTTGTTGTCGCTCTGTTTATGACAAAACAAAAACAATTATTTCAGTGAGCTAAATATTGCTTTATTTATTTTAACAATATTACATCTAATGTTAACGCAGATGTAAGAAGAAAGAAAGTGCAATATCAAAAGAGCCTTCAGCACAAAAACCATTCTTTTTTCCAATGTAACATTTGCTAATGTGTTCATTGAAATCGAACAGGTACCGTGTAACAAAAAGGTGTTAACACATTGCCCGTGAGTTCGAACACTCATTGCTTTTTTATTAACAATTTGTATAAGATCAAATTATTAAAAATAAGGCCAATGAAATTTCATTAAAACGAACCCTTTGTTCATTGCATTTACCGTCAGACAGACCATTGCACTTACATACTCACCATACGTATAAAGCGGATCCTGTTCTGGAACACTCCTGCATACCCTCCTTGGGGTTTCCGTCCGCCATTAAAAGTTGCGAACTAAAAATTTTAACTTGTTGATCCATAATTCTAAAATAAAACTGGAAAATTCCTTAATTAAAAAAAAAAAAAAAAAACAAGTCGCTATCAACAACTGGGTCGACTGAAATTGAGTCGTTTCAATTCAATGTCGACGTCAATTCAAGTTACCAAATACCAAATATGAGTCGACAGTCGTCGTTACTGATCGATAACGACTACACAAATACCCATTTTCAACTGTCGCCACAAGACGACGTCGTTTTGTATCGACGACGACAACCGTAATAAGGGTGATTATTTCTATTACACTTCAAGTAATTTTGTTACACTTCAAGTACTTTTTGGCAAAATTACTATTGGACATACTTTAAGCACTTTCTGGTACACTTTAACTACTTTTACAAGAAGAACTAGAAGTACAATAACTTTTTATGTACTGCTTGTTACACTTTATGTATCGTAGTTATATTTTAAGAATATTTTGGTATACGAAGTACATCTAGTATTTATATTGATATAAAAATACCTTTGGGTATTTTTCCACCCATCCAGGGATTAACGTGTTCTTTAATATATATTTCTTTGTGAAAGGGTTCAACTTAAAGGTATGTAAACTTAGGCTAATAACCCGAAAACAGTGGCAATATGTACTTAATAAAATTCAAATATAGAAATTTAGTGCCCAAGACATTTAAATACTCAGAATCGTATCTGTAGCCCAAAGGAGTGAACCATCCCCTTGATTCTTTCTCAAATACAGAGGACATCAAGGACTATAAGATACCAAGATGATTTTTGGGAAGTCCACTCCCCAAAATTTTCAGAGCCATTTATCTTTCTAAACTTGCTGACTTTTGACTCAATAATTTTCCCCCCAGACATGGCACTTTACGACCACAACAATTTTTTATGTAGTATATACATAGATGCATCCATCCTCTATATGCCTGTGAAAATCAGTTTGTCATACTCCTCACATAACTACAGCTTTCTAAGACAGCTTTAATTTTGGGTATATTTCCATCCATTCGTCGTTAATGTGTTAAGTACTTTTTAGAACACTTTATGCACATATTGTTACACTAAGTATTTTTAGTACACTTTATGTAATTTGTTTATACTTTAAGTACTTTTTGGTGTACTTGAGTTCTTTTTGGTCCATTTTAAGAACTTCTCGGTACATTTTAAATGCGGTTATGTACATTTTACAAAATTTCAGAGTTGCCACTTGCACAAAAAAATTATACTAAATTTAAAAAGTGCAATCTTACTGAAACACTCTTATAAACTTAGAGGTAATTTTTAGGTCGGCAAATGTTCGCTATGTCTTCACTAAGTGTGTTATACAAAACAAGCGTTAATCTAAGCAAGCGGTGTAACCAACAAAACACGCCTAATATATATTAATTTATTTTTCATATACTATCGCTTTATTCAAGGTGTGAGTGTTGTACGCTAAAGTTGGGAAATGATCCCTTTAAATTTTGAATTCTTTAGCGATCATAAATTAATATTAACTTTATTATTTTTTATATATATTTTTACAGATTCCTCTTTATAAGCCCACCAAGGTAAGCAATGTAACAAATTATTTTATTTATATTCTATTAATAGATTAACAACCAAATTACAAACGGATGTTTTCATTACAACTGCGCAATTTAATGATCCCTTTCCTAACATGAGTACAACTAAAAGCATCTAATAGGGTTGGATGCTTTCAATACTCTCAATTGTATTCCCCTGCCAATGTAGGAGTTCTAGAATAAATTGCAAATAGTCATTATGATGTCTACGGTTGCCATGCAACTAAAATATCGCACATAAATTGTGCGACGTTTTATTTGCACTGGATTTTCCTTCATTCAAAGCCCCTCATTCTCCATCAGTTACCAGTGCCCCCCGTTACTCTTGTTATTTCATTTCCTCTCCACAGATATAAATTACTATCATATGTGTGCAGTTGTTAGATAAACAGATATAATTTTCCTATGAATTGTTTACAATTTGTAAGTAGTTTTGTAATGCATTTTCCCCCACTCAGTGTGTGGGGAAGTCTACTAACTTCTCATACGATTCTGATTTTTATCATGCAATTTGCAGCTTCCTTTTTGAGATACCTAGAGACAAACAACTGACTAAATGCCAAGCAAATTGCAGTCGGTCTTAGTTGGCAGCCAGATTTGTTTGTGGGCATAACATGGATCAATTGCCAATAGCGTCAGAATTGAAGTTGATCAAAATACAATTTGTTTATGAGATAAACCAAAATGAAGTTGAAATAAACTAAATAGAAAAATAATTTAGAAAAACAAAAAGTTTTTGTCTGGAAATACATTTTTTTTAATCAAATTAAGAAAAAAAATGGATTTGGGAAAAACAACATTTAAAATGAGAAAAAGAATATTCAGATTGAACAAATCTGTATTCATTTTGTTTTTATAAGTAAAATTATTTTTTGTTGTGATTTTAATTATAATGAAGTTTACAAATAGATACATAACAGATAAATTTGAATATTATTTATTCAAGCTCAAGACCATTCCGTATCTGTATTATAATTCTCAAAGTTCATTAATATAATTTTGTTTTCCTTCAAAACTTTTCAATTCTCAATACCAATTCTTCGATTTCCTGATACGTAATTTAAATATTTTGGTATCAATTGTGTATATCTTTTAATCTCAATTGTTCACACTACACCATTGCCAATTGAAATTTAAAAAATATCAATTTAATTTTGAAAAATATCAATTGAAATTTGAAAATTATATTTGAAATTTAAAAAACATCAATTGGAATTCAAAATTTTTATTTGAAGTACTACAATTGAAATTTCAAACAAATTAATTGAAATTTAAAACACATCAATTGAAAGTTGAAAGACATCAATTGAAATTTAAAACACATTAATTGAAATTTAAAACACATCAATTGGAATTTGAAACAATTGAAACTGAAAAGACATCAATTGAAATTTGAAAATTATTTACCGATTTTATGTTTTAGATGTTTAAATTTCAGTTGATGTACATATTTTAAATTTCAATTGATGTTTTAAAAATTTCAATTGATGTTTTTCAAAATTCAATTGATATATTTTAAATATCAATTGATGTATTTTAAATTTCAAGTGATGTTTTTTAAATATCAATTAACGTCTTTTAAAGTTTAAGTGATGTTTTTTAAATTTCAATTGATGTCTTTTTGACATTTCAATTGTTGTCTTTTAAATATCAATTAAAGTCTTTTAAATTTCACGTGATGTTTTTTAATTTCAATTGATGTCTTTTAAATTTCAATAATGTTTTTCAAAATTCAATTGATGTAGTTAAATTGCAATTGATGTGTTTTAACTTTCAATTGATGTCTCTTAAATATAAATTAACGACTTTTAAAGTTCCATTGATGTTTTTTTTTTAAATTTCAATTGATATCTTTTAAATTTCAAATGAAGTGTTTCAAAATTCAATTGATGTATTTTATATTTCAATTGATGTGTTTTAAATTTTAATTGATGTATTTTAAATTTCAATTGATGTATTTTAAACTTCAATTTTACGTGTTTGAAATTTCAATTGATATCTTTTAAATATCAATTAATGTCTTTTAAATTTCACGTGCTATTTTTCAAAATTCAATTGATATATTTTATATTTCAATTGATATATTTTCAATTTCAACTGATGTGTTTTATATTTCAATTGATGTTTTTTACATTTCAAGTGCTGTGGTTTAAGTTTTAAATTTCAATCGATGTTTTTCAAAATTCAATTGATGTATTATAAATTTCAATTGGGGTGTGTTAATTTTCCATTGATGTTTGAAAAATTTCAAGTGAAGTTTTATAAATTTCAATTGACGTATTACAAATTTCAAATAGAATTTTTAAATTTAAACTGGAAATTGTGTAAATGTTATTGAGAAACGGAATGTTTACTTTGAAAAATAAACAATTTTATAAAAAAAAGTAAATTATAAATTGAAAAAATAAATTTTAAAAGAGAAAATAAAAAATTAAATTCAAAATAATATTCATTTTACTTTTCCATTTTCCACAATATCAACTATGTAATCTTTTACGGCCGTCGATGGCGTAATGGTTAGTATGCAAGACTTATGTGGATGAGAACATGGGTTTCATCCCTCCCCTAATCACCCTACATTTGTTTCGACGACGGTAAGATCACTTAAGCCACGTATTCAGGTCTTGTGAAATATTCGTAAGAAATATTGTCATTTATCTCTAACCGGAAATTTATGTTGCGGAAAGTTACCACCTACCACTGATTTCACATACGTAAATCGTACGAAATAACTATGGCGTAACAACCCTGTCATTGATTTTGCACATGAAATTGTTGCAAAGCTTAGTAAAAAGCATGGTACAATAATATTATTGTACCATGGTACCAAGCAAATGAAATGAGAGTGAAATTATGGCAACGAAAATTTCATCAAATCTGAATACCGGGCTTTATTGATGGCGACACTATCGTGTACTTAGCCATGAAAATCCGTCTCAAAATACAGTTCGAAACCAGTGTAGAAACTGTAGGTCCCAGTCAATGAGTGTAAAAACCAGAAAAGGCACATCTCATTGATTGAGAGCAGAGCGAATTGATGGTCGGCGGCGGTGGTTCGCCGGCTGAAATAGACTCGAACGTTTTATGTCGGCGGTTGCCTTGACAAGATTACGATAGCCAAGGCTTCTCGATCCGACAATGCACACCCCAATATAAGACAGAAAAGACAGATTAGTTATCGAGATATCTGTTTTTATGATGGTGATCTGAAAAACGAAGAAACTATGCAGAATCCGGTACTAGGACCACTCCAGAAATGGAGAGCCCTAAGCCCATGCTGAAAGCTTTAATAATCCAAATACGGTCAAAGCTTGGAAGCCACTGTTGCTAAGGCCGGCTGATGACTTTTACGTTTAATATATCCGGCGCTTAATGGGTTGTTGGGTCAATTTATACTTCAAAAAAATTATAGAATAAATGGATTCCCGTTATATCCCATGAAGGGATTAGAGAGAGCTTCTCACAAACCAGTGAGCTGTGCGCGTCCTTGTTTCACACTCACTGAATTATATAATTGTGTATAATTTCTTCCACAAAGTAAGGAACACACAATTTTGCAAGCCGATATTTTGCAGAAAAGTTCTGAGGGTCGGAAACTTTGACTCGCCCTAAAAAAAATTCTGATCAGATCTGCCAAAACGCCGATTCACGTATATATTTTTTTAGACCTTTCTAATAGAATCCGTTGACAGAACCCCATCATTTTGAAAAAATCTAATTTTGTCTCACAGTGTAATTTGCTGAAATTAGTTGCCCAATGGCAATAGAAGTCAGATCTGCTAACTCCGATTTAGATGTCAGTTCAGCAACTAATGATGTTAGCAGAAATGCACATAAAACAGTATTCACACTCCAAAACGAAGTACAAAACGTCCAATGGAATATTTACTCTACGATGATTTGCCTAATTGGGTAAGTCAAATATGTATAATAAGGGGTGGGCCATGTAAAATTTGGGATTTGAACCCCCGGTATTTCAAAGCAGATGACCAATTTAAAATCTATAAAGTGACAGATTACGTGTGAAAGGAAAGAAATTTACAAAATGGTTCTCTTTACGCTCGAAAAAATATTGGGAAATATTAAAAACTTTCTTCCAAAATTCTGAGTTTTCAACTCAAACTTTCAGAAATAAACGCAATAAATTCGATAAAAATAGAGCGCCATCAACGCAGATTGTGAGTCAATTTGTGAAACTAGTTCGTCAATACGGGTTCTTATTGGACAAAAAAAACTCATGTACGTACTCGTCCAGTGGAAAATATTTCCGTGGTAGCTGAAAGTGTGATCGAACAGCCACCAACATCAACTAGCGACCGTTCGCAGCAAATGAACATTTCTCGCACTTCTTTGTGCAGAATTTTGCATAAATACCTCGGAATGAAGGTTTATAAAGTCCAATTAGTCCAAGAACTGAAGCCTTGTGACCATCCGATACGTTTTTGCCTCTCTACCTGGGCTGAAGATCGCTGGGGTGAAGATGAGAATTTTTACCGAAAAATAATCTTTTCCGATAGGGCTAAGTTTCACTTGGAAGGTTACGTTAACACACTCAATTGTCGCATCTGGGTCTCGAAAACTCCATACGTTGTCGAGCAGAAGTAAGGTGGTAGGTACTTCCAGTTATGATATGTCTCAAAACCTCTATGACCTGTTAGTTGTCACTTTCTGATGTAGAGTGCAACAAAACTCAAGCAACTGCACTTACATACATATTAAGCATCACCAGGGCGTCAACCATCCACCGTATGCAGCAATAAATTTAAATTTTTTAGACGAATCTATTTTTACACGTGTGGGTAAAAAAGGAAAATGGCATCACAAGAGGAAAAATTAAAACAAAGCTGAACCACTCTAAAAATACACAAAATCCAGAGAAATGTACATCTCTTGCAAAGAATTTCCTTTGGCAGATGAAAAGGATTAATGATCATCAGCAACCTAAACTGCATCATGATGAACAGCCTACAACAGGATTCTCCTCTGTACAAGGGGGAATTTTGGTTCCCTATTTGCTACTACATTCAAATCTATTGTCGCTCCCCGGCTGTCATGATCAGTGAACATTTGTTTGCATTCTTTACATTTGTGTCACATATGGTCGTTCGGTTGGGTTGAGTCGGGTAGGTCGCATTTCTTGTCCAGTTTTCTCCATCAGATGTTATCGTCATCATCATTAATTCCCAACAAATATAATTCAATTAAGAACAGTTGATGGAAAAACTAATTACAACTTCACTGCCATGAAAATTCACTTACCGACCATTAATTTTCGACAGTATTTTATGTAGAGTTTGGTTCTGTCATGTTTGACTGCGATCACGTGCTAAACTTAACGTTTATCGAGTGTTTGGCCCATTTCAATAAAAGGCCCAAAAAAAAAACCGGGGTGTGTTTTGTTTAAAACATAAAAAATTATTTTGTTTGTTTTCATTTTCAATAATGCACTACACAATATTTGGCTCATTAGGGTGCAGTTCAATTTACTTTTTATGTTTTTACCCAAAATATGTTCGAGGGTAAACAAACAAACGGAACAAAGCGTAAAAGTCCGGGACGGTGTGCACCATAAGGTAACAATAACACGCGTTTATTTTTTCCTTTCAACCGTTTCCAATTTTTCTATACAATTTTCTATTTCAAATCTTATACCTTTAGATTGAAATTTGTTTTGATTTCAATACCTGTAATTAACCCAAAACTGTTATCGATTACACCCTCATGGTGGTGTTACAATTTCAAACCGTATGGTTGGTTTTGAGGAGTGGCTGTCAATAATCGTGGGGTATTGAATATCGTTTTCCATCTAACTGTAATGTTGTTAATAATGATATCAGTTTGCAAACTCTTGTGGCAAATGGAGGCAGTAAATCCTGATTTCAAAGTCGATTCCAAAGAACTTTAAGCGAAGCGCAGACTTGTCATTCATGAGCATGAACATGAGCTATTGCTGATATTTATTGTTGGTCTGCCGCCCTTGTTGATACGAAATACGAATGTAATCGAAGTGGTTCGCTCACTATCAAGTTCACCAAATCTGTTGGTAATATTTTTTCAAATTCATCAGCCAGATAAAAAGTTATCGACCATGCTCGTTGTTCATGAATGATAAGTCTGTGGTTCGCTTTAAATTAAACTTCATTTCAAATAGCATTTTATTCAAAATTTAACAACTTTATTGTTTTTTATTGGATTCGATCTGAATTTTTATTGGAATTTACAATTTAATTATGTATCTAAATCTTTTGATTTAATTTTGATTGATTTCAATTGATTTGTTTTGAATTTGAATTGAAGATTATTGGAATATCAACTGGTATTTTTTGAGATTTTATTGTCGATTGTTATATTTAAACTGAGGAGTTAAAAATTTCAAATATGTTTTGAATTCAATTATTATTTGCATTTCTATTCTTTTTAATAATTTAAATTGATATTTTGAATTAAAATATAATATTTTAATAATATTTTTTGTTTAACTTTGGTATTATATTTTTAAATTACAATTGATATTTTTTCATTTAGAATTAATATTCTTTTAAATTAAAATTGATATTTTTTAAATTTAAATTCAAGTTGTAAATCAATGAAGCCAGTATTTTTTAAATAAAATTTACAGTCTTTAAATTAAAATTGTTACTTTTAAACTAAAATTTACAGTTTGGCAATGAAAATTATAGCCGCACATTTTTACTTAGAAAAATGTATCAGACCTTGAAAGCTTGTATAGGGTGGGTTATGTAAAATTTTGGAATTGGAACCCCATGTTATTTCAAAACAGATTGCCAATTTGACGTATATGAAGTGACTGAATATTAGTTAAAATTGGGAAATATTCAAAACTTTCTTCCAAAGTTCTGAGTCTCAGCCCAAACTGTTAGATATCGACTAAATAAATGCGATAGAACTAGAGTGCCATCAATGCAGTTTGTGGATCAGTATATGAAGGGAATTCGTCAATGCGGGTCCTTATTGGACACAAGAATTGGTGTACGTGCGAATTCAGTGCGATCAGTGGCAATAAACATGAACTCCCCACCGTTTGCAGCACAAAGACCTCGTTATACGGGCTTATAAAGTCCAACTAGTCCTCGAACTGAAGCCTCGTAACCATCCGATACGTTTTTGCGTCGCTGAATGGGCTGAAGAACGCTTGGCGGAAGATGCGACTTTTAACCGAAAAATCCTGTTTTTCGCTTTGGGGGTTACGTTAGCACACAATATTGTCGCATTTGGGGCTTGGGAAATCCACACGTGTGACTGTTTGGTACGGGTTTTGGTATGGCGGCATCGTAGTAGGTCCATTTTTCTTCGAAAATAAGCAGGGAGCCGCCGTTACCGTTGATGGGGAACGTTACCGTGCCATGCTCAGCGATGTTTAGTTCCCAAAGGGTGAAAAGGATAACATGGACGACAAATAGTTTCAACAGGACGGCGCTACCTGCCAGACAGCCAACGTTACAATTGATCTTTTGCGCACTGTGTTCGAAGACTGCATAATCAGCTTAAACTCGGAAGTGCATTGGCCTCCTCACAGCTGCAATTTGACCCCGTTCGTCTCTGAGCCGCCGTGAAAGATGAGTGTTACGCAAACAATTCTAATTCCATTGAAGCCTTAAAGACGAAATTGACGCTGTAGTTCACGAGATACAGGCCCAAACAATCGAATATGTACTGAAAAATTGAGTAGGTCAAATGAGGTATTGTAAAGCAAGTCGTGGAAGTCATTTGACATAAATGACAATGATAGACCTTATCAATAAAATCATAATTTTGAAAAAATGTCTATTTGTATTTTTTAAAGCGAAATTAATTTCCAAACTTTACATGACTCACCCTTTAGTATGAACTTCTCACACATTAACATTCATATATGAGGAGCCGCAGTACAAAACGTGACTTTTTGCATTTTTGTTTAAGTTCTCTTGGAAAATTATTTTTGGCAAATTTTTCTTTTCTTCTCATATACTAGAGATTATATAATTAGAGATGGGAAAATGTAGCAAATTTATCGTATAAGCGGATGAGAAAAATAAAAGTGGATTTCCCAACATTTTGATATAATCAAAAAGGGACATTTTGTTCTGCGACTCCTCAAAATAATTGTTATATTTGAACATTTATGTATCATAAATCAAAATTTATATAGGTTTTAAATATATATATATAGGGTTTAAATTAAATTGACACCTTTTTAAATTTAAGTTTATATTTTTTAAATTAAAATTAATATTTTGAAATCAAAATTTTTAATTATTTTATTTTTAAATAATTTTTAAAATAACATTTATATTTTTTAAATTAAAATTAGTGTTTATAAATTAAAATTTGGTATTTGTAACTAAAAATACATTTTTTTAAATTAAAATTCACCTTTTTAAATTTAAATTTATATTTTTTAAATTAAAATTGATATTTTTAAATTAAAAGTGCAACTTTTTAACTTTAAATTGAGTTATTTACTTTGATTTTAATATCAGAATTAATTTGTTTTTACATTACAATTCACATTTTTTAAATATAACCCTTTGACGGCCACATGCAAGTATGTTTGCCCCAGGGATTTTGACACCTATAGCTTTTCAGGTAGGAGATAGAGCAAATGTATCTATGGGTGATTTATAGAAGAGGGTGGGGACAACAATTGTGTAGTAGGCGTCAATTCGTTAACTGATTCGATTTGACCCCTATGAGCTATCAAAGTGGCTTCAAAAAGTGGTCTTAGTTCAAAGGGAGGCAACGGTTCGGAAAAAGATCGTAAACATCAGGTGGAATATCAAGTGCTTACATGGATCGAACAAATTTTTGCCAAGTATGTTCGCCTTTTAGCTAAAATGGAAAAAAATTACAAAACAAAATTGTTGGTCCTATTTTTTGTCACGTATTATACATATTTATTAAGTTAAACTTGTTACTGTCTAATTACAATATACTTTTTAACTACAATTTATACTTTTTAAATTGAAATATAAGTTTTTATATTAAAGTTTATATTTTTTAAATTAAAAGTCATATTTGTAAGTTAAAATTGATATTTTTTAATTTATATTGATGTCTTTAAGTAGAAATATATATTTTTAATTAAGCTTGATATTTTGCAAAGGATAATTTTTATTTTTTAATTCAAATTTTATTTTTTTTATATAAACATGATGTTTTCTAAATTAAGGTTTATATTTTTAAAAAAGTTGTATTTTTAAACTACACCTTTTTTTAATTGTAATTCAGAAAATATCAATAGAAATTCGGAATCTCCAATTGAAATTAAGAAACGATCAAATTTAAATATTAACTTGTTCGAGCGTTTGGTCGTATTTTCAATTTATTTTTTTCTTCGATATTTCGCTACCAATTGTTTTCATTTCTTATTAATAATTGTGTTTATCTTCCTGACGATGCTATCCAAAGGGTAGCGAAATTTCGAAGAAAAAAGTAAATTGTAAATACGACCAAACGCTCGAACAATTTAATATTTAAATACAATACGAAAGGTCGGATAAATCATCACTTATTGAAACGATCAAACCAAATTCATAATTTCCAATTTAAATTCGATAATACCAAATTTAGAATTTCTATTTAAAAACAGAAAATATCAATTCAAATTCAGAAAAATCAATTGAAGTTCAGTTATCTTAAATTGAAATTCGGAAAATATTAATTGAAATTCAGAAAAAAAATCATATGAAATTCGGAAAATATCAATTGAAATTTGGAAAATATCAATCGTAATTCAGAAAATATCAATTGAAATTCAGAAAATATCAATTGAAATTCAGAAATAAACAACTAAAATGTCAATTGAAATTTCATGTCGTTTTACACATTCGTCTGAATTTCAGTTGATATTTTCGGAATATCATTTCATGTTTTCTGGATTTCAATTGATATTATTTAAATTTTAATTCATGTTTTCTGAATTACAATTCTCAATTTCTGAATTTCAATTGATGCTTCTTAACTTTCAATTGATATTTTCAGAACTGCGTTTAATATTTTCTGAATTTCAATTGATGTTTTCTGATTTTCAATTGATATTTTCGGATTTTCAAGTGGAAGTTCTGGATTTTAATTGAAATTGAACAATTGAAAAAGGTGTAGTGTATTTTTTTTTTTAAAATTATATAAGTCAAAATTTTGTAATTAAAATTTATATATTTTAAATTGAAATCGATGTTTTAATTAAAATTGTAATTTTTTTAATTTATTTTCTTTTAAATTTAATTTTGAAGCTTAAGTGGTATTTGAAATTTCAATAGATGTATTTTATATCTGTTTTGGAAATTCAATTAATTTCATGAGTTTCAACTGATTTTTGGTAGTTGTAATTGTTGACTTTGGAATTTCAGTTCATGAATTTAACATTTCAAATGCAATATTTTAAATTGAAATTGTTTAAAATGGACCTGCCCAAGCAATTTAAATATTACTTGCGTACTAATGGTTTTGGTTGTATGTACTATCCCAATTAAAACGTTGAAACAATCGCCTTATTTATGGGTTTCTTAAGTATCAAATGGTTTCCAAAAATTCAGCCGCAATTTTGAAAATATTCGTTTTATTCTACAAAATTCCATTTGCAGAGATTCCAAGCTTAAATATGTTTGAAGAGTCTACAAACTTTCCCTCCAAATATATGCAACTCGAACAGAATAAAAACACTTCGCACATGGCGACACTGCAGTCAATTGCAACGTAAGCTTAAAAATCCCTATATGGATGAAAGGAAGTCGGGTTCCGTAATTTGTGTCAGCTACATTTGCATCACTTTGTTACATATTCTCCCATTTAAATATACTCAAGGAGAGGCACAAAAAACAAGAAAACAACACAATAACGGTGAGGCTACAACCAGTTGCAACTGAAACTAGTTAAAATGAAGCTCCAGTAACAAGTCGAAATATCGACGGCGAAGTCAAATCAAAAAAAAAAATAATGGTTTCGTATTACATCCCATGATCGGATTGGAGAGAGCTTCTAACAGCCAGTGAGCTGTGCGCTTTCTAGTTTTACAGTCAGTGATTGGGACCTACAGTTTTACACCGGTTCCGAACGGTATTTTTGAAAAGCTTTTTCGTGGCTAAGTACACGATACAGTCGCCATCATTAAGCGAGGTGACCGTCGTCGAAAGAAATGTAAGGTGGTCAGAGCAGGGATCGAACCCATGTTCTCATGTGCAATAACCGCGCGTACTAGCAATTGCACCACCCACGGCCACAATCACCGAAGTCAAATCAAAGGTAATAAAATATATTTAAAATTATAAAGGAAAATCGAAATTCCACCAAACACTGGCATACCACCTCTAATGACGGGAATGGAATTCTTGTTACAGAATAAGAGTGTTGGCCCAGGCAGTGGAAATATTACTCACGTGGAGATGGTCTTTCTTTTCGTTTTTCCACCTTTGAGTTGTTTAAAACAAATATCCAAGACATTTTCGAATTTTTCTAAAAATATTTGCTCAGTTGTAAGTCAAACCAGTACTTCCTGTTTCTAAAAAGCTGATTTTTTGTTGGTCATATAATTTTCAAAACTTCAATGCGATAAAATACCCTCCTCGTTTCTATTTAAGCAGATGGAAACAAAACGAAAGATTTTAAATATTTACAGAGGCTGTTGGAACGAAAATCTAATAAACACAAAATGCACGAGCCCAAACACAGCGAATGTCACATGAGACTCAAATGAACATAAATAAGCAAATATAAAAAAGTAAATAAATATTGAATTTAATTAAGAACTGAAATGTTTTGAACACTGGAATGATGGTGGCGGCATCATCATAATCATCCATACAACATCGACCGTCTGACTGAGAATGCATCGAAAATTGCCACAAATGCCAGAAGGGCTATAAAATCGTAAAACAAAAATGCGTTGGTGTCTGCAATTAAACAATTTTAATCAATTAAAATATTGACTGAACTTGGATTTGAAATGCGAATGCGACATTTGGGCTCTACAATATTGTACAATTCGTGTAGGAGGGCTATTAAAGTAATTTGCTAAACCTTTTAGAGTATATGGAGTATATACGAGGGCGGTCGCAAAACTAGCCGACCTAACAATGAAGACACAAACAAAAAAATTTCTTGGCAAAAATTTTCTTTATTTTTCAACATAATCGCCTTTTAGCTCGTTACACTATTTCCAGCGATATTCAATAGCTTGGATACCCTGTTTATAATTAAAACTGTAAAACACATTAAAATAGTCATCAACCGCGGACTCCACTACTTTCGTTATCGAAAGTGAGCTAACGTACAGTTTCATTCCCGCTATCAAAATGTGTTCCTCAACTGCAAATCGTTCGTCACTGCGATGAAAGTATGGTTATTGCTGCAATGAATTTGATTCATTATTCCAACGAATTTGTTTCGTGGCTGCGATGAATTTGTTTCGTTGCTGCAATGCATTTGTTTCATTGTTGCAATGAATAAGTATCGTTCTTGCAATGAATTTATTTCAATGCTGCAATGAATTTCTTTCATTGTAGCAATGAAGTTGCTTCAGGTAAATCAAATATCAGTAGTTTAAATTTCATGCACTTACTTTTTTTCAATGTTTAGCCCAGTTTTCTACAAAATTGAAATTAAAAAAAATTGTTGCAGGAACGAAAATTAACGAAATGTAAAATTGTCAAAGAAACATGTATGCAATTTTTCGTTTCAGCGACTACCAAATTGCCGGAATTACGACAATTTTCATTGTATCAACGTAAAACATTAACGAAAATGTTTCATCCATGCGACGAAGAGTTAATCATTCATAGCAGCGGTAATTTAAACTGAACCAGTTCATGAATTGTGACAGTAAGGACGTCAAAAGTTTCTTTATTGAATGCACTATAAGAAAATTAAAGAAAACATTGAGATGTTTACAGATATTTTTGTTTTTTTTTTCAAATTCGACAAATTTCATAGTTTTTCCCATACATTTTTGGGATTGTATGGGAGCTGCTATAAGTGACAGTGATTGAGATTTTAATCCTTTAAGAGAAATTTCGGTTATGTACAAATAGTTAGGGTGAGTCTTAAAAATTAACCCTCTATGGGCACGCGTTAACCCCTTAAGGTCCGAAAACAAATTTCGTCTCAGAACTGCCTTTTGTACGGCAGCCATGTTTAAATATCGAGATAGAGCTTTGGCATACAGGTAAAAAATTGAATTTTATTAAAATAATGGGTGCTCGAGGAAAATTTGCGCTGTATAGGATACATAGTTTTTGAATTACTCGACGAAAAGTGTAGTTTTTACCGAATTTACTGACTGAGAGCCTGGCGCCGCAACAAAAAATGCTCCGATTTGCCTGAAACTTTCTAGAATTTTTTTTGAAACTTTCTAGAATTTTGTGGGTGAGATTTTAATATTTCCAACTTTAAATATAAAATCATTCTATTTTGCATGCAAATGTCATTTTGTATGGCGCTTACGAGGTTTTCGAAATGGCTTTAATTTTTTTATTCCATACAAAGTTGTGAGGATGAGAATTCAATGGTATTTTCTACCATAAAAACGAAAAAAAATCAATTTCGAAAAACTGGCGCTTACGTGGTTTAAGAAGAAATGCGACGATGTTTTATAAGGTTGCCACTTTTCACCAAAATATTTTTTTTTTCAAACTACTGGCACCACCTATACGCCAGGTCGGCTAGTTGTGGCACCACCCTCGTATGTATAGGTATGGAATTGTAAGTCCTCAGTGCAGATGTGTTGTATCAATTAAAATTAATTGCTTGATTTGGAATTGAGTTTTTAGTTGAACACAAATTTGAATTTGAGCAATCAAAACAGAAGGAACTCAAAACTAAGGACAAACACTAAATCTTGCTTGTAGTTTTCTATTGTTTTTTTTTATTAACAGCGCACATTTTCAGCCGGGACATGGGACTAACAGTGGAGGTGAAAAGTTTCTGATTGCCACTCGGTTGGGAGTGACCAGAAATTATACCTCCAAGCAGTCCACTAAAGTGCAAATTGCAATAATTCCAAACAAACAAAATGCATACTGATGAAACTCCCAGTAGTCACTTCAACAAATTGGCAAATCTTTAAAATTCAAGTAGTCCAAGTAACATCAACGTTTTTAAACCAACATCTTAAGTTGTATGATTTTTAATTTTTATGACTTTTTTACTTCCAAATCTGCTTAACAAAAGGGGGAACTTAAAAAAAAAACTACAATCGCAAACGGCCAAAACAATTTATGGCTATTTTCTGTTAACCATCTGTCCGCCAGTCAGTCTGTCAGTTCTACATCGAAAGTTGTAAAGCCACTTAATAACAAGAAATATAACATTTACTAGACCATAAATTTCCTAAATTGCCTAAACCTCAAGTACTTTGGGTCAACTTTATACGCGTTGTTATTTGTTATTCTTTGCGTTTTATGAGATTTTTCCATTTTATGTTCTTTAGTTAATTTTTGTACAGCAAAGTTCGTTTTGTGTCTGTTTGGTTTAGAACAATACCATTTCGTAATGGATAACGGGTGACTTTTCCTGCTCTTGCCTAGAATTAACAACAAAAAAGTAAAAAAAAACGGAAAATATGATAAAATTTGGCCCTTGTTTGTTCCCGTCTTCCATATGTAATGCCTAATGTTTCCTCCCATTTTTAGTTTTTGGAATTTAACATTTGGTTAGACATGCATATGTTGACGAATGAATGCTTTTATGAATCATACATTTTTATGTTTTCGAATTACAAATAGTTAAAACACTGTATGCCACTCCACTCCACTCCACTCCCCTCCATGCCAGTCGAAAACAAAAGCATAATAGCTGTGCATTTCAGTTCATAACTCATCATAATAATCGCGGTGTTGGTCTCTAATCGTCTCAAACTCTTAGCGAACCTCGACCTCATTGTGTGCAATCAATGACTCAATGTTATTTGATCTAGAAAATCGCAAAAACCTTTGTGCACAGGGGTAAGATCTGTATGAATGAATGTCGTCTATTGCAATTCCCCTCCTCCTTCCTATTGCATTTGTTGTGTTGTTTTTTATTTTGTAGAAAAACCAGTTGTTTTTCTTTTCAACAACTATTCTAATAAAAACTGAAAAGATACGAACTCGTTGGAAAATCTTGTAGAAAACAAAAGAAAAATAATTCAATTATGACCAGCCATCATTTCTTAGGTTTTTTTTTATATTTATCCATTCAAAAATACAATAGGAAATCTAGTTCTCGTATTCAACGCCAGCGGTAGCCGTGTAACTTAAAGTAGAACGCACGTGTTTCATGTGTTGTGTAATCTTGGAAGCGATAGCATATGGGGGTTGCTTTTTTTTTGGTTTCTTTGTCTAGGGAATGTTTGATCAGCTCTATGAATTTGATTGAAGTAATCGCGGAATTTTTTCCTCGCAGTGTTGAAGAAATCCCATTGTGCCAAAAAATTTAGTATTTGTAATGGTTATTCTTGGACAATTTGTTGATACACTGATAAAGAAGACTGATTACTCGAGGCAGTGCTTGGAGTATTCGCAACACAAACTTTACTTAAATCATCTTAGTAAGATCCCTGTGATCCATATGAATCCTTTTCGAGTTCAAGACGTACTCGCTTCGTCGTACATTTTGTCCGAAACGGAAATCAGTTACGGATACATAACGAATATGATTGCGTATGAAATTGCTCTCGAAAAAGCGGTTCAGGGTTTCTACTTTTTCGGATTCGTCATGAACTCGCAACGGACTTCATATTCGAAGCCGTTTCTTGTTTTTTTTTTAATAAAATGAATTCGAGACCGACTCGTTTTTAACAATTTTTGTAGATTTGAAGCGAATTTGAAATAATTTTCCATGTCAGCCAATTTTTATTTTAGTTTTTGTGTTTAAGCAACTCAGATATAAATCTGCGACATTAAATTTTCTAGGCAACAATTTTGCCGCCGAAAGGTGAAGGGTGGAGGGGACGTTGGCGTGGGTTCGGACATACCTTGATCAGAACAACGAAGTTGGTTCTCTCATGAGAAGTTAGTAGTTTTAAATGTATTTCCCCAAACACGTATTCCTATTTTTCATGCTTTTACGGACTCGTAACGGGTTCGAAACGGATCCGTCAAATCATAATTTCACTGATGTTCTTTTATGTTTCTATGAACTCGAAACGGGTTTGAAACGGATCCACCAAATCGCATTTTCACTGATTCGCTTTTTTATGTGTTTACTGACTCGTAACGGGATCCGGAAATCTCAATTCCGCTACTTCGCTTTTTTAAATTTTTACGGACTAGTAAAGGGTTCGAAACGCATCCGTCAAATCGTAATTTCACTGATTCGCTTTTTTATGTTACTACGGACTCGTAACGTGTTTGAAACGGATCCGCCAAATCGCACTTTCACTGATTCGCTTTTTTATTTTTTGACGGACTCGTAGGTAATTTGAAACGGATTTACCAAATCGCAATTTCACTGATTCGCATTTTTATATTTCTACGGCCTCGTAACGGGATCCGGAAAATCGCAATTTCGCTACATCGCTCTTTTATGTTTTACGACCTCGTAACGGGTTCGAAACGGATCCGTCAAATCGCTATTTCACTGATTCACTTTTCTATATTGTTAGTACTCGTAAGGGGTTTGAAAGTGATTTACCAAATCGCAATTCCACTGTTTCGCTTTTTTATGTTTTTACGGACTCATATCATTCGAGTCCGAAACGTTTTCGACAACTCACATTTCGTTTTTCATGCTTTTATGGACTCCTAACGGGGTCGAAACGGATCCGTATCCATTTTTGTGCACATTGGGGGTGCACAGCTGTATCAGGTCTATAGTGATATCTGACACAAAATCACAGGTCATCGTACACCCGGATGACGTAAAGCTTGGACAATGATCCACAAATTCCACACGCAATGCAAGTGAATATTGATGTTAGTTTACGTCAGGGGCTCACTGGTTGTGTAAGGTTCACCCCAATCCCTTCGTGGGATGTAATGGGAAACCATTTTTGTTTAACTACAGAGTCAGAAGTCACAATCGAAATGGAGCTTATCACAACGGAAGTAGAGGTTGTCACAACCGAATTAGAGGTTGTCACATCCTAATCAGAGCTTGTCAAATCCGAATTAAAGCTTGCCACAGCAGAACTAGAGGTTGTCACAACCGAATTAGAGTTTGTCACAGTCGAATTAGAGTTTGTCACAGTCGAATTAGGGGCTGCCACAACCGAATCAGAGGTTATCACAACCAACTTTCAGGTTGTCTCAAAGGAATTAGAGTTTGCTGCAATCGAACTAGAAGTTATCACAACCGCATTAGAAGTTGTCACTGCCGAATTAGAGGTTACCACAACCGAATCAAAGGTTGTCACAGCTGAATTAGAGGTTACCACAACCGAATCAGAGGTTGTCACAACCGAATTGGACAGTATCACAAAGGAATTTGAGGTTGCCACAATAGAATTACACGTTGTCACTACCGAGCTTGTCACAACCGAATTATAGCTTGCCACAGCGGAACTAGAGGTTGCCACAACCGAATTAGACGTTGTCACAGCCGAATTAGAGGTTACCACAACCGAATCAGAGGTTGTTACAACCCAATTTGTCACCCAGTTGTCACAAAGGAATTAGAGGTTGCCACAATCGAATTAGTAGTTGTGACAACCGAGTTAGAGCTTGCCACAGCCGAACTAGAGGTTGTCACAACCGAATTAGAGGTAGCCACAGCCGAATTAGAGGTTAGCACAACTGAATCTGAAGTCACAACCGAATTAGAGGTAGTCACAATGGAATTATAGGTTGTTACAACCGAATTAGAGGTTGTCGCGGCCGAACTAGTGATTGCCACAATCTTATTAGCGCTTGGCACAGCTGAACTAGAGGTTGTCACAGCTACACTCGAAGTAGACTTAGAGACTGTCTCTTAGAGGTTGCCACATCCGAATTAGAGGTTGCAACAACCGAATCAGAGGTCGTCACAACCGAATTGGAAGTTGTCACAAGGAAATTAGAGGTTGTCACAACCTAATTACAGATTGTCACAACCGAATTAGAGCTTGTTACAGCCGAACTAGAGATTGCCACAGCCGAATTAGTTTTGAAATTAGATCGATTTAGGTCCTAACGCGTGCCATATTAAGACGATGGCAGGGCATCTCAAGTGACCGATCTTGACAGACTTATGTGCTTGTACTTCACGTTGAAAAATTGCGGACATTTTCTGCAGAATATGACGTTTTAACGCTAAAACCATAATTTCCTTGCATCAACGGCATACTTTTAGGCTTCATTCGCATTAGACAATAAGGCTGAGATATATACATACACCACAAACTGTCTCTTGACATTCTAATGTTATTTTGGCGAAAATATTAATTAAGCCAAACATGTAAAGCATTTATCGTAACAATATATTCCTTTATTCCAGACTCTGATTCGAGCTTTGTAGCAACATCTCGGTGTGACTGTTATTGCAGTGAATAATTCAATCAATTGTATGTCAACCGAAGAAGTCAACACATTGTAGATTCTAAAGTCTGCAGAACCTCCGATAAGGTTTGTTTGGGGAGTTTTCAAGGTACCATTTTAAGCAACTCATAAGCCGAAGGGATTCCTCACACGAGTTAGTCTATTCGTCCTCTCAATAAATATTTTTATCGGAAGTAAGCTAAGGTACAGGTTCATCGCTGCAATGAAAATTATTTCATTAACCTAAACAAGATTCATCACTCTGACGAATTGTTTCATTGTTGCATAGAATATGTTTCATTGTGGTGATGAAGATGTCGTTTATTCCATTAACGCATTAAACAAATCTGGTTCCAAACTGAAGCATTCACATGTGATTGATGTTGATGTGTTAACATTAACATCGAGGCCTAAATTTTTCCATTTTATAATTTCTACTCAATTTTTCTTGTTCATGAAAACGTGGGTTCGCTCCTGCTCTGACTATCTTAGATTTCTTTCCAATACAGTTACCTCGCTTTGTGATGGCGGCACTATCGACTACTTAGCCGTGAAAAAGCTTCTAAAAATATGGTTCGGAACCGGTGCCAAGCTGTGAGTATAATCATTTGAAAGTGCACCGCCTTTTGTTGTGAAAAGCTCTCCCGAATTCCTTCATCGCATTTAATGGGAAACCATGTTTTTAATTGTAAATTTCAGGGTTTAATTCCATACATGTATGTTAGTTTCGTCGCAAGGCAGCAACGCACTCGTTTCGTCAACTTTAAATGGCTGATAATAAAATGTTAAACAACCAGTTATGAGATAACCCAAATATGAATGGCAAGCACTTGACAACGTTTTTATTTATCCCCCGATTGCTTCACAATTAATTCATTCGTGGCAACAACGAAAATTGAGTTGTTTCAGCAACGCAATGGTGCACAGCAGAAAAATTTTTTTTCATCCCAGCGACGAAGCATTTCTCATTCATAGTTGAAGATTTTATGCTATCTGATACTATGGATGTTCAGTGCCAAGATGTATATATTACAGGTGGAAGCGTTAGAACAGCTGATTTAATTTTTTTGTAGACCGACCTTGTCAAATGTTGTTTATAGTTGTTTGTCCAAGATGTATCTAGTACAG